>KZ451910.1:2963-35064 GCA_002786265.1 Apostasia shenzhenica | reverse complement strand
ACATGAAGAAATGGCAAGGGGCCGCTGCATCGGCGCCCGGTGTAGTGAAAATGAGCAAGGGTCCCCACATCATGGACGGATGCGGGTAAAGAGCTAGTCCATCATAGTAGAACTCAAGTCAGTAGAATTAGATTAGGACTTGGAATAATAGGCAGCCTGACGGCAAGCTAATGGAGTTGGTGGATATTATGATTCATAGAAAGATTAATATTTTGTGCCTGCAGGAAACAAAATGGGTTGGAGAGAAAGCTAAGGAATTGATGGCCTAGTTTTAAACCTTTGTACTCTGGTAAGAAAAAAAATAAGAATGGAGTGGTATAATTCTGGATAAGAGCTTGAAGGATCATGTAATGGAGTTAAGAGAAATTTGTGATAGAATTATGGCTTTAAAAAATTATAATCAATGAAAATGATTTTTAATATTGTAAGTGTGTATGCTCCCCAAGTTGGCTTAGATGGCGAGCACAAAGGAAAATTTGGAATGATTTAGAAGATTAATACAAGAGATACCTCAGGAGAAATGATTATTTTATTGAGGAGATTTAAATAGACATGTTGGACGTGTTCTGTGAGGAATTTAATAATATCCATGTGGATATGGTTTGGGATGAGATAAATGAGGAGTAAACTATTTTAGAGTTTTCTTCAGCATATGATCTTGTAATTGCTAATACTTTATTCAAGAAGAGAGAGGAGCAGTTATCACGTACAAAAATGGAACTTCAAGGAACTCAGATTGATTATTTTTCTTATAAGGAAACGAGGATCGCTTGGGATTGTAAAATTGTAAGTCATTCCAAGTGAATGTTTGACTATCAAACATCGATTTAAGTTTTAGATTCCGAGATAAAGTATTTGAGAGAAAATAATAAGTCAAAATCCTATCCACAGACTCGATGGTGGAATCTAAAGAATGAGAACAAAATGTATATTTAAGAGAAAGTTCTAGAACTTGGGCAAATGGAATAAACGGAAACTGATCTATGTTGGTTGACAGTTGCTAACTGTATCCGTAAGGTGGCAAAGGATGTGCTGGGAGAATCCAAAGAAATGATTCCAAATAATAAAGATACTTGGTGGTGGAAAGATGATGTACAAGAAAAAATTAAGGAGAAAAGATTTGTTATAGAGATTGATTTAAAAACAAAAATAATGATAAGTGGGAGAAATATAAAGTGGCTCGACGAGAGTCCTAAGAAAGCAATAGGCAATGCAAAAATATATGGCTTTTGAGGATTTTATAATAAGCTAGACACTAAAGAAGGAGAAACAAATTATATAGGATTGCCATGGCAAGAAGATAGAAAACTAAAGATTTAATGAAGTAAAATGTATTAAAGATGAAAATCAAAGAGTACTTTTATGGAAGAGATTATCAAAAAATAGATGGATGAGTTACTTTCAACAACTTTTCAGTGAAGATTGGTGAAATTCAATTGATTTTACAGAATTCAGCACCATAAAAGAAAGTAAAATTTTACTCTTACATCGAGCTATTAGTAAAGCTGAAGTCTGGAAAGCTTTAAAGAAGATGAAGCATAAAAAAGGCGAGTGAGACCAGATAACATCCCAATTGATGTTTGGCAGTGCTTAGGAGATGAAGGAGTTTCTTGGCTTACTAGATGTTTAATATGATTGAAGACTAAAAGGATGCCAAATGAATGAGAAAGAGTATATTAGTACCTATTTATAAGAAAAGGCGATGTACAAAATTGTGACCAATTATAGAGGAATTAAATTAATGAGTCATACTTTAAAACTTGAGAGAGGGTGATCGAACAAAGGTTCGCCATAAATACTAAGATATCAGAGAAAGCAGTTTGGTTTTATGCCAGGCTAGATCTACTATAGAAGCCATTCAATATTAAGAAGTTAATGGAAGAATTTAGGGAGAGAAAAGGAAAACTTACATTTGGTTTTATTGATTTGGAAAAAGCTTATGATAAAGTCTCAAGAGAAGTACTTTGGAAGAGTTTTAAAAAGAAAGAGATTTGCACTGCTTATATTCAAGTTATTAACATTGTATAAGGACTGTACCCTCTCTGTTCGGACACAAGGAGGTTTGACTAAGGATTTTCCTATTACAGTTGGATTACACAAGGCTCAGCTTTAAGTCCGTATCTTTTTGCTTTGATTATGGAAGTCATGACTGGACATATCCAAGATGAAGTGCCTTGGTGTATGCTCTCGCAGATGATATTGTCCTTATTGAGAAAACTAAAAGAGGGAGCTAAAGCGAAACTAGAGCTTGGAGGAATGCTCTAAGTCTAAAGGTTTGCATCTCAGTAGATCAAAAACTGAATATATGGAGTGCACATTTAGTCAATTGAAGAAATCTTATTTGAGATGTGCAATTGGTGATCAAATTGTCAAGATGAGCGTCTTTGATATGCAAGAAACTATAAGGAGTGATCTTAGTTACTTAAACTTAGATAAGAATTTGGTAACTGATAGAGCGCAATGGAAACAAAGAATTCATGTAGCCGACCCCACCTAGTGGGATTAAGGCTTGGTGGTTGTTGTTGTACTATTTTTAGTAATTTTTATTTGGAATAATTAACATGCTAAATAAAATCGAACCAAAAAAGATTTGAAGTTAATAATTTGGGTAGGCACAAAACATTAGTAGGTATATATTTTAAGGTTTGTTATTATTTTAGTTCTAGATTTAATTGTAGTCGATGATTTCTCAGGTTTTCTTGCATAAGCTGTATGGACAATTGTAATAGTAGCTTTTCTGAAACTTTTTTTCCTGAAACTTTGTAATAGCAGCTTTTAGAATGAATGAAATCTTATTTTTCATGAGAAGTTTTTCACTCCCACGACTATAAATTTTGTTGTGTGCCTCCTCTCTCGAATCCAGTAAGGTGGCGAGATACATCAACTAGAGCTTGTGGTGTTAGGATAAATGGAACTTCTCTACATTCCTAAGCAGGTATATATGTCCAAAAACATTACAAAAAATAACATGTCAGGATAACGTTAGTGAAAATATAATAATAAATAATTTTTAATACCTTTTCTTCCTCAACAGCAGACAGATAATCTTGGTCATCCTAAAGGGGAAAAACATTATCATTTGTGTCAACATCTAAAAATATATAAGTTTTAGAAAAATAACAAAACAAATTCAAAAATCAAAAGGTAAAACCACACACCAAGTAGTAAATTCAGCAAATTATCAAGATACAACCCGAGGACATCTACATGTGAAAAGGCATCCAAAAAAATACAGAGATTGTCGGTTGCTCCCTTGTGATTAAAAAATTAATTACGTATTTTTATATGTCATCATATTTAAATTAGTAAATGACTAATATCTTAATCTAGTTTAATGGTTGTAGGGTATAAGGTTGAGGAGTTAACTTGGAGCTTCACAGATGGTTAAAATAAAGGTGTAGAGAGTAAAATCGAGTTTCATTTTTGAAGCATTAGAGTGAAGACTTTCATTTGAATCATTATATTTTGGGTTTATTGCTCAATAGAAATATTAATGCTTGGTCTTAGATGTGCTAGGGATGGTACAGATCACTTATGAGCATTTAGGACAAATTTAGAAGTTAGTTGAATTGAGTTTAAATTGAGTAGAAATCAATTAATCTAAAGAATGAATTGGCAGAAATTAGCTTGTTAGTCGATCAGTTGGTCGATTGATTGGTCAATCAACTGGTCGAACAAGACTAGGCCTATCAATGGATCAACACAAGACTCGGCCCAATCCAAGTTCCAATACGGTTATCCTATTAAATGCAACAAATTTTTGACCTGAAGTATTAATCAGAAATCTGACCTGACCCATTTACATATTTACTAGGTCAGATCCAGGTTGGTTCTAACCTAGTTCGGTAAAAACCTGATTCAATTTTTTAATAATATTCTATATTTTTATTAATTCTTATAATAATTATTATTTTATAAAAACAAATAAATATAAAAATTAAAAAAATTAAGATTAAATTTCTATCTATATTTAGTGGTAATAAAATTTTATTAGATGGTTATATAATTATTAAAGTGTCGTTGCCGGGTGCCGAGTCTAGAGTCCCAGATGAGAAAAGCGTAGGGTTGCGTTAGGCAGTCGACAACAAGCGTAAAACTTATCGAATCAATCATAACATGAATCTTTTAAAAAATTACACTAAAACTAGGGTGTTCCCCGAAAGCGACACTATATTGCTTGAATACAGTGAGAAATGGGCAAGGGCCGCTACATCGGCGCCCGGGTGTAGGGAAAAGTGAGCAAGAGTTCCCACATCATAAACAGATGCGTGTAAAGAAGCTAGTCCATCATACTAGAACTCAAGTCAGTAGGATTAGATTAGGAACATAGAATATAAGTAGCCTGACTGGCAAGCTAATGGAATTTATGGATATTATGATTCATAAAAAGATTAATATTTTGTACCTGCAGGAAACAAAATGAGTTGGAGAGAAAGCCAAGGAAATTAATAGCTTAAGTTTTAAACTTTAGTACTCTGTTAAGCATAAAAATAAGAATGAAGTGGGTATAATTTTAGATAAGAGTTTGAAAAATCACGTAGTAGAAGTCAAGAGAAATTATGATAGAATTATATGGCTTTAAAAATTATAGTCAATAGAATAATTATTAACATCGTAAGTGTGTATGCTCCCCAAATAGGTTTGAATGCGAGCATAAAAGAAAAATTTTGAAATAATTTGAAAGAGTTAATACAAAAGATACCTCAGGAGGAAAAAAAAATAATTTATTATAGGTGATGTAAATGAATATGTTGAAAGTGTTGCTGAAGAATTCAATAGCATCCATGATGAATATGATTTTGGAGAGATAAATGAGGAAAGTAAGACTATTTTAGAGCGTTTTTTAGCATATGATCTTCTAATTGCTAGTACTTTATTCAAAAAGAAAAAAAAGCATATTATCACGTACAAGAATCGAACTTCAAAAACTCATATTGATTATTTTCTTATAAGAAAATGAGATCGCTTGGATTGTAAAGATTATAAAGTTATTCCAAGTGAATGTTTGACTACTCAACATCAATTAATGATTTTACATTCCGAGATAAAGTATTGGAGAAAAAATAATAAGCTGAAGGATAGGATGGTTGAATCTAAAGAATAAGAACAGACGTATATTTAAGAAGAAGGTTCAAGAACTCGAGCAATGGAATATTAACGGGAAAACTAAAATTATGTGGCTAACAGTTGCTAACTGCACCCGTAAGGTGGTGAAAGATATGTTGGGAGAATCCAAAAGAATAATTCTGAATAATAAAGATGTTTAGTGGTGGAAAGATGATGTACAAAAAAAAATTAAGGAGAATAAGATTTGTTATAGAGATTGGTTTAAAAACAAAAATAAAATTAAGTAGGAGAAATATAAAACGGCTCGACGAAAATCTAAGAAAGCAGTCGACAATGCAAATAATATGGCTCTTAAGGATTTATATAAGAAGTTAGACACTAAAGAAAGAGAAAAATAATTATATACTAAGGCAGGAGATAAAATAACTAAAGATTTTAGCTCAAGTAAAATGTATTAAGGATGAAGATTAAAAAATACTTTTCATAAAAGAAAATATCAAAGATAGATGGATAAGTTACTTTCAATAACTTTTCAATGAAAGTTGTGAAAATTCAATTGATCTTACTAAACTCAGCACCCCAAAAAAAAGTAAAAATTACCGTTGCATCTGACGTATCAGTAAAGTTGAAGTCTAGAAAGGTTTAAAGAAGATAATGTATAAAAAAACAGTAGAACCGAATAATATTCCAATAGATGTTTGGAACTGCTTAGAAGATGGAGTTTCTTGGCTTACTAAATTGTTTAATATAATTTTGAAAAATAAAAGGATGACAAATGAATAGAAAAATAGTATATTGGTACCTATTTAGAAGAAATAAAGGTGATG
The DNA here is from genome assembly GCA_002786265.1 of Apostasia shenzhenica. Lineage (NCBI taxonomy): Eukaryota > Viridiplantae > Streptophyta > Magnoliopsida > Asparagales > Orchidaceae > Apostasia > Apostasia shenzhenica. Next base: position 29,170 of record KZ451910.1, on the reverse strand, counting down.
TACAAAATTATACCAATTATAAAAGAATTAAATTAATGAGTCATACTTTAAAACTTTGAGAGAGGATCATCCAACATATATTACGCCATAATACTAAAGTATCAAATAATCAGTTTGATTTTATGCCAGGTAGACCTACTATAAAAACTATTCATTTATTGAAAATTTTAATAGAGAAGTTTAAAGAAAGAAAAAAAAAACTTATATTTAATTTTTATTGATTTAGAAAAAACTTATGATAAAGTCTCAAGAGAAGTACTTTGGAGAGTTTTAGAAAATAAAAGAATTTGCACTGCTTACATTAAAGTTATTAAAGACATGTATAAATGAGTTATTACCTGTGTTTGGACACGAGGAGGTTTGACTAAGAATTTTTTTATTACAGTTGGATTATACTAAAACTCGGCTTTAAGTCTGTATCGTTTTGCTTTGATTATGAAAGTCCTGACTGAACATATTTAAGATGAGGTGCCTTGGTGTATGCTCTTCGCAGATGATATTATTTTTATTGAAAAAACTAAAGAAATAGCTAAAGCAAAACTTGAGTTTTAGAGAAATGTTCTACAATCTAAAAATTTATCTCAGTAGATCAAAAATTGAATATATAGAAGTACACATTTAATTAAGAAAAAAATACTTATATTAGAGATGTGACAATTGGGGATCAAATTATCAAAAAGTGTGAGCACTTTAGAAACCTTACATCAATCATTCAAAGTGATGGTGAAATAGATAATAACGTTATTAGTAAAATTCAAACAGAATGAGTAAAATAAAAAAACACTTTTAGAGTGTTGTGCAATAGAAATTTTCATCCAAACTTAAGGGTAAATTTTATAAAACTATAATAAGATCAGCGATGATATATAGTGCTGAATACTAACCTGCAAAGAGAAAACATACAAATAAATGTTGCAGAAATAAAATGCTAAAATAAATGTGTGGATATACACGAAAGGATAGAATGAGAAAAGAGTATATTCGAAAAAAAGTTAAAGTTGCACCAATTCAAGATAAACTTAGAGAAAGTTGGCTTTGATGGTTTGAACGTATAAATCGTAGGCCGATTGAAGCTTCATTTAGAAAAATCAAGTCATTAAATTTTGCCCATGTACAAAGAGAAAGAATGAGACTAAAAAAGACATGACAAGAAACTATAAGTAGTGATGTCAGTTACTTAAACTTAAATAAGAATTTGTTAATTAATAAAACACAGTGTAAACAAAGAATTCATGTAGCCAACCCCACCTAGTGAGATTGAGGCTCTGTTGTTGTTGTTGTTGTTGTTGTTGTTATATGATTATTATTTTACATTATATTTAAATTACTTATTCTCACAAAGAATTTTGAAGTAAATTATAAATTTTTATAGATTTTATTTTATAATATTATTGTAAAATCACATATATTATTTCTACAAAATTTTTACATTATTGTCTTTATTTAATATACATATTTTTCATAGTGTTGATTTAAAATTATGCAACAATGTTTTAAGTTATGTATATTAAAATTAGTTTTTCTTAATATAAATAAATGATATGAAATGCCTATTGTGTGATCATTTTCTTTTACATATTTTCAATTTATGTTTAAGGTTGATGAATTGATAACATACTACATAATGAATTAATTAACACTGTCATTATTATATATATAAATTCAAAACTAACGAAAAATTCTCACATTTGAAAGAAAACTCAACAAAAAACTCAACGACTTAAATAAGTAAATTATAATTAGAATAAGTTTCGAGTCGACCCAAAATCCGATCCGAAATCCGATCAATCACGAATTATGGATCAAATCCAGGTCGACCCAAATCCGATCCAATTTTTTATCCGAGCCACTTTCATATCAGATTTGAGTTAAGGCGAACCCAGTCCGAATCTGACCCGTTGACAGGCCTAAACAAGGCTACTTAACCTATGATAGAAAGCTATTTTCTTTGGTTGATCAGTTGGTCAACCAAGCCCTAAACTGACTTGTTGGTCGATCATTTGGTTGACCAACTGCTATCTAATTTTGGCCACTAGCGTTTCCATTTGCTATCAAATTTTGGTTGTTGGAGACCTCCTTTATATAAGGAGTTGAGGAGTTATGGGACTAATTGATGAACTTGTCCCAATCTCTACGAACCTGATTAAAAGTGAATTAATCTCCTTAAATTTTGATAATCAAAGAGTGATTATGACGCAATGAGAAGTAATTAAGTTCCCAAGAGCTCAGTGTAGCGATCCAATCCTCTCCTAAGCCTCGAAGTTTCAATCTATAAGAGAAAGATAGTAAGTTGTGCTCCATTTGCTTTATTGTATACTCATTTTATTACCCCTTATTTATATAGTGAGGAGGGCCACCAATCTTCGAGATTAGGCGAGGTGCATTGTGTATCCTTCAAATGTTTGTCTAGTGAATATTAGAGGAGGTACTTGAGAAAATCTCTTAATAAGTGAGGAAGGCCTCTATAGAGTTCTAGAGGAGGTGAATGTAAGAGAGGCCTCTAAGGATTATCTAGAGGATTGTAAAGGCCTCTCCACCTAAGAGAAAGGAGTGTTTGATATAGTGGATTGGTAATTTGGGTTTTTGTGGATGTAGGAAAAGCCCAACCACGATATATATTAGTGTCTTTTCAATCTTGCACATTTACTTGTATTGCTTTCTCTCGTTTACTCCTTTGATTACTAACTTCTACAACTTTAGTGGTTTATGTAATTATAACAAAATTTTTAATTTATTAATTAGCATTTATTCACCCCCTCTAGACCCACCCATACAGTACTAACAGAGTTCTAAGAAAAGATGCATATTTCAAAACAATTATAACAATACAATAAGAACTATCAGTTGGTAAATGTAAAAATAGATTTACTTGTGACAGCATGCATATTTACAGGTATCATAATTTGAGAACTGAAGTGACTATGCTAGAATTAAGAAGACTAATTACACCTTAAGTGCATATTAATTCGAACACCATTGTTTTACCCTAGATATTTTAATTCTCTAATTTTTCACAAAGCTTTCCATTATTATGAGCTTGCTTGTTTAATTTCTCAAGATTTGTATAACATATAAGTTAAGCTTGACGACATAAAATAAAAGAAAATAAATTAAGAAACTTACAGGACGAAATACTGCTCACATTGCACCATACTGGAGAAAACAATCTTTACAAAAAAATCTAGATATAAATCTATAATATTTCACAATAACGTTTCAATTCATGCAAAATGAAGAACAATATTTTCTATGAAGTCTAATTGAATTTGGTCTTTGCATAATAAAGACAATTGGACGGCCAACAAGCACAAATCACCATTACCGAATTGAGAATGATCAACCAACTAATTTTCTATAAAAAATAATGCATACTTTCAATAGTATCATCCTCATAAATAACTTTACACCATCTATTTAAGATGAGCTTTAAAAATCCAATTTCGCAAATCCATTCTACCAAATGCTACAAATGATATTAGCTCTAGCTAACCTAATTTTTTAATGACACCTAACTAGGTCACTTTTAACTTATACCTTTGTCTTCCTATTCCTTTCACCAACTATCTACCCAAGCTCTACTCTCAGTTTTATATGCTCATGTCACTGTATTATCTTTGTAGTTTTATATTTAATAAATGTTATGGTTTAACGATAAATATTTCACATCATTGGTGAAATGTTAATACTTTTAAAGAATCAAATTTTTAATATTATGTAAAATATGAAACAAAATTGATTGATGTATTGAGAAATATGTAGAATATGATATAAAGTTAATATTTTTATATTAAAATTTATATATTGAGGATGGAAAAAAAAAGTTATTTTATTTTAATTTTTTTTAAAAGTAACCATAGCCAAGCCTCCAATCAAACAAAAACTTAAAAATAACTAACTGAAATAACAAAAAAAAACATGTGAAACTTGAGAACCCTCGCACATCATTGAAGCATTTCTAGGTAATAAAAGAACTAAAGCTATAAATCCAATATTGCGCACCACTTCATCACAAATATCAATCGTTGAACGTTTATGTTCTGAAGCATATGAACCATGTGAGTGAAGTTCAGATTCTTCCAAAGAGCTAACGATCAACTGGCCAATCGCACAGCAATGATTGACATTAGTTACAATCTGCTAGCTGATTAGTGCTGCAGGTAAATTGAAAATGAGTTATTAAGTGGAAACTGCTCAACTTGCCCAACTTACTTGACCATGGTTAGACATTTTAATTAATTGGCTTTTCTCCGTGATCTCACCCAAGGATTTGGAAACTTCAAAAGAAGGATTTGATAAAATCTGGACATTATCTGAACCATTCGCTTGGTTCAACAAGTCTGCAAGTCACTAAAGTAGATTAAACACTCCATTAAACATCAACACACATTAAAATCATTGGAAATTATGGACATCTCACCTTTCGCTAGCTCTTTCATCTCCACAACAGGTTTAGTTATGTGTTCATCCAGTTCTGGGCTTACCTTCCTAATAACTGACATGATTAAATCGACTGTTACTAATGATTAAAATGACCACAAAGTAGTATTAGCTTTATCATAAATGAAGCAAGAATTAACAAGGTGCACCTTCATTCGTTGCATACTTCTCAAGTAGCTCCTCAAGGGGTAAGTCTACTTCTACCGGCAATGCATCCAATTCTTCTGTCTGTTCCATTCCTGTAATTAGAGCTTCATCCTCCTCAATAGTATGTTCATCATCTTCCTGTGCACATAGAAGAAGATTGTAAGTTTCACTCTAGAACCTGTTTAAAAATAAATGCATTAACCTTAAAATACCACATGCGCCAATGCATTTATGCACAAATGGCGTATGAATATAATTAGGGAGACATGGAAGTGATGCGGATCTTATTTTGGAAGCTAGGCAAATGAATTATTTCATTGAGTACTGGTCAAAAAGTCGAGTAAATAAATAAATTCCAATCTATCAAACATGTTGAATAAGTCAAACAGTGTCACTCCACCTATCTTCATTACAACTATTTCAAAAAAAGAGGCATCATTGACACAATCCGCACTCAAATTTGGAAAAAGGAAAAATAACAGTATGAAACAGATATATCAAATTTTTTTATCTCCATGCCATCTTATAAAAGTTTATGTACAGCTTGCACAAGTTCATGTCAGATAGTCATCCACATTCAATTTGCAAAAAATTTAGATCAGAGTGAACGGTCTGGAAAATACAAAAATCATATCAAAGTGAATTCCATTGCTATGAGTAACCATCGTTTCTTATGCTAGCATGGTGAGGTTTATTATCAATCTTCCCCCTTAATCCCTTGAAGCTGCAACTATAGCAAGATTTTTGACATAAAAAATCATGTTGCATTGGCTAACAAATTTTATAATATGGCACCTATAGTCAGAGAATGTGCCTTCGTAGGAATTGACAACAGCATGCCCAACTTTGAACTAAGCTACACCTACTATGGTCAAGAAGAAGCAATTTAATTGATTCCAAGGTTCCAACCAGACTAAAAAGTAAATGAAACAAGACCGAGCATTACCAACTTGAAAGAACGGGTTATAACACATGAATATGGGAGTTAGGGAACCAAAATACTTAGGCCCACAAAAGTTTTGGGAATAAGCAATAATAAGCAATTAATATCCGTCTTTCTACTAGATAATATCTGTTGAACTAAAATTACACGGATTCTTTTGATAAATGTCAATTATAACTAAGTATCACAAAGAAACCGAACCCAGTAGTCCAATCATGTAATAACCAGAGTCAATCACAATATAATTAATCAATCCTTTCTAGTTGCTAATCGTTGCTACTTGCTAGTGAGGGATTATAGCAAAAATTCAAAAACTTTAAAGTTACAGACTTTCTGCAAAAATATAAGGACTTAATTGGTATATTAAAATTAATTACCACATCATCTGTAGATTGTGCTGCATAATCATCATCTATCTCCTTAACATCCAAATGTGTCGCTGCAAGCAGGCACCACATCACAAAATGTAAACCACTATACTCGAAAAGCAAAGGAGAACAGTGTCACCAACCTTGATCATAGGGGCTTTTCACAGTGCAATTTGCATCACCTTGCTGATCCACATCAAATGTCTTTTGATGTTTAGAGTCAAAATTTAATGGCTTTTGAGGATAAGGCATGTCCACAAGGTTTTCTGCAAGCATCGTCGAATACCTGATTCAAATACGGACAACAAGGTGCATGGTAAACAAAAAAAAACAAACCAACAAAAAAGCCTTAATCCAAACGAGCTGGGGTGACTATAGGGTAGTTACCATAAATAACAGAGGGAACACCTTAAACTATCTAGTAAAGAATCCAATGTTCAGAACATATGTTAACCTTTCCGTTTGACCCAAAAGAAAGTCAAGCTGTTTATCAAGAGCCTTTTTCTTTCTTTCCTCGGACTCTAGTTGATACTTATAAAGCACCTGAACAGCATGGTAAACTGGTTAGCAAACGATAAAAAATACACGTCCCCAAAGTAACTAGTGTCAATTTAGATGATAACTCACAAGCTTTTCAATCTTCATCCAGAATTTCTTCACTTCTTTAGATATGTTAAGAGCAATTTTTTTTAGGCGTTGCTCTTCTTCCTGGCATTCAACGTCACAAAAGCAATCAGAATCTATCTATACTAAATTATTAAAGGTAGGACTTCTTGAAATTCCCAAATTGTCCTATCTCTTTGCTTATTTATGCCTTTACCAGGAAGTGGGACCCAACACTAGATCATTTAGCTCTATCATCTTCCCAAAATACCCTTTGCTAATTTCAATAATAACATCTATGCCACCGGCCACCATTCAAGTGAATCTAGCCCAACCGCATGATATACAAATGTTTGTTTCTAAAACATTTTTACATTCATAAAATACTGATATAGATTTCATGGTGAAGTCTTTGTCATTTTTTTTTGTTGTTTAATAGCTGATTTATATTTCTTTTAATGATGGAGAAAGTGTTGAACTTAACTTTCAAAAATATTAAGATCAATATTGATAATATTTTAGTTTTTGCAATTATTTTATCTTTAAATATTAAACTATCTAAAATTCTTATTTAAAGACTAAAATTTCTTTTTTTAATTAGCCTTGAGTCTTCGACTAAGGGCCTGAGGTCAATAATAAGTCAAGTTCCAGTAGACTTACCTCAACTCAAACTTCAAAATTTTTTGAATTCGAGTCGAGATTGGTTCGAGCTCACAAAAATTTACTCATTTTTGGTCAATTTTAGAGTTGAATCAAGCTTAAATTTTAATATTTTTATAATTTAAATTTTTATTTATGTACAATGTATCTCACATATAATTTTTTTTAATTATTTCTGTTATTTAATAATTAAATTCAATTGATTTTATTTTGTATATGTTAACATACAAATATTTTTATATAAGATTATAAATTTGTGTCAATTAACATTTTAATATTTTTAAATTTCTTTATCACAAAATATTTATATAGGTAAAAAATCTATATTAATTTTGAAAAATAAAAAAGTAAATATATAACTTGTAAAAATTAAGATCAGTACAATAAAGTACATGTGATCAAATGTTATCTAAAATTTTCGTGATCACATGTTATCTAAGCTCCCCAAGTTTTGCATTTAGATAATTGTCCATTGCCATCACATAAGTCTATGACTTGAATTGAAAGAAAAACCATCAACTATGTGTATTAAATTAAGAATGATGCAAGACAAACCTTCCCTTTCTTTTCTCCTTTGGATGCTTGGTCCAGAAAGCTCTTGCTGGCTCTTGTGGCAACTTTCTTTGCCTGAGCTAATTTCCATTTCCTCTCTGATTCAAAATCCTGAAAGAAAGCATATGTTAAATCTCAGCAATACTCTTAAACTTCACAAAATAATTTCCTGTCTCAGCAGTTCTAGTTGGCCAGTAAAACTAACACAAGATTTATTACCTTGGACAGCCAAACCATCTCCTTCAAAACATGATCCCAATGAGCCTTAGGTCGAGGAGGTTCCTTGGGTGCTTCGATGGCCTAAAATAATCACGTTAACTTCTTATCAAGAGAAACGATATTAGACAATCAGGTTATGCCAAGTGATTATCCTAAGTTACATAAAAAAACGACATAAACAACAAATTTCTTGACAGGGAGAACCCATAGAAAGTAACAACAGTTCTTCCTAGATTCAAAAATGTTACGTCCTGGTCACTTTGTCCCAACCACAGTGCAAATGTTTTGCCTTCAGAATTCATCTTAATATAATTTTAACAAGTTTCACATACATTGTTTCAAAAAAAAAAAGTTCACATGCATATTTTAGCAAGCAAGGGTGAAGGGAAGATGGGGATGATGGGTCATTGCTGTGGGCAGTAGGAGCAAGGAAGCATCAAGAGGTGTAAGTTTCCTTTTTTAAATAACTTGCAAAACATCATGACAGAATATAACTAGGTTTGCATGCTTTGTGTAGGAATGACAACAAATAAATAAATAAATAAAGGAAATGATTAGGTCTGAAGAGTAATGACTAATAAACTCCTTCAATACCTAACATTATCAAATTTTAATTTTGAAGTAATAAGCTATATGAATCGTAAATCGATCAGTTTCCAAGTGATAATGTTAACTTGAACTCAATTTTTTTGTGGGTCAAATTTGGGACATTTCTGATTCATACACATATACTATGGACCATGTTAAACTAGCTTCAGGTCCAAAATTTCCACCTATATGATACTCCGTAGCTTTAACCAAATAAAAAATTCGAAGCTAGGACCATTTTGATAAGACTAACTTCAGCTTCACAGCAAAATTACACAACATAAATTATTAATGAAAGTCACACACAAAATCATTAGGAGCTGTAAACTAATTATGAGAAATTTATAGAAGTCGTGACATCTGACCCTCTGACGCTTGGTTCTGCTTTCATTATCCAGCTTAGATCTAGGACCTTTTGAAGCCATGGCTTGATAATAGAAGGATCCTATATCATCACATCACAAGCACGTCAGAGGAAAACTAGCAACATTTTGAAAATAAATGAGGCAGTGACATTGCATTTCCTAGAATTAGCAGAAACTTGTATGAACGGGAAAGACAACAACAATAAGAAAAGTACCTTGAAAACTATGCAAGAATAACTTAGCATCTCAAGTAACCTAATGCCACTTATACCATGTTGTTTCACTGAAAGAAGTAAAAGAACTTAGGATAATTACATGTACCGTGTATGAACAAAAAAAATGTTATCATTCAAATCAGTACACAAAGAAATACCATGTAAACAAAATCAAAGATAACTACTTGAAATGCTTAGAACATTTGAAAAATGGTTCAATTTGCTAAGATTGTTGTTGAATCTGCCTGCAAACCTAATTACATGTATGATGATTTCAAATGTTGGCATATGTACAATACGAGTGCATGAAAGAGACAATAAATCAACAATAATAAGACAGAATAAGTTGCACCTGCATAACATTGTTTGAGCTACAGGCCAATCTGTTTAACTTATTTAAAATTAACCTAGATAATTTTAACAAAACATATCACATCACTTATAAAATTTAATATTAAAAATTAACAATACTTCATATCATACACAAATTGCAAAATAAAAAACTAACTTTATTTCACATCCTACATACATACCAAAATAAAAACTAACTTACATCACATTCCTCACACATCCTAATAAAATAATTACATTTCATATTATTCACAAGTTTCAATAAAAAATATCTTCATTCAAGTTTAAATTTAACCTTATTAAAATTAACTTTTGCAAACAAATAGACCTGCAATATTATTTTTTTCGTATTACACATACAACTGCTCCAAACTTTAGAAACAAAAAAGAAGCCAACCACCAAACATTAAAAAACATATGCACAGACAAGCAAAACAAAACTTTCTCCAACCTAAACAAAACAAGCGAATTAGAACTTTAATTCATGTTAAGTTCATACAAAATGGGAAGGTAAGTTGACAAAGGAAGGACTGAAATTGGTTGTAATTTAAAAGACCATAGACTGTTTCAGCAATCATATTAAATCTATGGACTCCTTTTGCAATCACAATAGATCCAAAAATTTTAACAAGCCTATAGATTTACATGATATTTGGTTAATAACTATGCAATTTCCAGTCAAACAATACTTAAATTGCCTAAAGTATTTTTAGATAAAAGCCTCCATAAGAAGGTTAAGAAGCAACTAAGAAAATAACGAAGAGAATTTGCCTTCCCTATGCCAAGGCCTAACATATCACAATCCTCACTGCATTAACAAGCAAGAAATCGGAATTGTGCCACTTCTGTAAAGTTGGAATATAAAATTTTTATTTCAAATGAATAGCATTAACAAATGTCTTATGTGATGCCCATGGTCGAAAAGGTTGAGGAATCATCGTTTGGTGATGTCCCGAGAGTAAAGAAATCAATGTTGCAAGTAACAACTCCTAGTAAGCTTCTAGGCTTGATGAGAAGGGCACAGAGATAAATCATTCCATATCAGAAAAGAAAAAGAATTCCTGAGCCATATAGGTAGTAATATGACCTTGAGATGTAGAGGCATCTTTTCGAAAAAAATAATAAGACAATGTAGTTAAGTGTGCTTGAGATGAAAGGAAGAAGAGTTTTTAAGCTATATAGAAAATAATGTGACCTTGAGATGTAGAGACACCTTTGGGAAAAAACCATAAGGCAACACAATTAACAATGCTTGAAATGGAGTAGCACAGACAGGTGACTTCCTACAAAGCACCTCTAGTCAAGCAATTCTCTAGAACCAAAACAAACAATCCTCTACATCTAAGTCATGTGTCATTAATATATTATTAGACCAATGAAATTTGAATGCTTAGCATCAACAAGGGCAACAACCAAACCTTATACTGCAGTGCTATCTTGATGCTTATATTTCATGTAGCATGTTTGAGCAAGTTCAGAACGACTAGTTATCTAGCAGGTTCCACTGTGGAACCAAGTGTTTCAATCCTTTTTCCATACTAGAATGAATGTACTAACCACATAAAATAACAAAACAATGAAAAAACAATAATACATAACTAAAAAGAGTTTTAGAAAGAGATAGTGGATTTGACATGTATACATCACTAAATCCACAAGTTGTTCTAGTTAAAACACAAGAACCACTTCTAGCAAAAAACATTTAAAGTTGTCTTCATTAGCAGGTGAAACAACATAGCAATTGGTCAATCTTACAAAACATCAATAACCAAGTGAATCATTTAGAAGACATTCAATGCTTCCTTGAATATAACATCAGAAATAGAAAAAACCATAACTAGCAGAGGTATTGAGTCGAGGTTGAACAATCACGAGAATTTCTCAATCAAAAGCTAGAACGTGCCAAAAACATGAAGAGGGAGGGGCATACCTACAAACCTAACAAACCAACCAAACACCAACCATACCAAGTAAACGAACTAAGGCGAGCACTCAAACATTGATAGACCAGAAAAAAGCTCCCCACTTGACCACAGGCTAGCTTCTTGGTTTAGGGAGATAATGGAGATAAACAATGCTCACACTTCCAAAACCAGCTCTCAAGGCTCAAGCAGTATTGCTTGGTGCTTGCCAACGCTTCCAAGATGGGAGCAATGGCTACAACTTGACTCCAAAGCATCAGTCATGGGCTTCCGTTGTGGAATTCATTAGCCAATCTAAGGCTGCAATGGTTGCTTCTAGTTCATCAAGAGCCTAGGATTTTATCTTTTATATTGTTAAAATAGTAGTGGATAGAAAAACAGAAATTACACATAGAAAAATGGTACCTAGGGATTGCACTAGCGAAGGCAAAAGAAACTGAAGCAAGTAGGAAGGTTTCAAAGAGACATGTCACCCACATAGAAGAAAAAGAGACCCAAACCAAAACGAAGAAAGGCTATCTGATAGCCAGGAGACTGCAGAGAAGAGATAGAGATGTAAGGGCCCATAGGGTTCAGTTGGGTTATTAATCTAACCAAGAGGGTTATTTTTGGGCCAAAAAGGAAAAAAATATAATATTATATATACACATCTATATATGAATTAAAATAAAATTATTTTAATTTTGAGAATAGTATTAGATATAAACTAAAATAGATTTTTTTACTAAAATATGTATTAGTTTATTAAGTTTTGATATTGAGATTTGTGTAGAATATAAAATAATGTTTCTATTTATATTGAAGTTTGTATTTACATGAAATAAAGATTAAAGGGGCATTTGATGTAATGTTATCTAAATATTTGTGTTATCTAGATATCAAGTTAACTAGATGTCTAATATTATCCCTAAGTTATTATTTATTTGATTTAATGTCATTATATTAAAATATGATATTAGAAAATCAATCCAACTTTACATCCCTCCATTAATTAGAAGGGGTGACATTTAGAGGTCATTTTAGAGTGATAATCCGTAATTTTTATAATGTTATTTAACTACATTACCAAACAATACAATCAATTTTTTCAAATAACATAACATCTCAATAACATTGAACCAAATGCACCTTAAAAAATTCATGATCACATTTTGGACATTCCCAAAAAGCTTTAAAGTTGTTTTAGGCATAAAGAGAGAAATAAAATTATTTTAATATTGTAAATTGAAATAAACTTATTTTATTATTAAATATTGTGTCCAATGTGAAATACAATTAATTCTTAATTAAAATATATGTAGGATTAAAATAAAGATGTGCATTTGTTTAGCCAGGCTAAGCTAATAAGGTTAAATTTAATCTAATATGTCATAACATACACAAATTTTAATAATTAAAACTTAACTATATTTTACATAATATCCATATTTTAAAATAAAAAATTAACTTTATTTTATGTATTAAAATAATAAATAACTTATTTCACATTCCTCACACATTCTAATATAATAACTAACATATCGTACATAATTCTCAATAATAAAATATTATCAATCAAAGTTAACTTTAACAAGTTAGAAATTATGTTACAATGTGTAAGGAATGTGGACTAAGTTAATTATTATTTTGAAATATGTATAAAGAGCAAAAGAATAAAATTGAAACATGTATATTATGTAAAATACAGTAACACTTTAATATTGAAATTTGTGAATAATATGATATATTAATAACGCTGGCAGAAAGTGAAGTGACTTGGATGTTCTAATCAGCTCTGACACCACTCTGATGTGGCGAGAGTCACTTTCGTGAGAGTGAACATCAAGCTACTAAAGAAGGGTTGCACCTAGGTTTAAATGCAACATAAGGTTTCTAATGAAGAGTTATACTAGATGGAATTAACTAGCATGCAACTTAACTAACCATGCACTATGCCATGTCATGAAATATTGAGAAGATTAAACTAGATAACCATTTAATTATTCTAACTTACATATCCACATAAGTTTTGATGTAAGATCCATAGAAATTTAGTAATGATCTATCAAATTACTTAGAAATTACTAGCATGCATAAAACATAAAAATATGTTAAACATGGATTAACTTCTCAGACCATGATATGTACTACAATTATGGAACATAAAACCTAAGCACAGCAAAATGAATTTCATCTAAGAAATTCAACTTAACAAAGAAAAAGGCACATTTCTAAAATATTGCTTTCTGAAATGTGAAAGAAAACAATTTTGAAGCATCCACGATTGCAACAAAACATAGAACCAGATAAATTAACAGTTCTGGAAATCTGAACGAACAGAGAAACGTGAAGGAAGTTAAACCCTAAAACAAGAAGAACCTGAAGTTGCCAAGTTGGTTGCAGCCCACTGTCGCTGCCAAAACCGGTCGGACGCCCCCTGCGAGGAATCAGCGTACAATGGTGCTCCGCCGCAGCTCTCTGCTGCTTTGGGTAAGATCCGCAGCCCCCTGCGAGGAATCGACTCAAACAGTGAAGAAGAAGCTCTTCTCACAACAAGAATCAAGTAGCTCTCACTCATCAACATCAACTCCCTCTATAGCATCTCACCTGGTGCTTCTTTATAGAAGGAGAAGAAGGTAGAAGGTTCGGCGGTTCTGGAGCACGAAAGGGTCTTGTGCGGGCTAAGGCGGTAGCTTGGGGAGCCAGCAAGCTGGTGGTGTGGGCCTGCGAAGGCGGGAACCCGGCAGTCGTGGCCGGATCTGGCGTCGACGTGGGCGAAACAGGCCGGATTTGGCGTGCGTGATGCGCACGGGCGAACGGAAGCGTGGCGTCGCGAGCTCAATGGAGGAAAAAAGAGAAGGCTGATCAAATTTTGTTAGGGATTTAGGAGATGAAACAACTATAACACAATTTCAATGTGGTCCTCCTATTTCTATCACAGCTACTAATAGCCTAAACATATTTAATTTGAGTCCATGTGGTTCAAATTACATGCAACTCAATCCAATTTAAACTCAATAGACTCAAATAGACCCAGGTCAACACAAACAAACTCTGATATACACTGGGCATTAAAGTGGGCATTTTCAATGATATAAAAAATCAAATTTAGCTTAATAAAATGATAAAATATAAAAACTAATTTAAAATATAATAAATTATAATATAGTTCAATCTTCACTTTAGTGCTATTACAATATTGAGATCAAGTATTATATTACTAAGAATTAGATATTTCATTGCTGGTCAAAACATATTGAGATCAAGTATCTTATTACTCAATAAGTAATTGTTGACAAAGAGATACCAATCAAGAAGATTAGCAAGTTAGAGATCCCAACAAATATATTAATGATGTCGAAGTTTGAGCTAAACTTTATTGTTATTTCCTGATAAGTGATTATGGTGTCCTTAGGGATATTTGAGAGCAAATGGTAGCTTCATGGAGAATTCTTCTTCAAGTATGAGATTTATTGAATATGATTCAAATTCTTTGATACACTCTAGAGAAGTTATTCTTCAATAATCAGACTTTTGAAATCTGATGGATGTGAGTGAATTGTGAATAACACTCAATTGAAGCTGATTCTAGAAAATGTATTGTGGAAGTTGAAAATTCAGACTTGAGGATATCTATGAGTTTTTTGGAAACTTCATCAATGTTTCACGTCATGGTGTTCTTCAACTCTTCTACTTCATCTTCGTCTTAAGATAGCGACATATTAAGACATGCGTAAGACATATAGTGACCTATTGTTGTATGATGTTAGAACTAGGGATTCTCGAAAATTTGATAATCATTCTATTATTCTCTAGCATCCTATATATGAGGGGATGAGATTAGGATTTGTATGTGCATTATCTGCATCGTCTTCTCCGATTGAGTATACTCAGAGTGCCTTGTTCTTTTATAGTGAAAAAGAGTTTTTCTATGAGTAGCACAAAGTGTGGGGAGGCTTTTCTTCTCGTTTGACTTACTGTAACTAATTTTAAAATAATTTTATTATCTTTGATTAGTAAAAATTTTCTCTTCTTCTTCCCATGATTTTTTTCACAAGGGTTTTCACATTAAATCTCTGTATTCTTTTTCTTCTTCTAGTTTTACTCCTATGCTCTAGTTGTGTTTGTTTGTTGCTTTTAATGCTTTGGTATTATCTAAGAATTGTTTAGCTAAGGTTTTCACTACAACTGCTAATTTTCTCCAACAGTGTGAGTGATTTAACAAATTTCATTCAAGAATCAAGCTAATATCTTTAAATTTGAATCACAGAATATTACAATATGGTATTAGAGCTGATCTTTTGCAATGCGATGTAAACCAGGTAGAAGATGGTGGGACTATGACGCCCGTGGTTGAAGAAGATAGAAGTAATCATCGGGTGATGTCCTAAGAGAAAGGAATCATTGAGGCAAAGTGTGACTCTTAATAGGATTCTGAGTTAATAAATAGCGAAAAGAAAAGCACAAAAATGAATTATTTCACATAAAAAAAGGGAGAGATTCATAGCTGTATAAGTAGATAATATGATCTTAAATGGTAACGACATCTTTTGTGGTAAAACTATGAGACTAATGATGAAAAACTCCCTAGTTAAGTTTGCTTGAGCTGGCATAGTATTAGGATGAGTGATCTTTCGAGAAATACTCAAGTCACAGTTCTCTAAAATCAGAGCGGACAATGCTTCTACATTTAGATCACTATATATTATAATATAGTATCAAAACTAATCTCTCGTAATACAATATAGTTCAAGGACGAACCAAGGCGAAAGCTAGTGGGCCAGTGACTCCTATAATTAAAGAGGGCGGGAAGTGATCGTCAAATGATATCCTAAGAAAATATTAAAAGCCTATAAATAATAGTAAAAGGTGAATAAAAATGAATCATCTCACAACAAAAAAAGGAGATACTAAGCTGTATAAGTAGATAGTATAATCTCAAATAATTGAGATACCTTTATGGCAAAATTGTGAGGCTAATGATAAAAACTTTTGTAGTTAAGCATGCTTGAGTTGAAATAATGCAGCAATGGGTGACCTCCCGAAAAGTACTCAAATTAAGTAGTTTCCTAAAATCAAAGCGGACAATGCTTCTAAATTTGAATTACTAGATGTTACATAACCCTTTCTTGAAAGATTTTTGTTCAAGACTTTTTAACTCGTGTGCTAAATTGTCTGTTGTCGATGATAAGTACTTACATTGAATAAGTATATATATATACACATTATATATATTTAGATTTAAAAAAGAAATTTAACTTTTAAATTATTATATTCGTAAAAGTGTTTATATAATCAAATAAGAACAGATAGTAATTTGCAAAATAGATACTGTTTTATAGATCTACAAAATATTACAGATTTTATAAACAATAAGAACTAATATGCGACAGCATTGGGAAACAGAATAATAGAAGCTAGATAAAATTTATTGGTCATTATTCCTTATAATAGAGGGTAAGTTTCAACAAATTTCTTAAATATATTAAAATCTAAATTTTCAAGTATATTGAAATTTATAATTAACATTTGATCATTTAATAGTGACCACTAAATGTTAGCTGCATTGGATTCATATAAATAATGCATGTATTGGATGAACCCTATCAGTTAGTTTTATTGCCAATAACTTAAATATATTGTCGATTGGTATGCAAATATTTGAATTTAGATTTTAATAAATGATTATTTCTTTATTGTGTATAAAGACTTTGTGAATTTTGACAAGTCGATAATAATTTTTTGTATGACTCACCTTCACAAAAAAATTATATTTAAAGTAAAGACTATAGAGGTATTGTACATTATACTTTTTAATAGTATTTTAATGAATTTTGTGTCTAATTAGTGTCCGAGATAAGATAATGATATTGAGTATGGATATTACATACTCATGTATATATATTATATTGTATTTGTAGGTCTATCAGAAATACCTTTTACTGTACATGATCTAGCATATTTATTTCAAATTTATATTTTTTATGCTATTAACTAATTTTAATTGTGTATGCTGGAAAATAAGAGCAAGTTTAGTAACGATAAATTCGACAATGATATTTATAAGTTATTGGTATCACATATATGGGATAAATGAAAACTGTTGAATGGTATAATATTTTAAAATATATTCTTACTTTGATTATTTATATGATAATTTTAAAATTTTAATTATTAATTTAATTTATAGGTGTACATCATGGAGCTTGAAAAAATAATTATGAAAATATGATTTTATTTATAAATTTTTATGTTTATTAAGATTCTTTTTTGCTTAAGATTTATTTTATGTAAATTTGTTTCGTTAATTTTAAGCTTTGTATGAGAGCAATTAATCTTTGTTTAATTCTATAACTCTTAAATTCGTAAGAAAGCAAGTAATTCTTATTTATTTTATATTTATATAATATTTGTAATAATTTATTTTATAAGAATAGAGCCTGAAAAATAAGATTCACTCTATATAGATAATAAGTTTAAGTATGATTTTGTGTAATTTGATTTAAAATGCTAGTTAAATTGATTAATTAATAATATGTAATTAAATTGTGTGCTGATATATATATATATGTATGTTCATGTGTATATATTTTTGTTGTGGTTAAATTATAATTTTGATATATTTTGACTGTTGAATGTATATTACAGTATATGTATTTTTTGTTATAGAAAAATTTTTAAGTGTAAAGTAATATTTTGCTAAAAAAATTTATTATAGACAACAGTTTTATGGAGAACCGCCGTTTATAATAGACTATAGATGACGGTTCTCTAAAAGAATTATCTTCTATAACTAATTTATAAAGCAGTTAACAAATCTTTTAAAATCATCTTTTATGGCGGTGTGATTTTGTACTAGTGATTCTAACCTGTAGTACATCTTTATACTAAAATCAGTGATTAGATAGACATAATGGTTCACAAATCAAGAATTATTTTCATGGCTATCGAATATATCTAGAGTATTTTCATTCCAAGAAAGCATATTAATTATATTACATGTTTAAATTTAGGAGCATTTATGCTTGGTTCCCTCGTCTAAAAATTATAGTATTTATACCGTGATTGTTCTTTTATAGGGCAATATGAGTTTCAGCCATGCCTCTTCATCCAAAATTGATAGCACTGGTAATTGAGCATTATGTAGATGCATCCTGATGTGTACATTTTTAACTTGTCGTTAAGAAAAAACTTTGGATGATTTTGATTATGTGAGAAAATGCTCCTTTCATTTGAGTTCTGAATATCTTCAAGAAACTACAATTTGATGCACTTTATATACTTTTTTTTTGTTTTAATATATGACTTAGGTCATAAGTTCAAGTAAAAGAGATAATAGAAGCAAATGATTATATAGGTGCTTAAGTTTCAAAAAAGTTAAAGACTATCATTTCTTTCAGTTAGTTAATATTGTGCATCTTACAATTATGAATATGAAATAAAAAATGTCAGATAGCTAGATAGCAACATGAATGAAACTTATCAAAATTATGCTAGTTATACTAATTATTTTCAAAAAAAAAAAGTATACTGATTATGCTACTTTGCCTAATGTTATGATGTTAGTATGGATTATATTTATGTTAGGGTTATCATATAGTTATAGTAAGACGAAGTTAAATTTTGGTGAGATAAAAATGAATTAGAAGTTTTTCGTAAGACCCAAAGATGTACTTGGCAATATTTTTTTTTTTTTTTTTGAATAAGAAACACCATTATAAAAGGCATAACATAGGCCCAAGGCCATTACATTCTAAAAGCCCAAGCGAAGAGAGACTGGGCCAAACCCTCGTTGTGCCATACAAGGCCCAGGTAGATAAGATGGGTCCAAAGCCCATTCAAAAGGAGTCTGGGCCTCAAGAGCCCAGAAATGCAGCCCATCCGGCGAGGCCCAAACAGTTAGCCCGCGGAGATTGGAGCCCAGCATTAGATGTGTTTTAATTGGGCCGAAGCCCGCAGCTAGGAAAGGGAGGATTTAGCTGGGCCTAAACCCAAAGCAAATGTTGGAATTTTTGGAGCAGGCCCAACTAGGGGCAGCCCAGTTAGATAGAGCCCAGTAAGAGGCCCAAAGGATGGAGAACTGCTAAAGAGGTAAAGCCCAAGAAAAGCCCAGCTTTTGTAATACTTCATGAACCACCAAATTTATGTGTAAAAAGCCTGATATGCTTTAAGCCAAGAGAATTTTGAAGCCCAGGCCAAACAGCTATGCCCAATCATGGAAATGCCTTTGAAGGCCCAAGTGGAGGGGGTTTGTCTGGCCCAGACCATGAACAAGTCAAAGGCTTCGGGCCCAGCTTGCAGTAGCTTCCAGAAGATAAAAGGCCCAGTCTGCAGAAGGGGGATGGCCTGCCCAAAAGGCCCAGATCCGGCCCAAACGAAGTGCTGCAGAATAGGCAGCCCACGGCCCGTTAAGGGGCTCCCAGCCCACTAAGGGGCTCCCAGCCCAAGTGGAGATTTCCAAGCCGAAGCCCATAGGGAAGAAAGGCCCAAACCCAACCCATTAAAGATGGGCAGCCCACGGATCAGCCCGCCAAGGGGGAGCTGCTTTAAGGGCAGCTGGGGCCCGCAGTGAGGAGGAAGCACATGGGCTGCCAGGTGTTATCAAATAATTCTAAAATATAAGTATTACGTGAAAAATATCATGTGTATATTAAATCATTTTCTCAATGTGCGTATTACATCGACATAATAAATATAATTATTAGTATTAGATTGAACTAACTTGATATATAATAAATTAATATCTAAATACTAATATTTTATTTAAATTCATTAAAAAATTATTGAATAGTCTTGTAATTATTAATATCTATTAAAATAACTAAATATATAACAAATTAGCATTTAAATACATGTATTCAGCTAAAATTCATCGATATAGTCATGAATAGCTATATAATTCACACTATTCAATTCAAATATATTAATATGTAGAAAATTAGTCTTTAAAAGTATTTATTTAGTTAAAATACACTAATATAATATCAAACAATAGTATAATTGCTAACATAAAAACATTGATATATATCGAATCGACCTCTAAATATATGCATTTAGCTGAAATATATTGATATAACTTATTTAAATATTATAATCGTTAGTATTAAGTTAAATGTCTTAAAATGTAACAAATTAATGTCTAGTGCTAGAATTTTTTTTTAAATGCATTAAAAGTCATCACATGGTCATATAATTGAAATTATTTAGATAAAATAATTTAATATATAATAAATCAGTATTTAAATGCATATACTTCACTTATATTTAATGATATAGTAATAAATAATTATATAATTATCATTAGTCACTCTAAATACATTAATATGTAATAAATTACTCTAATAAAATATGTATTCAGTTAAAATATATTAATATATTATAAAAAAGTTATATAATTTTTAATATTAAGTTAAAACTACCAATATATATCGAATCTATCTTTAAATATATGTATTCAGTTTAAATACATCAATATAACAAATATATAATTAAGAGTATTAAGTTAAAATATCTTAATATATAATAAATTAATGTCTAAATACTAGTATTCTATGAGAATATATTGAAAAAATCATTGAATAATTTTATAATTACTAGTATTCAATTACAATAACTTAATATGTAACGAATAAGTCTCCAAAAGCTTCTATTCAGCTTAAGCTCTTCGATGTAGCGATGAATGATTACATATAATTGCAAGTGTTAAATTAAAATATTCTAATATTTAATTATCGAATCAAATTCTAAATATATTTTTAATTTAAATACATTGACGTAGTATATAAGAGTAGTATAATTCTGAGTGTTAAGTTGAAATATCTCGATATAAAATAAATCAATATTTGAATACTTGTATTCTATTTAAATATATTAAAAAATCATCGAATACTCATATAATTACTAGCATTCAGGTAGAATAGTTATCATATATCAATTTAGTTGAAATATCAATATACTATCCAATAGTTACATAATTATTAGTATAATGTTAAAATACCTTGATAAATATTGAATCAGCCTTTAAATATTTGTATTCAGTTAAAAATATTGATATAACATATATATATCGTGTAATTATGAGTACTAAGATTAAATGCTTTGATATATAAATAAATCGATACCTAAATATTAGTATTTTTTTAAAATACATTAAAACAACCTCGAATATTCATATAATTACTAGAATTCATTTAAAAGTATTTAATATGTAATGATTTTATCTTTAAATATGTATTTTCAGTTAAAATCATCGATATAATAATGAGTTATAGTGTAATTGCTATTATTTAATTTAATTATATTGATACATAATAAATTAGTTTTAAAATGCATGTATTCACTTAAAATATATCATTCTATCAAATAGTTTATAATTCTTGGGTTAAATTAAAATACATCGATATGTATCAAGTTGATCTCTAAAAAAGTATATTCAATTAAAATAAATCAATATGGCATATATATAAGTTATGCAATTGTGAATATTAAGTTAAAATATCTTCATAAATTTAGTTCAAATAAATCGTTTTCTAAATGTCATTATCTTACTCAAATACATTGAAAAATGATTGAATAAATCTATAATACCTAGTATTCAATTAAAATAACTTGATATATACCGAATTAGCTTATAAATGTATGTACTCAGCTTAAATTTATCGATATTATGATGAATAGTTATATAATTATTATTTTTTAGTTCACATATATTTATATATTACAAATTAGTCTTTAGAGTCATGTATTTCATCGAAATACATCAATAACCTATTAAATACTTCTAAAATTACTGATATTAAGTTAAAATAATATAATATATATTAAATAGTTTTCTAAATATGCGTATACTGAGGAATTACATCGATATAATAAATATAAATTATATAATTATTAGTATTAAGTTAAAATAATTTAATATATAATTAATTGATATTTAAATGCTAGCATTTTCACAAATATATTAAAAAATTATTGAATAGTCTTATAATTACAAGAATTCTATTAAAATAAGCAATATATAAGAAATTGGTCACTAAATATATGTATTCAATTTAAATTCATTGATATTAGTATGAATTGTAGTATGATTCATATTGTTTAATTCGATTATAGTGATATGTACAAAATCAGTCTCTAAGAGAATTTATTAAGTTGAAATGTAATGATATAATATTAAATAGTTATATAATTGATAAAATAAAATTAAAATTCCTTGATATATATCGAATCAGTCTTTAAATATATGTATTTAATTGAAATACGTCAATATAACTTACGTAGATTTATAAATGTTAATATTAAGTTAAAATATTTTGATTTGTAATAAATTAGTATTTCATGTTAGAATTTTCTTCAAATGCACTGAAAAATCATCAAAAGTCATATAATTATAAGTACTGAAGTAAAATTATTTAATATGTAATAAATCAAAGAAATAATTGATATTAAGGTTTTTTAACGTAATACTCTGATTACACACCTAATGTTTGCTATATTGATGTATTTCATTCGAAAACCGATATTTGGCGTTCTATTAGGGACATTTGATTGTGTTTTAATGTTATACCTATAATTACACATCTATTTGTCACTATATTGATCAATTGTAAGAGAATAGGCTCTTTTAGGGTCTGATTTATGACATATCAATGAATTTGAGTTGAATAGTGATGTTTTTGCAGCTATTCATTACATTACGTTGAATTCAAGTGGAGTACAAGTATTTAGAGTACGATTCATCGCATAATAAGTTATTTTAACTGAATACAAGCAATTGTGCGAGTATTCAATTAGTTTTAAATGTATTTGAGAAGAATATATGCAATTTGACTTTAATCTTGTCTATATGAAGGTTTTTAACATAATACTCTGATCACCTAAAGTTTGCTATATTATTATATTTCAGTCGAAAAAAAATATGTGGCAATCTATTAGGGACATATGATTGATTTTTAATATAATATCTATAATTATAAATTTATTTATCAGTATATCGATCTATTTTAAGAGAATAGGCTCTTTTAGGGTTTGATTTATGATATATCAATGTACTTCAGTTAATTGAAAACGTTTTAGCAGCAATTCATTGCATTACGTTGAATTCAAGTGGAGTACAAACATTTAGAGTGCGATTTATCGCATAATACGTTATTTTAAATGAATACAAGCAATTGTGTCAGTATTCAGTTAATTTCTATTGTATTTGAAGAGAATATATGCAATTTGACTTTAATCTTGTCTATATGAAGGTTTTTAACATAATACTCTGTTTACACACCTAATGTTTGCTATATTTATGTATTTCAAAAGAAAATTAATATTTGACGATCTATAAGGTTATTTGATTGCGCTTTAATGTAATACCCTTAATTACACATATATTTATCAATATATCGATTAATTTTAAGAGAATAGACTCTTTTAGGGTTTGATTTATGATATATATCAATGAATTTGAGTTGAATAGTAACATTTGTGCAACTATTCATTATATTACATTGAATTCAAGTGGAGTACAAGTATTTAGAGTAAGATTCATGGCATAATAAGTTATTTTAACTGAATACAAGCAATTCGGTGAGTATTCAATTAATTTTTATTGTATTTGAAGAGAATATATGCATTTGACTTTAATCATATCTATATTAAGGTTTTTTAACATAATACTTTGATTAAACACCTAATATTTGCTATATTGATGTGTTTCAATCGAAAATTGATATTTGACGATCTATTAGGGACATTTGATTGCGTTTTAATATAATATTTACAATTATACATCTATTTATTTGTATATCAATCAATTTTAAGAGAATAAGCTCTTTTACGATCTAATTTATGACATATTATTGAATTTGAGTTCAATAATGATGTTTTTGCAGCTATTCATTACATTACGTTGAATTCAAGTGGAGTACAAGTATTTAGAGTATGATTCATCGCATAATAAGTTAGTTTAACTGAATACAAGCAATTGTGTGAGTATTCAATTAGTTTTTAATGTATTTGAAGAGAATATATGCAATTTAACTTTAATGTTGTCTATATGAAGGTTTTTTAACATTATACTCTGATTATACACCTAATGTTCGCTAGATTGATGTATTTCAGTCAAGAAATGATATGTGGCGATCTATTAGGGACATTTAATTGCGTTTTAATATAATACCTACAATTATATATCTATTTATCAATTTTAAGAGAATAAGCTCTTTTACGGTCTTATTTATGACATATTATTGAATTAGAGTTGAATTGTGATGTTTTTGCAGCTATTCATTGTATTACGTTGAATTCAAGTGAAGTACAAGCTTTTAGAGTATGATTCATTGCATAATAAGTTATTTTAACAGAATACAAGCAATTATGTGAGTATTCAATTAGTTTTTACTGTATTTGAAGAGAATATATGAAATTTGACTTTAATCTTGTCTATATGAAGGTTTTTAACATAATACTCTGATTACACACCTAATGTTTGCTATATTATTGTATTTCAATCGAAAAATGATATGTGACAATCTATTAGGGATATTTGATTGTGTTTTAATGTAAAACCTATAATTACACATTTATTTATCAGTATATCGATCAATGTTAAGAGAATAGGCTCTTTTAGGGTCTGATTTATGACATATCAATGAATTTGAGTAGAATAGTGATGTTTTTGCAGCTATTCATTGCATTACGTTGAATTTAAGTAGAGTACAAGCATTTAGAGTACGATTTATTGCATAATAAGTTATTTTAATTGAATACAATAAATTGTGTGAGTATTCAACTAGTGTTTATTGTATTTGAAGAGAATATATGCAATTTGGCTTTAATTTTATCTATATGAAGGTTTTTTAACAGAATACTCTGATTACAAATCTAATGTTTGCTATATTATTATATTTCAATCAAAAAATGATATGTGACAATCTATTAGGGACATGATTGCGTTTTAATATAAAGCCAATAATTTCACATTTATTTATTAGTATATCGATCAATTTTACGAGAATAGGCTCTTTTAGGGTCTGATTTATGACATATCAATGAATTTGAATAGAATAGTAATGTTTTTGCAGCTATTCATTGCATTACGATGAATTTAAGTGAAGTACAAGTATTTAGAGTACAATTTATTGCATAATAAGTTATTTTAACTGAATACAAGCAATTGTGTGAGTATTCAACTAGTTTTTATTGTATTTGAAGAGAATATATACAGATTGATTTTAATCTTATCTATATGAAGGTTGTTTAATATAATACTCTTATTACACACCTAATTTTTGCTATATTGATGTATTTCAATCAAAAATTGATATTTGACAATCTATTAGGGATATTTGATTGTGTTTTAATATAATACCAATAATTACATATCTATTCGTCAGTATATTTATCACTTTTAAGTGAATAAACTCTTTTAGGGTCTGATTTATGACATATCAAGGAATTTAAGTTGAATAGTGATGTTTTTGCAACTATTTATTGCATTACGTTGAATTCAAGTAGAGTACAAACATTTAAAGTACGATTCAGCGCATAATAAGTTAACTTAACTGAATACAAGGAATTATGTGAGTATTTAATTAGTTTTTATTGTATTTGAAGAGCATATATGCAATTTAAGTTTAATCTTGTCTATATGAATGTTTTTTAACAGAATACTCTGATTACACACGTAATGTTTTCTATATTGATGTATTTCAATCAAAAATCGATATTTGGCAATCTATTAGGGACATTCGAATAGTGATGTTTTTGCTGCTATTCATTATATTACGTTGAATTCAAGTGGAGTACAAGTATTTAGAGTACGATTCATCGCATAATAAGTTATTTTAACTGAATACAAGCAATTGTGT
>KZ451909.1:1386900-1399183 GCA_002786265.1 Apostasia shenzhenica | reverse complement strand
ACTTCTTGTACACAGCCTTCAAAGGGGCAGAGATTTCATTTTTCAAATACTGTAACCAAAACGCATTTCTAGTGATTTTTCAAGCCTCCTCGAACAGGAGCCGTGGTTTTTCCCGCCAGTCGGTTTTCCACGTAAAAACTCTTTGATTGTTTCCCGTCATAACAATTTCATTTCATTTCATTTTAATTTGATTAAATTTAGTATGAATTTTTAATTCTCTTTGTAGACATTCATTCTCTCTTTCATTTTTCACTCTTATCTCTTCGATATTTGCTCTCTCTCATTTGTTTCTTTTTTTTGTTATTAAACTTTTTACCAATTAGCAACAATCAACTAATACAGTTATTTATCCAACCGACATGTCTACATTTTTATAAAATAACTTAATTAGTTCGTTATATTATTTATAATTAAGGTACCTAAATATTAAAAAATTTAAATCATGAACATAATATACTTATAGTACTAATTTTTAAAGCAAAATGGAGGGAACGCTAAATCTAAATTTTTTTAATTCAAAATTTTACTTTTAAAATTTAATTTTATTAGGAGATAGAGATGATAAAACTTTTAACATTTATTTGTCATAGAAATCTTGAATAAAAAGCTGTTAAAAATTTAAACTAATAAATTTTTTTAAATTATATTTTTGTTATGCACTCTATACTATTCTCAAATTAATTATTATACTCCACAAAATATTCATTAATGCAAATATTAAATTAAACACAACACAAGAGATCCGACTCCGCTTTGTCGAAAACATTGAGCACA
Organism: Apostasia shenzhenica; assembly: GCA_002786265.1. Taxonomy (NCBI): domain Eukaryota; kingdom Viridiplantae; phylum Streptophyta; class Magnoliopsida; order Asparagales; family Orchidaceae; genus Apostasia; species Apostasia shenzhenica. The sequence continues at coordinate 1,398,409 of KZ451909.1, read as the reverse complement.
GAAATGGCAGGCTCATGCTACAGTAAACCCTGCATCCAAATTAAACAGGAAATAAAAGCTCATAAGAATCTGGTCAAAGTCTAATGAAAAATGTGAAATTTTCCTTCTTTTAAGACAGTTGAAATATGCCAAGCAACATACAACATGCAATGACCAAGAGTTTGCATTACTTTTAAATAAGATGACAAGGATAATTTATAATCGACGACACCAATTTAATTGAAAAAAATAGAAAAAGCAACATTGTATCTCAAAAATAATTATCGGGTGTAAAAAACTGTACACTATAATTGTGAATCTGCACAACTTTTCGTGAAACTCAGCCGAAGTTTAGAATACTATAAAAAGCAAAATAAGTACATCAAGTACAATAATCGTGATCTTCACTGCAAAAATCAGGTGGAAAAGGTGTACTTTAATTTCATCCTATAATAACTATGCAAGTAAAAAAACCTATAAAGTCTACCGCTTTGTCAAAAGATCTGTATACATGTGTAACTCTATGTACCTTAAAGGTACTAAAAAAAATCAAACGGTAAGTCGCTTTCAACATCTTCACATAGTGAAAGAAGGATCTCCTCTACAACGATGGTAAAATCTCACTCCAACCAGACACCTTGTGCTATATCTGCTCAAGTACTAACCAATCACTGTCTAGAATTCTTTGCCACCTTAATTGCTTTCGTGAACATTATAAGTTAGAAAAGAAAAAAAAAAAGTGTCACTCCTTCAACACCAGTACTCTAATGCCAGCGCCACACCCTCACCATTGTTGGTCATATAAGTGATGGGAGCTTAATGTCTTTCATTAAGTAGAAATTGATTGGAAACTACTACAAGTATTGTTGACATCTGTTTGTTTAAAGAAAAACAACAAAATCTTGGTCATTGCATGTGAAAGAATTAAAGTCTTTCATTAGTGTGCACAACAGGCATAGTTTTAGAATTTTAGGGGGGTTTAAAATGTAATATGAAAGAATTGGATGCTTAAGAGGCAAGTGAAAGAATTAAAGGATAGGGATACGGTATGTAAATTGTGCAGGTTCTTTCAAACTAACTAAAAATTCAGGCAAGTTTTGAGTCTTAAATTTTAATAATTGCTACTGACGCTGAACAAGGATAAAAGAACACTTGAAAGTACACAATAACAAGAGTTAATAGCAATTAGGTTCTTGTAATTTAGACCTATGTGCATTATAAGCAAGTAGGTTCTCTAATTTAAGATAATGTGCAAATAGATCTTTCATATTAATAAAGGAACTCAAGACTGGACATTTTCTTTAACTAATGAAAGAATTTAAAGGTTAAATCAACACTTAAATGAAAATAAAGTTTAAATTGACCTATTAATTAGAGGAAATGTCCTCTATTAAGTATTTTAATTAATACTAAATAACCTATTTGCACCTTATTTCAATTTAGAGATTAGAGGGACTTAATTACACATAGACCAAAATTAGAGGAACCTAACTAAAAGCAAAGTGTTAATCTTGAACTGAGATAAATTATTCATTTATAATTTTTAGATAAACAAATTTGATCTCATGCATGCTACCAACATACAAGTAGTGAAATACCAAGCAGACAGAAGAGCAATACATGAGCAATTCTATGCTGAAGGGAGAAAATGGGAACATGAAAGAGGAAAAAAACATGAAGAATGAGTTACTATTGAGCAGTAGATGGATCAGCAGTCCAGTAGGACTTCACAGCCACAAGGATCTTTTCAGGGTTGAATGGCCCACTCTCATGGTCCATGATCCGGCTCTTCCATCTCATCCCATTACTTATGCTTTGGATCTTCACAAGACCTTCCACACTGTCCCTGAATATGACTGTGCCTTCTGGCCTTAAAATTCTGTCTATTTCTAAGAGAATATAAGTTATGTCACACCTGCATGAATTGTAAGTGAACATATGAGACATACGTGCGTTTGTTTGCATCTCCATGTATAAAGTTCCACGCATATAGTTTTTATCTAAGGAAACTAATTTATTTTTTTAACCCAAAGGCCAGTTTATTTGTAAAATTTAATTTTAATAAAATTAAAATTAAATTTGAATGAAGCTAATTTTTTATAAATAATATGAAATAAAATTAATTATTATATTAAAGTATGTGAGAGATGTAATATAAGTTAATTATTATTTTAGTATGTGCGTAGGATGAGAAATAAAATTAATTTTTTATTTTGAATTATGTGTATGATTTGAAATATAGTTAATTTTTAATATTAGATTTTGTGTGATATAATATGACTATTTAAAATTAAACTAAATTTATTTTAACTTAGTCAAACAAACAGGCCGTTTAAAGTGATGCAGCATGATGGCCACAATGGTTATCTTCAAGTAATTAATAGAAATTATCACTGGTTTTTTATGTGATTTAGTTGTTATCACACTAAGGTTATCCTGTTTAGTTGAAGGTCAGGCCAAGGCCAAAACAACCTCTAACTATTTTATTAAAAAAAATTAAGTAAATGTGTTAAAAATTATGTGGAATGTGATATAAAGTAAATTTTTTATATTAAAGTTTATGTAATGAGGATGAAAAATAGAAGTTTTTTAATAACATAATTGAAGGCCATTTTAGCACCAAACTGGGCCTAAATGGACTGATCAAAGTGGCTGGAAAAAAAAAACAGGATTCTGGTTGTCGGAAAAATTGGTTAATCAGCTGCAGGAGAATATGAAGAGAATTCACATAAGATCATCAAGCAACAGATAGAAGCATGTAACCACAGCAATACTAGGAAATTTCTTAGAAAGAACAAGGAACAGATCTATATGAAAGCATAAATTGTTCGTAAAAGTAGAAGTGCACACAAGTCACCAACAAACAAACCCAAGGAAATTCAGGGAAACAGAAGAAAACAGGAAAATTCTAAAAGAAAACCAGGGAAATACTCTAGAACTTGAATTCCAAGCAAGCAAATCCATGAACTATGAAGTACAAGTACGAAATGGAGATACAGATCTAATATGCTATACATACAATAATAAGATGAATGCCTAAAATATAGAAATAAGTAAAACAAGGATACCACATACAAAATGACAAATATGTGTTATTGTACATAAAAAAATTATTAATTTCATCAACTCGAGTGCAGTTCGATTCTCAATGTTCAATTAGTATAAATAGATTGTAGCTTGTTTAGTTGAGCATGATTTGATTCTCCACACCATCCGTAGATGTAAAGTTTTTTTTTTTTAATAATAACAACAACACAACAACTTAACCAAGCCTTAATCCCCAACTGGTGGGAGCGCTTACATGAATCCTTTGTTTCCATTGCGCTCTAATTCAGTTACCAAATTCTTAATCTAAGTTTAAGTAACTAGATCACTCACTTATAGTTTCTTTGCCATGTCTTCTTTGGTCTCCGCCTCTTCCTCTTTGTACATGGGACAAAATCCAAACACCTCAAGTCTTTTCTAAAACTGGAGCTTCATTCGGCCTGCGATTTAGATGTCCAAACCATTCGAAGCCGACTTTCTCCTAAGTTTATCCTCAATTGGTTGCAACACCAACTTTCACTTTTGTTTTTTTAATTTTTATTAGTAACAAAAAGGCTTTGATTTAATAAATTTTACTAATAAGTTTAAGATGAATTAAAGTTTTTTTGGTAATTTTTTAATAGTTTTTTTTGTCCTATAGTAATATATGTTAGGTTTTCTTTTGGTATTGATTCAATAGCATCTTTTTTTATGACCCCATATCAATAAGTAAAATTTATATGTATTAAATGTAATGAAAAAAAGAATTTACATTATTCTTCTGTGGCTTGTGTTTTTAAAGTTATATTTTAAAGGATAATTACCTACATGCCTACACTATTTTAAGTTTTAGTTTATACTTACCTCATCTATTTTTAGTTAAGTTACGTTATGCACATCAAAAATTACACAAATGCTTACATACACGCTTTAACTTATTTGCTATTATATGGTAATCATAATTTTTCAATAAGCCTAACTATAGTTAGATTATAACAAAATATGAGTCATTCATCATATTATTTTAAGAATATTTAAATATACTTTGAGTGAAAATTCTATCGAAGACCTTTTGATGTTTAGATGGTGACAAAGGAAAGGATGACAATCTGCGACGTGAATTGATTTTATGGACAGATAAGCGTTTAGTGTGGCATTGGGGGAAGAAAAAAATATATACATTAAAGAATAAATAATATAATTTTAATTGTTACTAACAGAATTTTTTTTTTGTCAATAGATTTTATTTGAGTTTTTTAACCTCAAGTTTTAATGTATAATAAGATTTTGTAATATTTTAGTGTGCATAGCGTAAATTAATTAAGAATTGATGGTAAAGGCATAAATAAAACTAATGATGTGGCATGTGTTAAGTTATCCCTTATATTTTTACATAGTTGTGTAGTGTCTATAGTGCTTTTAATTTTTTGTAAAGGAGACCTTTTTCTTTTAATTTTTAGAAAATTCTTTTACCTAAAGTTGCTCATTAATTGTAGTTTTAGTAGCACCCTAATCCACTAATGCATAAATAATGAAATGGTTTGTGAGCCCAAAATTTTTTATTCTAGATGCTATTTTTATTTAAATACTGATTAAATTTTCGTACATCGAGTTTCATATCAAATTTTGTAATAGAAATATAAGTAAATTAAATAATTTAAGTTTTTCTATTTTAATTATTATATTCTTATTTGGTTTGCTTTTTTTTATAATGGTTTTTTTATTTCTCTTTGGTTAATCTGATCTTAATTACTTCCTTCCACTATAATATATCAATTATTAATACCTATTCATTTTTTATCTTTATAATCCTATAGTAACTAGTCATATTTTTACAATCCTAATTATGTTCTTATTTGTAAAGCTATTAAGGTTATACTAAATATCTTTAAAGGAATAAAATTAATGCTCCTACTTCAATTTGCTTTGGGATTTTTTGTATTTCTTTATATCTTATGAAAGTATTTCTTTTTTTAAGATATATCTTTAGTTCTTTCATTAGTTTAAAAGCAATTTTAATAATGTAGATTATATTAATTCTTTTAAGATCTATCTCTTTGAGTTTTTTTCGTTAGTATTTCGCCGTGGGGTGCACGCGTGTTGTTTGTAAGAGAAGAAAGATGTTTAGTTTTACGAATGGTATAGTGATTACGTGAATTAAATTCGAGTGACAATTAAGAACAATATTGGACGATCTTATTTGATCAAGTACAAGGAGCTTCTGTATTTCTCCAAGAATTGATTTTAAATCCTGGATATTATCAGTTGAAGATAAAGAAACAGCAATTTTTCGCTTCAAAGCGGCGAAATTTAAAACTAAATATGTGCATTATGAATAACTTAATAATGTCGTCTGGATTAAATCGATGCTCTTTGGCAGTATTCATGGACTTATTGAATAGTAGTATTTCAATTCTATCTTAATTAGTTGTTATAGTTTTTATGGATTTGACATACTGATATACTAAGAATTATGAATAGCATTCAAACTTTTACATTCTGGTCATTGCAGAAGTTAAGGGAGAATGAAATTTATGTAAATTATTGCTCAATGTGATATTTTGGTTATCTATGTGTGAATTTTTTGAGTCATGTTTCAGTGCAGAAAGGGAATTATTTGTTGACACCAACAAAAAGTTTCTGTAGTTATGGAGCATGGGCAAGACTAACCAGTGTAACTGAAATATGAAGTTTTCTAGGAATGACTGGCTATTATCGGTAAATTTATAAAATATTTTTTTACAAGTCATTGGCGCAATTGTCATCTTACCAATAACACCAAGACAGTTAATTTTGATTAAATATGTCATGGGAAAGCTAATTTTTAAAGATTGAAAGAATGTCTCATTTCAGAATTCAGTGTTTAGCTTTACTAGAGAGTAGTGACGGGTTTCAGTCTATAGTGATGCGTCATTCCAAGGGGCGGGATGTAGTTCTTATGCACATGGTAGGGTCAACTTTCACTTTGACTAAGTTACGACCACAGTGAGAAGAACTACCCTAATATTTATTTGAAAATTTAGTAAGCAATTATTTTTGCACTAAAAATCTGGCCACATAGCTTATATGAAAGTGTATATGATTATCAGAGTTTTGAAATATATCTTTCCCCAAAAGGAGTTGACTTGAGACAGAAGACGTTGGCTGAATTAATGTAAAAATTATGACCTGAAAAATTATGTATGCAACTAGGTAAGTGCTAATATAGTAGCTGATACTTTAATGTAGAAAAGTTAATTTGAGTACGATAAGCTTTATAAAAAGATGAACAATTAAATGGGTACTTGAGATGAACGGTTTGTCTCTGAAACAGATTAAAGGTGAGAAAATCAGGTATTTTTGAGTTAACTAACACTTAGACTTTGAATGCGGTTCAACTTGTAATGAAAAGGTCAGAATAAAGATCATTTATTTAAAAGATTATAAGAAAATTTTGGGAAATAAGGGAAAAAAACAAATATTTCAACATTATAATAAAGAAATTTGAAATATAGAATAGATTATGTATACCGACATTGTGATTTCAGGCATATGTTATTAAAGAAGCTGCATGGGACAAAATATACTGTTCATACAGGTATATTAATATAGAATGTATCATAGATTTTGAAACCATATGAATATGGTGGCTTAGTATGAAGAAATATGTGACTGAAGCTGTCAGGAAAGTGTATATGTAATAACATGGTTTTTGAAGGTTTAAAAATGTTAAAAGAAATATATTTTTTGGACCTATTTAATAAGAGATTAGAAATAGGGGGACCGCAAATTGCAATTTTCCTTATTAATTTCTATGGATCAAGATTGGAGGGCTGCCAGCTGCCACTTGCTTTATATGGCCAGCAAACCCAGCGCCTTGGATTCCCTCTCTCCTTACGCGTGTGTGAAGATAAAAGGGAAAGGAAATTTTCTCTCTGTTTTTTTCCCTCTGTTTTCCGCAGCCGTCTCCGCTTCCTCTGTTTCGCCTTCTTTTCACCGCGCAAGCAACAACAGCAGCAGCTGCCTGCTGTTGCTGGAAACAAAAATAAAAAGAAAAAAGAAAGAAAAAGAGGATTTTAGCGATTTAATTGGAACTCTTTTTGGTAAGTTGATTTTCCATGGCTTTTTGTGATGATTTATTGATTTTTGCTTAGTTTTTCTAATTAACATGAATTTTGATATTGTTTTAAGAATTTCTATTGACTTAAAAATATTTTGATATGTTTGATGTCTGTATTGGCTGCACAAGCTATATTATGACTATTGTGTAAACAAGAATGTTATATGTTGGATAAAAAAATATTTGATTAACACATGGAGCATATCTAAATTGCATATTTGTAAATACTTTCTGTTTGGATTTCAGGAATGCTGTGAGACTAGTCAAGTAAATTTGAAATGATCACGTAATCGTTCATGTGGTTTGACTTCTTGGTACTGAAAGTCATTTCAATGTGGCGTGAGGGATCTGAACTTAACTTAGAATATGATCTGTTCCTCTTCGGAATATCTGAAACCTCTGGCCATAGGTTTATTATCGAATCCCATTTTCTGTGTATATCAGTGGGTTATATATGTATTGGCATTTCATATGCATTCATCCTGCTTGGTTGGCAATTGAATTTCTTACTGGGTGTGTTTTAAAATTATTATGAAGATGTTCAATTTGACAAACTAAGTAACTTTGAGTATTCATTTCATTTGCTTGTGATAGTCTTCTTTACTGGAGTTTTGTATCTTAACTTCTTTTACACAAATTTTCAAGGATTAAGAGCAAAACCTGGGACTGGAGTCTTTCTGTATTTTTGGAACCCTTGAAAGGATGTGATGTTCTTTGTCAGTCGTGTGTTTTCTTGTAAATATGTGAATATGACTTGTATACAGAATTTTTTTGAGACTCTTGACCACACAAACATCATTTTGTAATGTCAAGATGTGAGTTTTGTCTGTGATATCTTGTAAATATTTGGAATATGATATTGTATATTTTGAATAGTTACATTTTTTTAGTTTGTTTTTATTGCTGAGGTGTTTAGCTGCTCTGATTTGATGTGGTATGAATTGATAGTTATATAAGCTTTCCGATGGTAATTTGAATTGACTATTGACAGTACAGCAACGAGTTCATTATTGGAATTTCGGGTTGTTTGACAGTTATGATATCAGAGAAATGTTTTGATTTTTATTAAGAAGTTGATCTTTTGATAGATAATAGATGATTTTTTATTAAAGTTGATTCATCTATTTTTATCTATGGGTGAGAAAATGATGTATAACTAGACGAGAACTCCCTAAGGTTGAAGACTCAGCTTGCTAATATGAGAACTTTGAACGGGTTAGTACTCTATTAGATTAACAAGTTGAACAAGGCAACTAACTAGAAAGACAAGGGAAGCAGTCTGAGTCGTCTGGAAAAAATAATTTGAATTGTACACTTTGAGAAATCTTAAGAAGTTAAGATCCACCTTACTTAAATGTACTGGTGATCCTTATGAGCCGAAGGTTTTGGTAAATAATTGGAGCAAATTTGTTGCTGGCAAATGAAATGTGGAGATGGAAGATAGAATAGATTTGCTACGTTTTATGTTTGAGGAAGCTAGATTGGGTGGAAGTCTATCCAAGACGTTTTGGAAAGCAGCTTACTTTCATGGGCAAAATTTGTAGAAGTTTTTTTTGAAAAGTAATTTCTCAGATATAGTTCGTGACAGGAAAGTACTTGAATTTATCAAGTTGGAATAAGGGAGATCTTTCTGTTGACCAGTTTAATGAAGTTTGTTTTTACTGAATTATCACGATTTTGCATCCGAATTTGTTGCCAATGATTTGAATAAAGCAAAGAAGCTCAGAGGGGTTTGAAACAAGAAATTAAAATTATTTGGTGGGTCAAGTTGAAAAATATATGCTGATCTATGAACGAGCTCAGATGATAGAAGATAATTATCTAGAGTCGGAAGAGTATGACTAAAGCACAGGAACAGAAGATATCGGAACAAAAGAAAAAGAGACAGGCCCACTAGAGAAAGTTCTTTTCCTAGTAAATTCAATAAGTCAAAAATAAGGAAGAACAACAATTCAAACAGGAACAGAATCAACAACTCTAAGATTTGTGGAAGATGTGTGGAAAAGGATCATGGGGACAAAGCTTGTTACTGGGAAGATAGTGCTGGTTTTTAGGTGTGGTAAGATTGGGCATATGATTAAAGACTGCCTCTAATAAAGGCCAACTACAGCAGAACGTTTCTCTGGTGGAGCACAGAAACTAAAGCTCAAGGAAGAGTATATGCTTGACCAAAGAGGATGCCAAGCCTCAAACGATGTCATAACAGGTCTATTCTCAAGATGAGTGCGTTGATCCTGGATCCATTAAGTAATACCGCTTGTTGTTTACCATAAAAGAATATCATATCAGGATTAGGTTTATGGTTTAGGCCTAAATCCTAAACCCTAAACCTAAACCCTAAACCTAAACCCTGAAAACAACTAAACCTGACCCTAAACCTAAAACCCTAAACCTTAAAAACAGGAGAACATCGAATAAGGCCAGCGTTCTTCCTTTGCTGTGGCCTAAGGTCGGGATAGGTTTTTTTTTGAATGCTGGAAGTCACGGCTTAGGAGATTTCCCCAAAGGTACTACGTCGGCTGGGATATTTCCACGTGCTTCTCTTGCGAGGTCTGACGAAGGTCAGAGTATTCCTCCAGCGGTGGCCAAAAGCAAGCCTCTCCCTGGGAAGGGGCGTATGATTGATTCCTGCTAACACCGTCATCTTCAGACTCATCAAACAATGGAGGATTCGAAGATGTGAGAGAGGAAAGCGATATATTTTGAGGGCGCCCTAGATAGAGTTCCATAGTTTGTAAGGAGTGTTAATAGGTCAGCCGGTTAAGGATGTTCCCCTCGTATTTGGGGATTGACATATTACACCAATCTGTCCAAGTTTTAAGCTTGTATTTTTCCTTTAATTCTTTTGTAGTTCCTGTACTTAGAAAAAAAAACATGTTAAATGAAATGAATACTTGTACAGTTTGTAATGAATAAAATGTATTCTTTTGAAAACTTATTCTGAATGTAATTTGCTTTGTTTTTTTTCTTTTATCTTTTTCCTTCGTATTTGAAAAAGGGTACTAATGAGAATCAGAAAAGAAAGACAAGAATCCATATGGTTATGAAGTGTAAAGCTATGACAATTTCTAAGTTAAAAGAATGAAGCTTAACTATCGTCGTGCACGAGTTATGAAGCATCGAACAACGATAGTTAAAAGAAAAAAGGAAAAGTGCATTCTGTCATCCTGCAGCAGTGTGCCGACATCAGGGTGAATTGCAGGGAAGAAGAACTTCGATATCCTTGCGCCGCTTCGAATTCGAACCCTATCAAAAATGAACGGCAGAATGTGGTCTCACACGCTGATCGATAAGATCAGACGCTGGCCAAAGACGGAAAGTCACAACAGTTCACCATAAAGCTTCCAAAAAAAGGGGGGGAGTTGAAAACCTTGTCTTCAAAGCCCTAAGAAGAGAAATTTTCCAGACGCTTGCTCGTCGCAAAACCTTGCCATTGGGGGAATGAGAGATTTTGAAGTTGGGCAGAGTTTGGGCCGTTCAGTTAAAAGATGACCGGCTACTAGGAGAGCTCTGATGGAGCACGAAATGCTCAACATAACAAGGGATTTAGGGGAAATCTCCAACCTCATAGGTCCTCAGCCTGCTGCGAGTTCCATCCAAATAGACCCTCAAATGGAGCGGTGTAAACGTCTACGGGCTCAGGTGGGAGTAAGAAGATGTGCTCCTCCACATTCGGGTTCGAGAGATCCCTGAACTGCTATAGATCGTGGCGTGCGCAGCTTCCCCAACGGCCATCGCATACATATACTACCTTCTTCGAAGCTACTGCAGGCCAAGGAGATACCATATCGAGGCTTGACGTTGTTCAGAGGCCTGTTTTAGCTGGACTGGGGTGTTCTGGATACGGGAAATGCCTGCGCCCTGAGGCTGAAGAAGAGGAAGGCGAATTCTCCAGGGTGATAGTTTCCCTACTCAGACTGGATGGAATACTACTTCTTCGTAGGTGGGAAGCATGCCAATCTACTTACGTCAACCATAATTCTTCAGCGGCCATGCTAGGTTACCCCTCTCTCGGAAAAGCTCTCTTTTGCATTGATAGTTCGCTGGCCGCAGGTTGCGCACTATTTCGAGGCCCACTTCATAAAGTAGTGACCGACCAGCCCTCTCCACAGATTTATCCATTCGCTTCGAAGTCTCCGGAAGATTGCAGAAGTGGGTCCTGGAGCTTCAGGAGTTCGACGTCGACTTTCCTTTCGAGATCGGCTCGAAGAGCCAGGTGCCTGCCGATTTTATAGCCGACTACGATGACTGAACAACAGAACCCTGCGTAGAATCGCTTTGCCCTAGACCTCCTTGTTGACAAGCCTCTGGTGAGCACACTCAAGGGATTCATTGTTGGTCTGCCTAGTAGAATACAATACTTTAATTTATTGTTGTTGTGTATAATTAAACTTTGTCACGTACTCG
>KZ451909.1:1228397-1386875 GCA_002786265.1 Apostasia shenzhenica | reverse complement strand
AGCGATACTCGTTTCCTTATTAAGAAAAATAATCCAATCTGAGTCTTGAAGCTTCCATTTTTTACGGATAACATGCTCCTCTCTCTCTTCTTGAATAAAGTATTAGCAATTACAGTCATATGCTGGAAGAAAACTCCAAAATTAAAGTTTTACCCTCCTCATATTATCGTCCTTCACAAAACCCATAATTTCCACCATGGATAATTTATATAAATTCCTTACCAACACGTCCAAACGATGTCCATTTAAATCTCCTTCAATAAATTAATCTTTCATCCTGAGGTATCTCTTGTATTAACTCTTTATAAATCATTCCAAAATTTTCCTTTGATGCTCGCATTACTAACCAACTTGGGAGCCATACCAACTGTTACAATATTTAAAAATCATTCCCAGTGATTATAATTGTTTAAAGCCATAATTTCTATCACATATTCTCTTAACTTCCACTACATTGATCCTTCAAACTACTTATTCCAGAATTATACCCCACTACCGTTCTTATTTTATTTCTTTACCAGAGTACCAAAGTTAAAACCTAGCCATCAAAATTTCCTTAAAGGCCTTTTCTCCTCACAACCCATTTTGTTTCCCTGCAGGACCAAAAAAATATTTAATCTTCTATGAATCATAATATCAACCAACTCCATTAGCTTGCCCGTCAAGGCTGCCTATATTCCAAGTTCCTAATCTCTTAATCCTACTGACTGAGTTCTACTATGATGGAACTAGCTTCTTTACCCGCATCCGTCCATTGATGTGGGGACCCTTGCTCATTGTTTCACTACACTCCGGGCGCCGATGCAGCGGACCCTGCCCATTTTTACGTATTCAGGCCAATATCAGCGCGTCGCTATCGCAGGAACGCCCTAGCATTTAACGCAATTTGCTGAAAGGAATTATTCATGATTGATGTCGACAACGTTTACGCTGGTTGTCGGACTTACCTAAACGCAACCCTCCGCATTTCTCATCATCGTGACTTGGGACCCAGCAACGGCGCGTTTTTTTTTTTTTTTTTTTTTTTTTTTTTTTTTTTAATAATAATAGATGTAAATATTGTTTTTATAGATAACATACATTGAGAAGAATAACTAGATGTATACTTGAGAAGCTCTCCCAACTTTTATATAACGACTTTGCTCTTCTACTAACAACCCCTCAAAATTTCAAAGTTATTTTAATATCAAACATTCATAAAAGGCACTAACTAGATTCTTTGAGTTTGAGGTTTTTAAATTTATTTGTAAATAGTAACACAAGATTGAGTAACCATTAAACATTTCTATTTTTTTTTAATTTCTTGACATTGATCTGCTACATATCAGATGTATCAATGACACATCCAACTAATAATCTTTTTCGATACAAATATGCAATGTGGAGTATCATGTACTATCTAGGGAATATTTGGGAGTATCAGTATTCAATATCGGTATAATACAGATACAACCATTCTTTCAAAATATTTGTGCTTCCTTGCCTGTGAAGGAAACTGTTAAAATTTAAAATCTCACAAAAGTTTTCTCTCAATGCAATGGAAAATCTCATGACCTTCAAACCAATGAAAAAACTTGAGAAAACCATCAATTACATCATGTTCTTGGCATGTTTCCCAAGTATAAATAATCTCCATTTTGTCGAGCCACATGAAAGTCATAATAACAATCTAAAAGTTCCAACTTCTACATTCAATTGATTTGAAGGATAGATAGATTTGGGGAATTAGAAAATACAACCTACGCCAAATAGAGCGGATAAGTGTTTCTCAATTAATTCACTTGACATTCAATTTAGTGAAATTGACCAAATAAAGTAGACCGATGTGTGTTGGATTGATATCAAATACCACCCATTTTGCACCTATTTTGAACCTGTTTCACATTCAGTTTTATAAACACTACTCAAAGACAAATCAAACATGTCCTAATCGATGCAAGAGTAGGAATCCCCACACAACATATGATAAGTCCATATGTGGTCCAAAATAAAATATAAAATTAAAGAACATAAAAATAATTATGTAAAATATATAAAGTATTGATCTACACTAGAGGGTGCAGTGTAGATCATAGCAATGCTAATCACAATGCTCTGCATTAGTAACTCAAAAGAATAACATTTTAATTTACTATAAACTAAAACTTCAGGGAAACTGATGTTGAAATAATGTGGCGCATTTGTTTAGCTAGGTTATTTTTAGCCAAGTTAAATTTAACATTTGATAAGATTTTTTTTGAGATTTGCAAAAGATTTGCCAGTTTAACGTTAAAATTTGAATATGATGTAACTTATGAGGTTAATTTTAACAAGGTTAAAATGAACATGGGCAAACAAACAATATAGCAATTTACAATAATATAGCTTTCAGAAGATTTTATGATTTCAGTAGGTTATAAATGTTATTCAATGCCTTGCCTCATTTTAAGACACTGAAACTATAGATAAATTGGAAAGAATGGATATCCTATATTATGTGTGTAGTTTACCTTTTTTGGTACATGCTGAAGATACCATCAGCATGGATGAGATCATACGTCCTTGGATAGGTTGAGAAAGCCTCACACCAATCATGGTATGCACCAATGAAGCCTCTCTCATAGACAACACCAAGTGTGTCCCTACCAGAGTCTACAGTAACTACATTCATCACCCAAACTGGATATTTTACCATTGCAGCTGCAAATCCACCCATGTTTGCATTCATGTCCATAACATTCCTAAATCTCCCTTGATCCAAAGGAAATATGATCCTCTTGTAGCGAGCCACCCTCTTTCTCCACAGCTCATTATCCTCTTTAAATATCTTGGCAGTAATCCCTGGGATAGTTCCTTTCGTTATCCTTGGAGGTAAGGCAAATGCTCGTGCCGGCCATTTTTCGAGCACCCCACCAGCAATTTCTTCTAAATTGTGGACTTGTGGCAAAGGGGTTATGCACGTTTCCATCTTATTGTACCTGTAAGCCACTGAACAACATGTAAGAGCAATCGGATTCTTGATAGAAGAGGAGTCAATAAAGAAGAGACAATACCAGGCTGCATCTGGGTTATCTCCCTTGCAGATAAGAGGTGTTTGGTAGACCTTTTTAATCTCTAAGCATTCAACATGATTGATGGGCTTTTGCCATATTGCAAGATCATTCTTCTCAACAACTTTCTTCCAGCACAGACGCTTTGCAAGATCCTCAATGGCATCTTGTTCTTGCTTCAAGTCTTCTTTAGTTCTTTCCCATCCTCTAAAATGTATGTTCCAATTAATCGGAGGACCGGAGAGGACCCAGTAGCCTCCTGGTCTCAAAACTCTATCCACTTCCAGTAGATACAAGCCATCTTAAAAGGAACAGCTTTAATTTAGCAGCCAAGCAACTTGTTCAACAAGTTTAGCGCCCAAAAATATGTAAAAGTTCAAATCTCTCAAATCAAACGCAATGTAAAACATGCATTAGTTAACAAACCTAACTAATACGTGAAAAATTTTAACTTGTTGCAACATTACATGTCAAAAATGTTCAGCGTAATCATTTGGCAATGAAAAAAGTATTGCATTTTTGTCACTCTAACAGGATTGTAGTACTTAACCAATTAGCAGGACTTAGTAAACTTACCAAACTGATGCCAAGGAATCAAGCACCGAGAGCAATGCGCCATATCAAAAGCTCTTGCTGGGTATGGAATCCTGTCTGTGGCCATCACTCCAATCATCGCTGGAACCCCTCGTTCTAATGCAAACTGCACCTGCGCCTCATGAGAGTCTCTCGGTGCAAAAGACATTGCTAATATATCCCTCTTCAGAAGAAAAGCCCCCCAACTTGCAACCTCCAACACCAAAAACATATATAATTAAAAACGTATAAGAGATCAACAAAATGAATTTTGAATCTGAGATCATGAATGCTCACTCCACAGCCTGTGTCAAGAGCAGTCCTGATATTTCCATCATTTAATGATATCAGAGCATTAATCTCATCGATGTAAGCATCAGCTCCCTTAGGGAACATTGTTCCTCCACCTGGGAATCTAAACCGATCACCCTCCACTTGTATCCAGTTCTGCACAGCCTTCTCAATACTCAATTCTCTGTGCGGAATGTTATCGTACCAAGCATAGTCCCTACTTTGAGGCCACTTGAAGGGGTTTTTATACTTGGGTGGAGCGGGGATCAGGCACTTTAGGAGCTCATTCTTCTTAGGACAATGCCGCTCTCGGTAGATAAGCATCTTCTTTTGGAACTTTCTTGCCCTCTTTGGGTCCTGGCAAGGAGTATACTCACTATACTTCCTGTCACATGAAGGGAACTTCCCACTAAAGAATGATGATTCATTCAAGCCAACCTGATGGTGGGCATGGAAGTCAAGGGAATTTGAATTGGAGGGCATGCAGGTGACGGTGCAAGCTGTCTTGCTCGGTGCATCCGAGTAGCTTGAATTTAAATTGAGGATTGAGCTAGTTCTTTGCCAGGAACCAAGAATGTAGGAGATAGTGCAGAGACCAGTTACACCAAGGATCCATGTAATGGGCTTTCTCCTAGTTTCTAGCAGGAGGGAATTGGCAGATACGTTTGCCATTGAACCTGCAATAGGATTTCCAAGATGTCATTTAGGCATTTATTCAAACATCTGATGCGCATCAGAACAAATAGAACAAATAGCAAGCATTAATCGGCGACAATCAATATTTCTTTAGCGCAAAATAGATATAATACTAAAATGGAAAATCTACCAGGGAAAGGAAAGCATATTGAGCTTAAGTTCGATTACTACTTTTACACTCATATAGAAGCTACCCCTGATAACCTTGGCGAATAAACCCAAGCTTGAATTATACGGCACAGAAGTTTAATCTATTGCTTCGTATGAAATCAAGAAGCTTGAGTCAGAAACGAAAACAAGAAAGACGATCAGAGAGCGTTGAATAGAAGGAACAAGGCGGATACCAATATAAGGATCAAAACAAGAAGGAACAAGTGAAAAGAGCACTGAATCTCTACCTAGCAACAAGCCCTTGCTTCTTTCTCCTGCATCAAAACAAAACGTCCCCTATATTTCAACGCCGTCGGGGATGTCGTCTTCCCAGCTTCATCGAAATTTCATCCCTCCCCTGTTCCCTTCGCAAAGGTCAAATGTGGGGTTGACAAGTTTTTAGGATTTAGCTGGGGGCGTCAATTTGGGCTATCAGATCAGATTTGAGTCAGACTCAAATTCTACTCAAGAGCCATTTGATTCGATGTTATCTTGGTGTTATATTATGACATCTAATAAATGTCATATTTTAACTTATAATTTTATAATCTAATGAAAGATTATATATAGATGTCATTAAACTAAATAATTACTTTTTTTAGATATATAACACATTCGGGTTGGAACAAAGAGCAAAACGAGGGTCACATTCTCTTGATCGAAACCTGATAACCAAGCCATAACAGCACAAGTTATAATTTGTGACAAGATATATTTGCAAGCACATTTAAAATTAAGAAAAGATTTTTGAAATTTTCTTTTAAAAGTAATATCATAATAGCAAAAATTATTATTAACATCAAAGGTATTATCATAATATCAAAGATAAGTCACAATAACAACAAATTAATAATGAGCCACTTACCATCAAAATAGCAAAATTCAAATAATAAAAATCAAAATTTAACATAACAATACATCAATCTTTAAATAGCTATCTAAAAGTGAATAACTCAATTCACTTTTAATTTTTAATATTCTTCAATCTTTTATTGATTCCTTTCAATATTGTGAACATTTAAAGTTGAACCATCACATTTTTTTATAAGTTCTTCCATCTTTAACTTTATAAAATCTACAAAATAAATCAAAATATAAAACATTAGCGTATAAATAAGAAGCTAATGATCTCAAGTTATTTGCAAATTAATATGATCGATGTAAAGATATGCTTTGATACATTAATTTTTCTTTATAATAATATATTTAATGCGATTCTTTATAACGTTCAGTACTTGATAGTCCATTAGTCCGCTTAAGTTTTTATCTTTGAGAGGAATTAAATTGCATGGCAGACATCAAATATTTGATCAGATTAAAATGCTAACTCACAGTATTCTTAATGAAACCTATGTTATCAAATATAAAAAACAACAAGAAAAAATATTACATTAGAACACGCAAATTTATATAAAAATTCCAATATCCAAAAAACCAAGAATATATATATATATATATATATATTTGAGAAAATCACTTTATCAAAAAAGACGAGTACAGACTGAAAATTGTTATTTGTGGCTGCTAATTATTTAAAATTATCTTGTCCTAACGTACAAAACATTATATATATATATATATAGTGTAATGAACTCGATCCCTTTAGTACTATTATTTAATTTCAAATTTTAAGATTCACATTATTTATCTTCATCAAATATATCACACCGCAAGATCTTTACGTTGAATCATAAAGAATTTGGGTTATCAAACCACAACAAAATCTATTGTGAAAATGACATATTTGAAACAGATGATTAAGCAAATAAAGTGTATTTGAATCTCGATAAAAAAACTGTATTTATGTATAAGTTCATTTTAGTATATTTACATATTTTATATTTATTATTTATATAATACAGTGTTTATATATAAATTTTTAATATTTTATCTAACACTAAAAAATGCGTGGGATGAAATATTTAAAAAAATTTAATATGAAAACTATAATATTTAAAAGATAGATGTTCTATGTTATAAATATAATAGTATAAATTAAGTCACTTGTGTAATTATTTGTAAAAAGATATATATTTTTTAATCATTAAATTAATTAAAAATGCAATTTTTAAATTTATTCTCTAAAATAAGGTTTTGAACTTGGATTTGATCAGATAACTTAATTCCAACCTGATCCTTCTTAGCCGAACCATTTTAATTTCGGGTTAGTTCAATTGACGAATAGGATCTGATAAATTTATGAATTAGGTTTGGGTCAACTTTAAGTTGATATAAAATTTTGAAATCTCAGTACTGATCAAACATGTGCGATAGATGATAACTCAATTTTTTTTTTAATTTAATGATAATTTGTATGATAAATCATAATCAAATTGGAACATACTAAAAAGATTTAACATTAATCCTTCAATAATTTTTTTTAAAATTTATTATAAGTTAAATCTTAAGTAATAATAAAGATCTTTTACAAAATGTCATGTGAAGTTAGGTTGAAATGCACCCGATAGAGTCAAGTTTGGATTAAGAGAAATTAACCTGAAAAACTTTTAGATCGAGTGAAGTCCCAGCTGTTCAAAATTTCGGGTCAGATCAAAACCCAATAAGAATTTACACCTTAGGCCCAAACACGGTCCACATTCGCATTCGTTTTGATCAATATTGTATGTTCGCGATCATATTTTGCTAATAAAATTTAATTAGTATTTTTCAATATGTTATCAGGAGCATTTACATGGAAGATATCTTAATTACAAAAATATATTTATTTTATCATTAAAATTCTCAACTCGTAGTCCAAACTCCTAATATACTAGTGATTATGCATTCGTTATCATGAAAATTTGATATTTCTTTCGAAAATTTCAGGAATTGCAGTACTTCTAATTATATTGGAAAAATAAAAATAATATAATAAAATTGGATTAATTACTTATTACCCCGATTTCGCTTTTTGTTTATTAAAAACTTAATTGTACTTAAAATATCAGTTGCATTTTGGGTGTAATTCATTAATTATCCATCAATAATGCAATGGATTAAATTAAATCCAATTTTGAGCTACTAATTTTTAGCTGCATTGCCTTTTCCTTTTACAGTGATGGGTATATATATATTGTATCATTTGTATCTAGTGAAGACTATATTAGGAGATATCAATCATACGTAATTCATATGCAAGGAAGATCTGATCTAATTGTAACAGTCATCAATGAGCATATATAATTACGTGATTCTAAGGTAATCTCCTACGTTCATTGTTGAACTAAATAAAAGATTCCATTAAGCAGAAGTAAGATGATTACAAAGAAAATCTTTATAGATATAGTAAATGAATACAATGTGATCTCTTTTGAGTAAGTTTTTACTCTAGTGATTAAAATATGATCACTTCTATTGAGGGAGATGATTATTATTTATAGTTGAAGATGATAGTAATAAATACTAGCTACCGGAAGATCACAAGTGATAGAGTTAGTAATGAGTCAAAATAATATCGAGATTATAGAGTAACATATCTTCTTCATTTGTTAGGTTGTAAAAAATTTATGTGAAATTTTTTGTGTAGATGATATATCTTTATTTTTGTGAATATTCATGAAATTTGTGGTCTATCTCAATGTCAGATAAAATTATTCCTAAAAAAGTTTGCATGATCAAATGACTTAGCATTTCTTATCTTCATTATTATTATTTTTTTGACAAAAAAATACATTTTATATATATTTTTTCTTTTTGTTAGAATACATTAATTCATACACTTAATTTGTTTACGTACTCTATGTAGCAATGTCGACAAGATGTTATAGCCGGGGAGTCATGAGATTTTGAGTAAGAATGTCTGAATCTGACCACAACAATATTAGATCGCCGTCGACGTCGACCGTCGCCACCTCTCATTTCGTCGGCCCCTGCCTCAAAGACGTTCATCTCCTCCCTCCTCCCCCTGCCCCGCCACCATCTCCCCCCGGCCCCATTCCACGTGAACTCGTTCCCCCCAATCACTCTCCTCTGTCCTCTCTCTCTCTCTCTCTCTCTCTCTCTCTCTCTCTCAAAACTAGAGTTTTAACGTCCCATCATTCGCACGCTGATCTCTCTCCTCCCTTCCCCAAATCGAAGCAGAGCTGGTCAGTCGAAGTAGGAGATCTAAGAAGAAGAAGAAGAAGGAGCAACCACAGCGATCGATCAGTCCTCCGACGGAGGAATGGAGTTACCAGCACGCAGCAGCAGCAGCAGCGGCGGGAGCGACTCTCTGTCCCCCCCATCAATCGCCGGGAGCTCAAACGAACAGCCACCGCCACCATCGGCTGCGTCGGCCGGACCCAGCGCAGTCGCCGCCGGACGGCACCAGCTGAGCAGGTACGAGTCGCAGAAGCGGCGGGACTGGAACACGTTCCTGCAGTACTTGAGGAACCACAAGCCTCCCCTGAGCCTGAGCCGGTGCAGCGGCGCCCACGTCATCGAGTTTCTCCGCTACCTCGACCAGTTCGGGAAGACGAAGGTCCACGGGCAGGGCTGCGCCTTCTTCGGGCAGGCCTGCCCGCCAGGGCCCTGCCCCTGCCCGCTCCGGCAGGCTTGGGGCTCGCTCGATGCCCTCATAGGCCGCCTCCGCGCAGCCTACGACGAGTCCGGCGGCAGCCCTGAGGCGAACCCGTTCGCTGTCCGCGCCGTGCGCATCTATCTTCGGGAGGTCAGGGACGCGCAGGCGAAGGCGCGCGGGATCCCTTACCAGAAGAAGAAGCGCAAGCGGCCGCCTCCTGTTCCGGCTGCGGGGTCCGCCGGGGGATCGAGCGCCGGCGCTGCTGCTGGAGCCAGCTCTTCGTCCTCTGTCTCGTGAGCAAGTAAGTTTCAGCTTTCTCTCTCTCTCTCTCTCTCCCTCCCTCAGATCTGAATCTTCAATTAGCTTCATTGGATGTTATTCGACGGCTGAAGATCAGCTGGGAAATTAAAGGTCGGATTTTTTACATAGTTTAAGGGATATTTTGCATATTCTTAATTGCAACAAGAGGTCAATGATAAGATTTTATATAGAAGGAGAGGCTTGTATTAAAATCATATTGCATTGTTTGCTTCTCATAATATATATGTTTCTTAATTTTCATGTTCTTCATTTAAAAATTTGAAACTTTTCTTTTCTTGCAGTTTTCAGAGTGTCTGTAGAATTTAGGAACAAATTTCTAGCTCCAGTACTTTAAGTAGAGATCATATATAATAGATGCAATTTGAGATAAAAAAAACCCACACAAACAAACTGATTCCCTGCTAGAAATCTATCATGTAGAGAGAGATCGATCAGGCTAAATATCCATGCTTCAATGCTATAATATCTGCTTTCTCTAATGAAATCTGGATTCATGAACTGTTAATGAAAGTGAATGAATTGATCCACAGTTGTTTTTCCCCTTTTTCTTATGATCTCTGGCACTCATCACGACTGTACTGTCTTGCGTAAACAATCCAATATTAATCTGAGCTCCAAGAAATACATATAAAGATGCCTCTCTCTCTCTCTCTCTCTCTCTCTCTTCTGTCTCCGTCTCTCTCGCTCTTCCCTTTCTTGGAATGGTTTCTTTATTATTTTCAGCTCACTCTTTAACCCTTTCTCTTCATGGGTTTCTTCTCTTCCACTTCTCTGACAAAATAGAAGGGCTCTTCCTCGCACGTTCGCAATAAAATTACTGGTCCCCGGCCAAGCCTCTGCAAACCCTCCCTCTCTCCCTCTTTGGCGATTCTTCGCACGAGCATTCGTCTTCTCTGACCCACTCCTTCCTCCTCCTCTCTCTTCTTCCTGATCTCTGTATTCTCTCTCTTCTCTATATTTTTTCTCCTCTCTCTCCCCCCTCTCTTCTGTGTTTTAATTAGAGATCGATGGCTGAAAATGAGGTAAAAGAAGTCAGCTGTTCTTTAGCCATTGGTCTTCTTCTGCAAAAACAACAATTTCTATGAAAACGACAAGAGGCCAGTGTTTTTTTTTTTTTTGATTAGCGAGCTTTTCACCAATGGCATACGTGCAGCAAAAGATCTGAATATTATTAATTTAATGAAATATTTTTTATGTGGATGTTAGAAAACTGATATAACTGGAGATCGAACAACATATATTTAATGAGATCCATCACTCAAATCAGACTTAAATTACTACATAACTAACTGAAAATATACTGACGAATTATATGATAATATGCTTGAAGACATCTCAACAGTACTAGAGCAAACCCTTTTTCTTCGTTCTTGCTTGTGATGCGTCTCTTTCAAGCTTTCTAGCTAGCATGCATCCTCTCTTTGCTCTACCTTCGTCCCACGCAATTATTGGTGCACATCATTATTAATCAGATTTAGCGCCCGCTATCAGCATGTCAAGGAGATAAGCAAAATTGCCTGCTGTTACTGTTAGCTAGGGTTAGTATTAAGATGGGCAATTTGTTCCCATAAAAAGATAGGAATATATATATTTACCTGCATGTTATAAAATTTTTTTCATAACATATAAATTACTAGCCATAATATTCTAGGTGACTAATTTAAAAAATAGAATAAAATTAACAATTTTGTGCATGTAATTAATTAAATGCCACTATAAGTTATTAATGTAAGGCTTTAATTGACATAACATATATATATCTGCTAAGAATGCATGAAGAGTTTTTTTTTTATCAAAAAAAAAAAAGAATAAAGAGTTATCTGGTGAAATTAAAATAAACTTTCAGTGGTCATTGATGTAATTTAACAGGAGAATATAATTATGTCATGCATTACTCAATATTTGACAAAATTAATTTATTAACTCATTACAAGTGTTCACCTCAAATATTTTAAATTAATGTATGTTTTATATCATAAATAAAACATTGCATTTATTGTTTTATTTGAATATCACAAAAGTGGAGGCCAATATCTTCCTGTGAGACTGAAATTAATCCAAGTAAATTAATAGTCCATTAATTACATACAAGTCTAAATCTTGCTAGCTCTATACAAGAGACTTTAATGTGAAGCTTCGATTTTTTTATGATTTGCATATACAATTTTTTTTTTTTTTTTTGTATGGAACTTTATTTTTAGACTCAGATTTAATATCCTTTTCTAGAACTGTACTTCGAACTTTTGTTATAATGGGCTTATAATTGAAACAAAATAGGCATGCATTATTAATTTCATATCTTAGAAAAAAAATTTAATTTGATATCTTAGATTTTAACATAGTAAACTTTATTATCTATTCTTTCTCAAGATTGTTTTACCAACAAGAAAAAAAGCTAGCTAATAGATACCTTTGCCTCTATTTGCTAGATAAAATTATTAGGTTCAAGCACTACATCACGTAGAATTTTAGGGAGCCTATTTGCTCGCAATGCATTGGTACATGGAACTCACTGGGAAAGCAGGGCAAGAAAGAGGAGCTCGTAAGAAATATTATTAATTACCATTTTTGCTCTCTATAAGTATTTTTTATTTTCTAATTATCACACACACACACATATATATATATATATATCATTTAGTATAATCATTTTGTTGTTTAATTTATATTAGCATTTTATTAGTTTTATAGGGTAATAAAAGAGTTACACAAAAAAATTGCCTAGACAAAGAAATAAAACAAAAATGTACCTATACGCATACATACATACATACATACAGTACATATTATATTATATTATAATATATATAGTAATTTATTATATATATATATAATATATATATATAATATATAAAGTAAACATATTATAAATATAAAGAAAAAAAACATATACAAAATATTATATATATTATATCGATTGGGTGTCTATGAATTTCTATAAATCAACAATGTATGACATTATTCTTGGTTTAATTTTGTTAAATTTGAGTATTTGCGTGAGTATGAAATTAAAATAACCTAAAATTCCAAATGTGAACCATGCATGCACACCTGCAGGCATTAATAATTAATTAAGTAGTTCTAAATATTGGTGCACATCACTTTGAAGAATAACTTGAGCATTATTGGCCCTAGTTACAAGTAACTTACCTTCAAAAAAAACAAGTAAATTAAAGCAAGGGCCTAGTGTAACAATTGGGTCCCATTTTAGCCCCTTTCTTTTAAAGTTACAAGGGACTTTATTAGAAAAATACTTACATCTAAGTCACATTTTATTTAAAAATATTATAGAAATTTATGGGAATGAGTATACTCATTTTCTAATAAAAGTCAATATATACGAAAATATGGCATCATATGTTAGGTAATAAGCACCATTGTTTATATTTTTTATTATATATATATATATATATTAGAGAATTTACAAAAGCAAAATGCAACAAGAATATCAATTATAGAATATCAATTATGTATTCTAATATGTGGTCATTGGAAGCATTTTTTCCTTATTTGAGGTGTAAGTGTGATCTCCACTTTACATGAATCGAACAGTCTATGAAATCAAATTAGACTGTTCAATATACTTTGTCGATAGATCTATAGGGGTTTTAGTGTCATGCATATGTTGCTGCATAGGGAGGATCAGGCGATTTGTTATGTTAAATTAATTAGGACGTCAAGTATATCACTTATTACAAATATATGTCTGACCTAACGGGTCCTACACGATTGTTGCTCTAAGGTTTTGGGAATCTTCCGATCTCCTATTTCCTATGTAATGATGCATCCTTGCTGATCATGAGCTGGTTAACCTCTCATTTTAGCTTTTGGTCATATATAATATTTATGGAATGTTAAGCTTAGTCTACATCTATTAATATGACATTGAATTATTGTAATAATTAGTATCATCCTATAGACAATTTAATCAAATTACAACTTGCGTTAGCAACTACTTTCATTTGGGATGTTAAACTTAAAATATTAAAAGAGTTAACTAATTTTTTTAATTTCAAGTTTAATTGAAATGATTTATGTATATATTAAAACTAATTATGATACCTTAGAAATTTAAATTACACACTGCTGATCAAGATGTCAACTTTTTTTTGTAAGATCCTAATATTAATAGTTAAATAAATATATATAATATAAATATAAATAAAACATTGAAAGTACGTAAATGTCAAGTGTACAAAAGACATAAGCAATAGTATACAAAAGAAATAAGCAATATAACAACATTTAAATTTGGGTACAACATTTAAATGCTGTTTTTTAAATTTAATTTATATATTGTGAAAACAATAAATATAAAAATTTCAGTAAAAAAGAAATGTACCCATTAGGCCACTGTGCCAAGATCACCTTTTTTTAGGAAAATTTACATACAGAACATTGAATTCATCATAAATTACGCATTTCACCATCTTTTAGTAAATATTACTAATATCACACTCTGTTGTGTTGGCTATTATTATAATAGAAACGTAAAACTCATAAGCAGAGTGTGATATTAGTAATATTTACTAAAAAATAATGAAATGCGTAATTTGTGATGAATTCAATGTTCTGTATGTAAATCCCCTTTTTCTTAAATGTAAAAAAATCCCATCTTTTTCTATAATCCTTTATGATAGAAAAACGTGAAATATTTTAACTAATTTGAATTATTTAGATATTTTAATAGGTTATTATACGCCTTTAACGTTACTCATCTCCAAAAACATAAAATTTTAAAATATATAAAATATAAAAGTTTTTAAAAAAAATAAAAATAATTTACCCTATCTTTTACTCCATTCTATTTGAAAATTCAAAATTAAAAAACTATTAATATTTTGAGAAAATAAAAAATTAACAACCAAAAATAATATAAGAGAATGTTGATAAAAATCTAAAAACGGGCTTGGTTGTTTGATAGTATCATCCTACATAAAATTTAATATTAAAAATTAATAATATTTCACTTCACATATATAATTAAAAAAATAATAATTTTATTTCGTATTCCTCACACAATTCAACATAATAATCAACTTTGCTTTACATTATCTATAATTTTTAATAAACAAATATTTCCATCTAAATTTAATTTTAATTTTATTGAAATTAACCTTTATAAATAAAAAGGCCTTAACTACACCATTTAGTTGGGACTAATATTGAAGTTTTTAAAAAATTAAAATTAATTTAAAATGCACTTCTAATCTTAATCCAGAATGTAATTTACTCTTTAAATTTTTATAAATTTTCAATGGTAGATATATAAATTTAAAAATTTAGGTATTAAATATATAAAATAGTAAAATTTATAATTATGATTATAGTAAGTTTGTTAACTATAATATTAATTTTTATTATATAATATTCCTTAAGAAATATTTCACGTAATATTTTGTTGATGTAATGCTCTGTTATAAAAAATAATTATTAAATTTAATGATGTACATTATTATTAAAAATAATTATTTAATTTGATAAAGTGCAAATTATTTCATAAAATATTATAAAAATTTATTAAAAAAATAATATTTTGTGTTAAAATAATTGGATAACATGAGAAATTAAAATAAAAGTGAATTCCAGAAACATCTAAAAGTGTAATGTACATACACGTAGGTTTTTTTTTACCGTTTCCAGTTTGTAATGGGATACGCGTTTCACGTCCAATAATTTTGTTTGAAAACAAGAGATTAGTCGACAGGGAAGTGGTGGGGTTGACCGATGCCTTTTGACTTCGTGTAGACCGCTCCGCCGACAGTGGAATCGAACGGTCCAGATTGAACGTCCCTTCGTCAGAGAACCAAATTGGTGGACCCCAAGTTCTGCTCCCGTTGACGTGGCATGTGAGTCAGTGTGTTAATGCACGTGCACTGTACATTAACTAGCCTGTTTCTAGCCCCAGTCAGGCGTACTTAGCCTACTCAGATGACCTATATGTAGAAAATAATATATGTATACATAAACTTCACTAATTATTTTCATAAAAAAAAAAAAAAAACTTTCACTAGTTATAGTAGGTGATGGGTAAAGTTTCAGTTAATTTAATTAGTTCGATTATGAAATATAAAAAATTAAATCAAATCATATAATTTTTTTAAAATAACGTTGAATGGGAAATAATTAAATAAATTTAATTATCAAAATAAAATCATATAATTATCAATTAATTAATTAAATTAATACTTAGCCAGATAACCCCACGTTCCTTTTTCTTTATTACTGCGATAGCTTGTTTTTTATTTTATTTTAAAAATATGTACTATTAATTAATCATTATTAACTAATTATTTTTCTCATAAGAAAATAAGAAAAAAAAAGAGAAATAAGAAATAATTCATTATACTTCAAAAGAAAATATAAAGAAGAGGAATGATATATCTCTATTACAAGAAAGTCATCTTTTTTTATAAAATTTTAGAAATAAATATTATTAATTAATTATTTTTCACATGAAAAAGTGAGAAAATGAGAGTCAATGAGAAATGATAGATAAGCGTAATTTCATGTGTACACAAAAAAATAATTTTTCATATTACATCTAAAATAAGTACAACAAAGCTAAATTTTCCGCTTAATATATACTTCTAACTTAAAAAAATTGTGAAATATTGTTTTCCTCGTCAGCACTTCCCCTCATTCCTTCTTGCCACCCAATTCCTCACCATGACAACTATACATAAAATTTTCATGTAATTCTTTTAATTCTTTTAGGGTATAATTATTTAAAAAATTACATAAAAATAAATAAAATTATTAAAACTATAATAAAATTAAATTTAATTATTTTTTATCCATTGGACCTACTTACTACCTATTTGCTGAATAATAATTAAGTGCTATTATTTTTGTATTAATCACACTCAAAGATATTGTATTGTACACTTATCTGTTTATGTTATCATTCATTTTGGTGATTACTTAATATTTATGGATAGTGGATCTTCGAATTATATTGTTAGTTACGCTAAGGTTCTAAAATTTAAACTTAGTGATACATTATTTGATCTGAAAAATAAAATATGTTGAGCGATGCATCTCAATTTGAACAATCACGACGTGAAAATATTGTGCAAATATCCAAAAAAATAAGATATATAGCATGGTATATCGAAGATGATAACAAATATGAGATTATGTTAGAGCGTGCGTCTCAAATGTCTCTAACACTCTATATTAAAGCTGTATCACTTATTGATACTTCATCACATGTGAATGAGAGAGAAATTTATTTCGAACATACTCAAGAAAGTGCCCTCATCTCAGTTATACAAAGACTATAAACTATATATCTTCCATCATAATTTGAAAAACTACCATGTTTTAATATACCACAAGTTTTTCTTAAGTAAACATATTGTGTAGATATATTATTAAGTATATTTTTTTACATAAATTTATTTAAATTATTGTGCAATTACTGTCAAAATATTTATGATACTTGTGGTCCATCCACAAGTTATAATGTGCAAATTGATGATGTCATTAATGAAGAAGATTACAATTCAATGTACACTAGTAGTCCATCTCAATCTGAAAGAGAATCGAACTCCAGTGATGATCACCTTAACGAAGAGGAGAATGTTTAAAGAGAGCAGAATGTTGATACTCTTTTGCACAATTTTGTCGCAACATATTCAACATGGGCGCAGCAGTCTGAATCAAATAATGTCTATGTTCAATTTGCTGTAAATATGCAAGAGAGATGTAGAGATCGACGATGATACCTACTTTGGTGGCCTAAATAGGCATTTAAATTTTTGAGAGTTACAATATCTTCACATAAATACAACGTTTTATTCAAAGTGAGAGTTGCACTGTTCACTAAGTGATTGAACAATCCATAATTATGTGCAACATAAGAAGATAATATCAAATAAATAAAAGATGACATTAATTTATACACATGCTACGGATAAGTCCACTCCATTTAAATGACATTTACATGCAATCTCCGCTAAAAAATATGATGGTGTATGGAAGATATCTACTCTTGGTGAGCCGCATAACTGTTCTGACCCAAAACCCGATGAGAACCACTATCAATGCACGTCTAGATTTATTACTCGCTTAGTAGAACATACAGTACGAGCTCAAATTGATATGCGCCTAAGCGACATCATGTCACGGATAAATGCAAAATACAATATTAAAATTAGTTATATGAAAGCATAGGATGCTCGAAGGAAGGCCATCAAAGCTATATTTAATAGTTGAGAAGAATCATATAAAAAATTATACTGATATTGTGAGTGCGTAACAGTAGTTATGCCTATAACTGTTTATGACATACAAAAATTTCAAGTAAATAGGTTCGAACATTTGTTCTAAAGTTTCCGTCTATCTATTGAAGGATAAAAATTCTGTCGGCCAGTGTTGAGTATAGATAGGACGTTTTTTCTAGGCAAATATCGTGGTACTTTATTAATTGCTATAGGCATAATCGCTAATAATAGAGTTTTTTCATTAGCATTTGCTGCGATTGAGTCAGAAAGTAATGACTTCTGGGAGTAGTTTCTAATTAAAATGCACGACCTAATCAAGCCAGTACGTACATAAAGAGATCTATGTATTACTAGCGATAAACATTCTGGTTTACTGCGAAGCATAGCATCTGTCTTACCTCATGCTGCTCATTGACATTATCTTCTTTACCTGAAAGAAAATTTCAAAAAGACTTTACAGACTCTAGGTATTCAAGCACATGAGTCTACGTATGATAAAATATATAGTGAGAGCAACACTGATATTTGAGGTAATTTTGTCTAGCATATGTAAGATATTGCTGCTATACATTCAGATAGTTATAAGTGGCTGGAAGATAGGGGATTTGAAAAATGAACACTTATTCACAATGGAAGTTTTATGTCAAAGGCGCCTCAGTGACCTCCAACCTCCTCTTCTTCTCGGCAGAGGAGTCATCGACCGGATGCCCACCTTCCGTCTTCCTCTTCAAGACAGACAAGAGCTTCCATTTTTTCCTCTCCATCATTTCTAAACTGGTTCTCCTTCTCCTTTGCAGATTTTCGGAGGATGGTTAGAAAGAATGCGGATCGACAGGGAAACCGCCTTTATCTTATCCTAGCATGCCTCAGGCAGCGCAATCGCCGTCGCGACGGTTCACATGCCAGCACTTAGTGCATCATGTCACCACAAAGATGCCGAAAGCAGTTACCTTATTCTTGAGAAACTCATGCTAATAATTGCAGATATAATTAAAGTAATGGATCAAACCTTAAGGAAGATTGCAAAAGTTGATAGTCGAACTTGAAAATCTGCAAACCCATGAGCTGCAATTGGGCTTTTATAAAGACCTCAGAAAATAAAAGAGTGAAAACTCCCTACTATTTGGGAAAATAAAAAGCCAGAAAGATCAAATACAAAGCGACAAAGTATATGTTTTCTTAATTGAACAGCTTTACTGGCTCTGTTACCCTCAAAGAAATGTCTTCAGTAATGTAAAGCTGGACAAGTCATAACAAAATTCATATAGACAAATGTCCAGTAATATGTACTCTTATAAAGGCAATGCTATTTTTAGCCAACCCTGGATGAGGATGAGCGGACTCACCAAATAATGTCATCAATCAATGCCAAGTGATCATTTGAAGACATAAGAAATAAGCATATTTGCATAAGAGATGAACCACAAACTGGCTACTTTTTCTCATCATTCTTTCCTATTGCTTAGGCTTGTGTTTGTACTATCTCCATGAACAGCTTGCAATCTGAGTCAAGTAAACACTCAGTACCACCAAAGAGCATTAGGTGTACAATATAACAGAAGGAATGGTTGAATATATGTTGTTGACAATTAAAAGGTAAAAGGTCAATATCAACATGGCAAAAATGCTTCTAGCATCATTGGTATATGGTATGATCATATTGCCTCATATGCTGGACAACAGAAGCAATGAGCATTTATCTGAATTACTTGCTTTCAATCTTTACGCATGTTTTAGTTGTTTACTACTTGATTGGTGGTAGTGGCACCCAATTGGAGAGCAACTCTACCCAAAACCGGTCAATTTTCATGGCATCTCAAAGGGCCACTAGTTTGTATTCAGGTCTGATTCAGCTAGTAAACTTTAACCTGTTTACAGTTCAGATGGAGGTTGACCATTTTGGCTCATACTAATTGGGATCAACCCTAGACTGAACCAAATTGCTTTCATTAATTTGTTACTTCAAAATAATTCACTTTCTACTTCCGAAAAGAGCATTGGAGCTAAAGAAAAGGCGCAGAGAATCATGAATTGTCATTGTATTTACTTGCGCTTCAAGTTTCACTGTATTGTGAAGATAATGAATTTTTACATGCACATAAAAAGAATGACCCCAGTTAAACTAGAAAGAGAGGCAAAATACAACAATTTATAATTCGCTTCTAGTTTCATTGTATTGTGAAGATGACAATGATCTTATTACATTCACATAAAAAGAATGACCCCAGTTAAACTAGAAAGAGAGGCGAAATACAACAATTTATAATTTGAAAGTTAGTTTTGCAATTCTATGAGCTGCATACTCTAAATGAATGTCCCTATTTGAAAGAATGACCAAGATAATACAGTGAAACAGGCCATTTAAATAACTAATTGCTTGTCATTAAAAATATATAAGATCTCCTTCACAGTAATGATCTCCCACTAGCTTAGCAAAAGCTTTTAGTAGTGCTTAAAAGAGAGAAAAAACTGTTTCTTCACATTTGAATTTGTTTTACTCCATTTTCTATAATCATTAACATTTTTTTGAGCTCCTGAATGCAAATTTAAGCATATTATTTTAAAGTTTTCATTAAACAAGATAATATACTAAGCCAGCTTTTAAGCACTGAGATCAATAAAAAGGTCTTGAACAACAAACCAATGTACTTAATTGGAACCACAACATATAAATATATATTAATGCCATTGCATTACATGACCAATGTACATGTGCTTGAAGAAGTCTAGCATAGTACATTTTAAGCTATGAGTGGTGGCTGCAATAAAAGGAATGTTGACCAATATAACAAGAAAGTGATGTGCTTCAAGCCTTCAAATATGAGCAAGGAACGGTCACTTCAAGGTCTCATCCATCAAAGTCATTGCTAAAACAAAGTATAGAAAGAACTAGTGGGGACACAGATCAGCATTGAATTGGACGGCTAGGATGACGTCATGTGCTGAATCAAAATTCAAATTCAAAATAATTAGGACTATTAGAGATTTTCATATTGGCTTTATTTAGATTTTATCTTATTCAGAGCATATTTGGGAGATTTGAAGACTCACCATATTTAGAGCTGATTTTATTTTATTGTAATAGAATTAGTTCCATATTTGCTTTTATTTATTTGGTATTTCATTTTCTGCATTTAATATTATATTTTCAAATTTTTTCATGGGATCTCTTTATATAAAGAGGTCGTCTTGCATTGTAATGAAAGATAACATTTGGTGAACGAAATTTGTTTGAATTTTCTCAAAGCCTAGATCTGGATTAAGGGATCGATATTTCAATGAAGAAAAGGGTAGGGTTAGCCTTTGGTGAGAATCCTCAAATTAGCCTAGTTATTCACTTTCCAAAAAAAAAAAAAATCCTCTGCCCATTGCTCTCTCTCTCTCTCTCTCCGGATCATCTCTGAGCGCCTCCAATATTTTGCGCACTCACCTATCCTGAAGCTCGCCCGCCTCAGACGCCCGTTGCCTCCTCATTCCTCGCCCTTGACATGTGTCCAACTCCGCTACCCGTTGTCTTGCCGACCAACGCGAAGCGACTCGTCATTTTCTTTGCTGCTCGACTCGCTATTTTGCCAGAGGAACATGCCACTCGAGCATGCCGACCTGAGCCGCTTGCCTCACCTACATCATGATTACTTGAACTTATTATCTACTACTTGAATTTTGTTTAGTTAAGGTATAAATTATTTCTTGAACCCAATTAATATGATTATTTGATTTAGTACTAATTATTTGCTTGACTTGAATTATTTATTTAGCTCTAATTGTGTGACCCGATATTTATTTGAGTGATAATTACTATTGAATTTAAGTGTGAGATATGTGTCCTAAATTCCCGAGTCTCGAATCTGACTTATTGAATTTAAATTGACGCTCCAATCTAATTTGATAAATTCTTATTTATTAAACGATGTAGCATCAAAGCCAAGAGTTTAGCTAGGATCAAGTGTCATTGTGCTCCAATGGGATTTTGAGACTTTCTGCCATAGTTGAGTTGTCAAAAGAACTTTCATCACACATTGTGGCCCTAGTGGTCAGAGGTGTGCTCTTGATTGATAATACACTTGATGGTTAGCCCATTGAAGACGGAGTATATCCAATGTATTGGGTTTTTATGTGAGGAGGAGACTATTTGTGTGCACATGAAAACTTTTAGAAAATTAGTCATGCATTAGTATGTTTACCACACGTTGTGATCGAAAAATACAGAGGTCACTAGCTAAGATCAACTTGTAAAATTCTAATATCGTCATTTTAGAACAAAGAAAATAACAAATATCTATTAAAAAGGAGTGATGAGAAGAGAAAGATTGGAACTTAATACTGAAGGTCTCATCCTTCAATTCTCCGACAGAAAAATCAGTGGCATGCCAGACGCAAGTTTTTGTCACTACTCCCAGCATGTTTCTGCAACTTGATAGACAGTAGAATTAACAAGGAAGAACGATGCCAACGATAAAAGAAATAACATCAATACAGCGCGGTCAGAGAATAACAATACAGAAAGATAATAACATCAATAATAATCAAAACTTGAAAGATCAGTAGAATTACTTAAATGATCGGCGCAGATCTTCAGTGTCTTGCCCTACCGCATCACAAGCCAAACCTTGCCGGTGTTCTTGTGCTTGAGGATCTTCACGTTCCCCGTCCCCCTCCCCTTCCACTGACTCCCTTCCTTGTCAAAACGGTACAGCTTGGCCTTCCTGAGATCACAGCAGCATCAATCCCGTTCGGAGCACATCAGCCGCCTGGATGACACAACAATAGAGCAGCATGTCCTCGTCTTCCTCGCCAGTGGTGACGGCTACCTCCTTGAGCCGGACAATTGGAGCAACCTGAGAACCGGTGTCCTCCTCCTCGCCGGCGGCAGAATGGCCTGCATACTCTCGGCGCTCAGAATCCCGCTTCCCATCAGATCGAATTTGAGAAAGTGGCGGTAATATTAGATTTGATTAAATCATAAAAATTTATTAATAATATGAATTTTTTTTTTTGTAAACATTTGTTAGGTTTATTATGATCTTTTTGATTTTTTAAAATAACATTGATTTAGTAGTTCTACATGTTCGCTAATTAGTTTATTCGATTCAATCATAAATAAAACAGCAATTTAGTTTTTTAATACACTCTAAATTGAATTAAATTTTGAATCGAGTTGAATAAAATTTTGAATTGATTCGCGAATCAAATATGCCAATTAAAGAATTTTTGGCCCAATAATTTTAACAATTAACCAACATTGAATCAACTTAAATTTGATTTGATTAAAAAATTTAAAAAGTATTAATAAATATTATATATTAATTTGTTAATAGTAGCCTATTGTATGGATATATTAGAATTTTTTAATATTTTTTATGCAAATTTTTGTAATTATAGAATATTTTTATATTTTTATTTTTAATTATTAAATCAAGATAAATAGCGTGATTTAAATTGATTGGGTAAATAAAGATATTTAAATCTAAAATTTTTAACTGAAAGATCAAAAATTACTCAAAAGCATTTTAGTTTTTTTGCTTAATTCGAGTTTAATTTAATGATAAATGCGCTATGCTTAGCCTTTGTGGACGGACCGTTTTGGCTATTGGTCAAATTTTAAGAATTACTTAATAAAAATATATTTCACTAAATACATATATATATATATATATGCAAAAAATTTAGAAATAATTTATAACATTCACCAGAATGATCAATTTTTCACATCTAACCATAAAAATATCCAACACGGCAATCATTATAATTATAAATGTCAATTAAATTAATTTGATGTGATAGGAACATCTAACTATATAAGAAATATAATTGGGAAATAATTACTTATACTTCAAATTTTAATTATATTTTAATTTATAATTTTTTTTAAAAAAATTGATGACAAGTCCTTAAATTTTAACTAATATAAAATTAAAAATCAATAAAATTAATTTATTGTATATTCAAACTCAAATAAATAATTTTTATTAAAAATGTAAAAAAAACTAACTATTTGTCCATTTTTTTTAATTTCTCGCTCAAAAGGGAAGGCAAAGAACACCTCTTTTCATTTATCTCTTTCTAGCGATATTTAATGTAAATTAGTTAAAATCTAAAAATATATCAATAAGGTCTCATTTATTTGTCCATTAATTCAGTGTAATTTTAATCAGATATGTCACATCACACGTAAAATTTAATATTAAAAATTAACTTTATTTCATATCTTACTAAAATAATAACAATTTATATCACATCTCTCACACATCTCGATATAATAACTGTCAAATTAGATCTCAAATCAGTAACTAACTAATTTAATCTTTTAAACAGAATTGAATTTACCCTTAGAATACTTTTAATAGAGCAGGTCCAACTTACGGATCCCACTACAAATATTTTCTGATGAAAACTCGATTCCAGCCAAACAGGACTATAATTTTTCTCATCTTAATTATATAAGTCCAGTTTTAATTAAAAAAAATAAATTTTACGTCATTCCAGATAATTAATTAAGGGTAAATTACATCTTTAAAATTATAATATTAATTCTTGAATTTTAACATAATTATTAAATAAATTATTTTTATATTTTATTATTAAAAATTATTATAATTACTATTATACTTTTTGTTTCCTCTTCTTTTTCTCTTGCGTTCTTGGCTCATGCTGCACCCCATGGGGTGTGCAGCCCTTACGCTTGGTTTGCATAGACATCGGCATCGCATAGTCTGTGGTTGTGCCAAGCCTCGTCGTGCTGGCAGGCTTTCTTGTTTTCGCTCTGCCGACAATGGCACCGGCGCCGCTGTCGCTTGAGAGTGCAAGAGAAAGAGGAAAAATTATTGGGTGCGGACTGCACCATTCTGACGCCCAATAAGAGGGCGCCACGTGTGCCCGGACCCAACTGTATGGCACACGTGGCGCCCTCTAATTGGGTTCCGAACGATGCGCCGTCCGAACTCAATAACTTCTCGAGAATGAGAGGATTGTAAAAAACTTAATAACAAGAAAGAAAAACGCATCTAATAATTAAGAATTTTGATATAAAATATGAATCTGTGCTTAATATTAAGCGCTGAATTCATGAATCCCAACTATTTTACCCTACACTAATTGACCCTTGAAATAAATTTGGATATGCATTTTTAAAAATACAAACGATAAAAAGGGAGACTGTTTGTGTGCAATCGAATCTCATGGTATGCTGGGCGTGCGGTGCACCGACTCGTTATCCATCCACCGTTAGGAGTGAGAGGTGATCGCTGCTCTGTGAAACCAGCCTCACGCGTTGCCCTCTACTCTAAGACCATAAGATTTAAGCTTGCGCCCAAACCCGTAAGGTCAACTGCCCAACTTGGACCGGGCAAGCCAGAAAACTGAACCGGCAAGCCCAACCAGAAGATTGAATGCATCATTCAAGCCACCCAATAGCTCCCACTTGGGTGACAAGCTCACGTTACCGGGCTCAGCTGCTTGTTGGGTTTCCAAAATATTATATAACAAAGAAATCCTGTTTCGCGTAGGCAATGTGGGATTAATTGAGCGTGGCGTTTCCACATTAACTGTTGACAGGCTTTCATGAACTTTATCTATTATTACATGTCCCACATAAGACTTTAAACTCTAACACAAAATTGTTGGAATAGATTTTTTATTTGAATTAAAAATCAAAGCACATTTTGAGTTACATTTAAAAAAATCAGGCCTATTCACAAACATTTCAAACAATGTGTTGAGGATTAACAAATATTTGTATTTTTTTATGTAGGTTTGAGTTTCCAAACTATTATATAACAAAGAAATTCTATTTTGCCTAGGCAATGTGGGACTAATTGAACATGCAATGTGGGACTAATTGAACATCAATTCAGCTTTCAATTAGTCCCACATTAACTGTTGACAGGCTTTCATGAACTTTATCTATAATGTTCAAATTTATTAAATGTTCCACATAAGGTTTTGAGCTTTAACACAAAATTGTTTGAATGGTTTCTCTTTTTGAATTAAAAATCAAAGCACATTTTGAGTTACATTTAAAAATGTCAGGCCTATTCACAAACATCTCAGACAATGTGTTTAGAATTAACAAATGTTTGTATTTTTTATTTATTTATTTTCTTCATTTAGCCTACATATCAATTTTCATATTCATCTTTTTTTTTATAAAATTTCAAATCTTTATGAGATCTTTTTTTAATGAAATCTTTATAGCAATTCTTATAGTTTAATTTTTTTGATAGCATATTTTTTTTATATAGCATGTTTTAACTAATATTATATATTAACATAAATTTATAAGACATGCAAGCTTCTACGTGCTGCATAGAGTCAAACTTGAACTCTAAAAATTGAGATTAAATAGCACACTCCGCCTAATTATAAGACAAACAAATTACAAAGATTCTAAAGAAGATGGAAAAATAGAAATAAAAAGTTTTAACAAAACAAATACTTTGATGAACATGTTTTAAAGAGATTTTTTGGTTTTTTTTTTTAAATTTATACATCATTAGATTCCGTCTACTTATCAGATTAAATTTAGCATCACAAATTCATTCATCAAATAATTTCAATAAGATTTTTTTTTTTTTTTTGACAAGGAATAAGATCTTACTGTTAATTATAAATCAACACATTTTAAAAAAAAATTAGAAAGACAAAATATGGTACAAGAAATACCCTTGAAGCATAAATTAAAGGATCATTGTCACTAACATCAAAGAAACTATGAGAATTAACTGAGAAGAACAAATTTAAAGGCTCCAACAGAGACTATTTTTAACAGCCATTTCACACAAATGTTCAAAGCTTCAACATGTGATATTCTTGTACTTCAAATGAAGCAGAAGCTCTCCTACATTCACATTTGCAGAGCATATATATTCCTCACAACAGGCTGCAGATTTTGTTTCCCGAAGGTGAAATTTAATTAAATCCTAAATTCAACAAGGAAGTAAGCTCGATCATAATGGAAGAAAAATTGCTCCTTTTTTCACCCCTGAGAAGGCTCTCCGTTTGCTGCGTCCTCCTCCATGGGCTCAGTTTCAGCAGAATTATCACTTTTCTTGCCTTCAGAACAGAGCCATAAAATATTTTCAAAAAGGAAGAAAAGAACAGAGCCATAAATTTATTCCAAGCAACACATTAAATATGAGAACAAAAAAGAGAACATATTTGGACAATATTAATTAAAGGTACTTAACTAGAGACATTTGCAATTTGATCCTCATGGAAGCAGCTTTCCTTCTGTAGGTCTTCTCTAAAGACCCATATTAACCATCTTCTCTACCGATAAAACACTAGGATAATCATCTGTTCTAAAGAATATTATCGGGTGCGGTCAGCACGCCATGTCATCCATTAGGTTCCATGTAGGATGGCGCCGCGCAAGCAAGCGGGCCCTACGTGTAGTGCCACGCACGCAATAGTGAAAAGACGTCATTTTGCATCATTCTTTCGCTGTTTCACGTCACTTTTTTTTATCTTTTTGAAAAAAAAATTGTTATATAATTTTTTTAATTGATTTACATGCATATAAACAGTTCAAGAAAATGAATATAAAGTAAAACAAAGTCCATACAAAAATAAAAAATATACATTCAAAAGATTTTAAAAAAAGTTTAAAAAAATGAAAAACATGACGGGAAACAGCGAGAAAACAATGCGAAACAGTGTTTTTTCGCCGTTCCGTGCATGGCAAAGGGACCGTGCATTTGCACAGAGCGCTCTGATTAGATGCCGCAAGGATGACATGACGGGGAAGGCCGAACCAAATAATTTTTCTTGTTCTACAGGTAGAAATTGGGGCAGGGCAATCAAGGAAGGCTTGGAGGTTGCCTAGATTCAGGGCTAAAGGAATGCGATCCTCTAATCAAGCTGTAACTTAGCCATCAACTTGCTGGACAATAGAAGGAACTATCATCCCTTATCAGTGATGCTGGTCGAACTCAGGGCTTTATCAAGGGTTGGGGTTTAGAGTGCTGATGATATGGCTAAATACGCTCCCAATCACCATGATTCCGACTTGACTTTATACACAGACCCATTCAAGTTTATAACTCCTATATGATGCAGTTTCAGTGTTTTCAATCTCATGACTTCTTTCTATTACCAAATTAATGCAGTCTATATTTCAAGACCAATACATATTTACCCAATACATAACTGAAAATAAGACAATAAAAAGTGAAAAAAACAGAAACCGCACCTTTCTTCTTCTTTCCACCGCCTTTCTTCTTGGTCTTTATTCCCAAAGCTAGCCAAGCTTTTATTTCTGGATCATTCTCAATACTTTTTGTAGGCTGCAACTGTTGCAAAGGGTGGGAAGTTATCCTGTCCGATCCGTTAGGCATCAATAAAACTGTGAACTTTATGTGAGCAACAAGGTCACCTGTGCCGAATACAAACAAAAGCCAAGTCAAACATGAAGCTTTTTCTGAATGCAGCGTA
This sequence comes from Apostasia shenzhenica, assembly GCA_002786265.1. Classification (NCBI taxonomy): domain Eukaryota; kingdom Viridiplantae; phylum Streptophyta; class Magnoliopsida; order Asparagales; family Orchidaceae; genus Apostasia; species Apostasia shenzhenica. The sequence continues at coordinate 1,358,658 of KZ451909.1, read as the reverse complement.
AATATATGTATATCGTTCAAATGGAGGAATTTAATTATATAAACTCAAAAAATGTAAATATTAAGCATGAATTTAATTGCCATCCTCAGATTTTCTTAAAGGAATATTCTGTAACTGAATATGTGTTGTATGTAAATGTGATGACGATAAATTTTACAGATGGATAAGTGCGAATCTCCCCATCTATCCCAAATTAGAGGAAAAAATAGTAACACAACTACTAAAACGCGATATTAACAAATTCTAAAGATGCACAACATAAATTATGTGCATTGAATAGTAAATATGCAAATAGACAAGCTTACTCCAGCATGTAAATACACCCCAAAGAAAAGATCATACAGTACAAACCAGGTTTCTCATGAAGAACAGGGTATGGCTGCAATAGATCATGGTTCACACATTCTACAAGACCAAGTCTAGCCCGCTTCTCTTCCAAAGCTCTAATATGAAGCAAAAAACAAGATTAATTCATGGTAAGCAGAGATATTAGAGAAAAGATGGTTAACCAAATCAATAGGCAAGTTGTCCAAGATGTCAACCTGGCGGTGAAGGGCATGATAGGAAACTTCTGGCTTATTTCACTAAAAATAAACCTTGATGACTTCATTTTCAGATGATAGTTCTTGTCCACCGCTCTTTTGTAGATTGTTGTTTGTTTTTCATCCAACAATTTGGGCTGCATGTTAAATTTTGAAAGATTCCTTGTCACAAAACATGCCAATAGCAAACTTAAAGATGAAAACAGTAAGGTAAAGGAGGATAAAAATCAGTTATCAACACCTTAAATTCTAACCTTGCCCTCACCAGTACTGGTAACTATATCAACAGCGTAAACTTCATTTTCCTCAAATTCTGCATCATCGACTCTTGTATCAGGATTGCCCACACTAAGAATTACTTTGTTTCCATCAATCACAAACTGCTTCAGTTGATGACTAAGTACACCTTCAACAATTTTGCAATCATAGGCAGCAGCAACTTTCTGAACAGCATCTGTCACATCCTTGTTCTGGCAAAATTAGAAAAGAGTAGTCATATTTACGACAACCACAAATGAGGCATCACATTAAAATAGGGTGAGTAACTTCAACCATAAATGATAGATAACTAATACTAATAAACCTTGTGATAGGATATCCATTGTTTGTGTTTCCAAATAAACAAACAAACATTCTAAAACAATTAAAAAACCATGTAGCATTACATAAAGCTCTCCAAGTAGTTCAGAGAGTCGACTATAATCAGCACATGACCTGATCTTATCAGCAAAAAAGACAAAAAGAAGATTTTCAAGCAGTTCTTCTAAGAGTACAGTATAACCAAAAAGTCAAACAACAGCTACTTTTAGCAAAAAAAAAAGGCTATTTTTATAAGGTTTGTCATGATAGTCGGGAAACTCCAGAAGCAGGCCAAAAGTTCGCTCTGGATTTATCAGATATTGGTTAAAAATTTAAAATTGGGTTAATTGGGGATGATTAAAATTTGAACTCCAAAAGCAGGCCAAAAGTTCGCTCTGGATTTATCAGATATTGGTTAAAATTTAAAATTGGGTTAATTGGGGATGATTAAAATTTGATTTGGTTGATAGATGATTGACATATTAGCTTGATGCATATTTGATTTGACTAAAGATTAAAGCTGATTTGGAAAGATGAAAACGTTTCATGTCTATCTAATTTTGTATTTTTCTTTCTTTATAATAAATGTAATTAGTACTTTATTTCTGCATTTTGCAGTTCCCAATTTCAATGTAATGGGTCTTCATATCTATTGTCAAGTTCTAAGTGAACCTAGATTTGGGTAAAAGTGTCAATATCTCCATGAAGGGAAGGTAGGAACGTGCTAAGGTGAAACTTCTTAAAATGACAAGTTGCTAGATTTAATTTCTTATTTATCATATCAATGTATTTTAAAAAATAATTACACATAATGAGAAGAAAATATAATTTAAATTTGTTGATTATAAAGTTAAAGTTCACCGTCTTTTCATCCTGCACCACGTGTGCACTCCACTCTGTTTAACAAACCAACATTTGAAAATTTACATGGCTTATCTGGTATATACAGAGGCAGCAACTGTAAATTAAGAAATAAATAACAAGCTAAAGTTTCAGAAATATTTCCACCGGACACAAAAATATCAACAGCTACAATAAGTTCAAAGCACAAAATACGTGACTAGATGAAAGTATGAAAATAAAGAATAAATAACAAACAAAATGATCAAGCAACCTAATCAAGTGGGTATCACAGCCGCTAGAAAAACAAATATTTACAATATACTCATGCCTGCCATAAATATAGATGCACATACATATGTAACCGCAATTGTGAATTAAAAGGACATAGTTTACACCAGGTCTATAAATAATCATCAATTTCATGCATTTATCAATATCGAGCAGCAAATAACAATTACTATCCATGAATCACAGATAAAAGAAAATAAATATAATTTATATACGTAACAAAGTTGACATATATCCTTTCTGATACCAAAGGGAAAAGATTTCCTTAATGAGGATATAATATGATGTATTTTTGTCCTACTTATAGTTGATCTACACAGGAAAGCCACCTTTCAAAAAAATAAATAAATAAATAAAAAGAAAAAATAAACATAAAAAAGATTTCCATCTCTCATTTATTTGTAAAGTGATGATCAAACTGAAGAATACAAGTATTAACTTACATAAAAGGATCAATCAAAATAAACAAAGATAGGCTTTACATAGAGTAATAATCTAGCATGACCAGAAGGAATTTGCTTCAATTAACCTATTACAACAAACCGAGTTTTATAGGACGCCGTAAAAAAATAACAAGCCATATTTAAGACAAAGATTTATCTGAAAATCAAGACAGATTTCACGAGTGCACAAAAGAATAAAGCAGATGGAACAAGATCTTAAGAAAATATGCTTTTTTTAAAAAAAAATAATATAATGCATAAATTGCATCCATGTGCATATATGACGATGGAAACAATCCATGAATGTTAGCTATGCATATAACTTAAAGACCAATGGAAAATACAAGTTCCACTGCATCTAGGGCAAAGCCAAGTATAATATTGGCAACAGGGAAAAGAGGGGAACAGAAAATATACTGTCACCTCGGCAAAGTTGCCATGGATCCTATATGAAAACAAATGTTATTTGGAAGATTAACAACAAGATATCGCATAACAATAATATGAACAAAATGCTATAGCACAACAAAGAAATACTGCCACACAAGAAAAACTCCTGTATATAAAAGTAATATGGGTAAGAAAAGCAGTGATGACAGAGAAAGTCAACTTATACCACAGATAAAAGGTTAAAAAGATTTTGTTGGATGAGTAAATATTTCAGGTATATTTGTCAATCGCAAATACCAAAAAACAAAAGTAAAAAATGCATCGTGAAAATAATTCTCCAACTTTAAACCACAAATTAAAAAAATTATGCATGAATTTCTTTGTATTTCACCAACTTTATAACAAACCAAACAGCCCTAAGTGGAAACGAGGTATCTAATGAAGAACATGGAGCAGAATACAGCATCTCTGCATAGCTGTAGTCTCCAAAGATGTTCTTCAAGAGAGCTTATTCACAAAAGGTCTTGAAATTAACAAAAAAAACTAAAGAGAATAGAAAATTAAAAGGGTTCAACTGTCTATGTGAAAGTATCAGTAAAATAAATTCAGTTGAAAAAGAGAATAACCATAAAAAGATGGTTCATCTGTCAGAGTAACTATGACATCAGCTTCATATGGAATTTTAACCATAGCTTCAAAATTAACTCATCATTCAGTAAACAGAATCAGCCTAATGAATCTATAACATTAGGTCACAAGTTAAATAAAACCATAGCATTTTTTTTAATAGAAAAACATGGTGTTTCGAAGTCAAATAATTAGGCCATGTAAGGACATGTAAGTTGTAATATTAAAAGTTGAAGAACATGACATTCCAGAAATCTTGTACAAGGTGTGGGCAATGCCTTCATAAATAACAAAACATAAGCATATAATAGTTTAAATACATATAAGAAGCAATAACAATGGCGTAAGAAAAGCTTGATCTTCAAAGTGTTAAATAGATTAACAAATCAAAAAATTAGAACAAAAGAATGCAATATATAGCTATTAAAAAACAATTACATAGTTTAGCATCCAAGTCACTTGAGCATATGGCTCTGGTGGACCAACAAAGCCAAAAATTCATATATATAGCAGATAAGTAACATCAAGAGTAATGACTTGGGGTAAAATGCTAAAATTAAGACAAATGCAAACAGCAATCCCCATTCTGCAGAAAGTGGTAGCTTAGAAATCCTAACAATCCGAGAAAATCACTGAAGATTACTGAAGATAAGGTGCAATAAAGATATGCTACTTGAAGTGAATACTACAAGACACATAATGCTACAAAGTAAAATGAAAGCAAAGTTGAAGAGATAATCAAACCTCATAACAATATAGCATTTAATCACTAAACTACATCAAATATATTTGCATGTAAATAAAAATTACGCTATGCCAAAATGAAAGAATGCTAAATAAACTTGAACAAAGAAAAAAGGCCAAAACAAGCAGCACAATTCCTTAAAAAAAAAAGCAGCACACAACTAATACGTTTAGCTTTGCAAAGTAAGAAGCTGACGTATTCACAAAACCCAGAACATAATCGTGCAATAAATGAAAAACTAGAACCCGAAGTATACATCTAAATCGCTAAAGGAAAGTGATCTTCCAGCAAATTATTGTGTAAACGGATGTTAAAAAATAAAGCAACCACATATGAACAACACTGTTAATGGCATATATACCTTCTTTCCAGGACGAACAAGCCTTAAAGCGACCTCTGCAGCAGTGTTTGCAGCGGCAATTACATCTGCCGCTTTTCCAGTTATTAGCCCCTCATGAATTACATGAGTGTGGGCAACCACAGCAATAAATCCATCTATGTGGCAACCCATATCACTGAAATAAAATCAAAGAAAGATGAACCGCAGACACATCACTTCTCTCAGCACTTCTAAATATAATAAATAATTCAAAGAACCAATCCTTACATCTTCACAACATCATTCTGTTCCAAGGCCGTCTCATCGTTCCACAAGGGTGAGAAATGGCAGACGGTGTTGTTTACAGAAATGCAGGTCGGGAAGGCAACTCCTCTTTCAATCTTTTTCTTTACATTCTTGTACATGCTCCCAGCTTGCCTACATTTCCCATCAAACCACACAGAAGTTGCAATATCAAGAAAAACAAAAAGAAGTCAATTGACATCGAATAAATCATTTTCACTCACTCTCTGATAAAGACATCTCCCTTCTCACAAATGTCAACGATTTTCGCCTTAGGCTTGCACTCCGCTATCACCAGCTGAAGCGCCTCTGTAGAATCGACAAAGAAACACAAAGTTCATCCCAAAATCACAAGTGGAGCATAAACTTGTATCTAATGACCAAGAGAGTGAAAGCATTACTATTGACTATATCGGCGGCGCTCTTATACTTGGTAACGACATCAGGGGAGCTGAGGTCCAACTCCTTCTCCTCTATTGCCTCGTCGTCCGACATCCCTAATTAAAACCCAAAAAGAAAACAGACTAAACTCGAAGAAGTAAACACAATAAGACTGTAAAGGCGTAAAGAGAGATCAGTACAGTAATTATAAGAAACAAGATGATCGACTTTGAAGGAGTTAAAAAGCTTTGAGTTTCTGCCCAGCGATGAGATCACTCCAAACTGCTATCTGCCGCCAAGAGCGAGAAGGGGAAAAATCTTTAGTCGCCCGACCATGAAAGCCGAGGACAATAGCAGCTTAGGGCACCGTCGAGTATCGGTGATATTATATAGCAACTTGAAGAACGGTCACGCGACGCTCACGTGCTGCAGTTGATCTGCAAATAAGTGAATTGGATTTCAAATTTTCATGTTTTCTACGTATATATAACCTAAAATTAAGTATTTCAATTTTAATATCAAAATTTTGACATAAGTATAATTATTCACCAAAATTATAGGATTACGTGTGCTTATCTTGCAAGATTAAATTAGTGTAACTTGAGTTTAACGATTAATAACTATAACTATAGAGATTATATATTGTAATTAATCCAATTGTTTAACAAACACAAATTAAATTACTCATATAGTTCAATTCCATCCGGCTTTCTTCACATATAAGTGCAGATGAGCAGTGGAAGAGATCGTAACAAAAAGTGCTCTAAAGACAATTGAGTAGGATGAAAAGAAGTGCGTAGGGTGCCTTCCTGAAAAGTAAAAAAAAAATTAGATTATTTTTTTATTTATACGTGCCATCTTGCACGAGAATCATGCTAATTTTCTTTGTATCACATCAATTTTATCGGATCTTACGTAGATGGCAAAGTGATTCACAAGAAAGAGAGAGAGAGATCAAATTAGTGTTATATAATATGCAAAGGTATACAACAATCCCAGAAATGAAATCAATGCCAAAGATCTGAAAATAATTAGAACTACAGTAGCAATAATCAGCATTAAAAATAATCGCTGCGGAATAAAGTCATCATTTGCTTTCTAAATTAGTTTTAACTAACTTAAATAAAAATATCACATTAAAATTTATTATTTATCTTAATTAAAAAATAGAATCACAAATAAATATTTCTTTTTACAGTTAAGAAGAGCTGCATCTCCAATATTTATGATGGAGAGATATAGTCAATTTTTGAATGAATTCTGAGCTGATTTGATTGGCTTTTTGAGCTTTTAAGTTGTTAATGACTAAATTTACTTTATTTATTTGAAGACGGTTGAGATTAATCAGATAAATGCTTTAGGAATATTTTGAGGGATTGAGCACTTTGGAGTAGGCGGCAATTGAGCTCAAATTCTCCATCACATTGAATGAAATACTTATCGTATGTTCTTACAATTCAATGTAGAAAAATATTTTTATATTTGATTCGATATTATATTATATTAATTAAATATTATTTAATTTTTTATAATATTTACGTATCATTTCTGAATCACTATTTTTTATAATATTATTTAAATATATTATAAAAGTCTTTAAATAAAGATTGAATCAAATGCCCTCCTAAATCCACTTTTTTTTTAAACGTGACTGACAAGATTTAGCTCAAAAAAAATATTTTCTTTCCTAAATAATTTAACTAGAGCAATGTGAAAACTAACACGCATCACAAACTAATTTCAAGACAGAAATTAACTTCATATTATACACAGATATAAAACTAATTTTATTATATATCCCACACATTTTTCTTCGTATAATGCAAGATAAAATTATGACATTTGAGTTCAATGCTAAACAAGTTTAAACTCAAAAAACATTAACAAAAACAGACCAGTAAGTACATTCCAAGGTTATTCGACAAAAATAGAGCACAAATCATCAATAAAGCAGCTTAAGGTCACATTCCTTATTTAACAGATTATTTATTTCAACAGCATAATGAAATTTATGAACATCTGTGAAAATATTTGTGAAAAAAACTGTAGGGTTCCAGCATTAATCAATATTTTTGATGCACGCTTGTTACAAAAGAGAGACAATCAAAACCAAAAAGATGTCTAACGGACATGTGGACGATGTGATCTATAGATTCTATACACAAACCAATCAACCCTCCGTTCACATTTCAAACAACAGAAACTACTAACATTTCCTCTACCCATATGTTTTTCATCAGAGGATAAGATACAAACACAGCTAAACTGGAACTCGGCCACAATGGCAGAAAAAATGTTTGCCTGCTACCAGAAAGAATATCAAGATAACACCACCTAGGCACCTACCTACAGGATGAGTGGAGAAGAAAAATAGGATAAGGTTCGGGACACTGACGACTTATCATGCACTCAATGCGATCAATAGCTTCCCATGGGCGGCACACCAAAAGGCGGCATTGGAGGCATGCCCATCCCAGCCATTGGTGGGGGTGGCGGTGCAAAGCCTCCACTGACTCCGCCCATCCCCGGCATTGGAGGTGCGGGCAATGCAAGAGGAAGAAGCTGAGCGTACATGTTCTGCATGAAGGGGGCAGTGCAAATTTCAATAAGAAATATGAATTTATGTAAATAATAATTCAAACATGAAAGAAAAAAATACCTGTTGAGCTACCATTTCCTTCTCTTCCTTTTCTTTAGCTTTCGCTTCATTATGCGTCTCAATCTTATCCTTTATAAGTCCATCGACCTTGCCCGTGTACTCGCGAATGAACTGCATGGAAATAAGGTTCTTGTTATTATCATCATGATATGAGACAGAAAAATCCAGAAAAATTCTACAAATAACTTGCCTGTAAGAGGTACGGGAAAGCAAAGTCGATTATATTGTTCATCCAGGCTAGCTCTAGGGCCACATCAGGACGGATGAGATCATAGCACACAAAGAGGCAAGAAGCAAAACACTCCTTCTTGCCCTGTGGTCAACAAAACAAAAACAAAGCATCACTACATGCACGCATATAAAAGACTAGAGAGCGCAAACAGAGTAGATCGATCAATTGCTATAAGAAAGAATGACAAATTATCCCCTTTTCTTTTGATTCTATAAAAAAAAAAAAAAACTATCCCCTTTTTGAGATACACTAAACTTATAGTTTTACTTTTGCAAAAATTACTTAGGGAACGTTTAGGTCGTTGTTATCTTGGTGTTATGTAATGTAATTTAGATGTCACCTTTTGACTAATAATTTTATAATCTAATTGAAGATTATTTATAGATGTCATTAAACTAAACAATTATTTTCTTTAGATAACATAACATAACATCAAAATAACATTGAACCAAACGTCCTCTTAATAAAAATATCATACTTATAACATAAACATTGTGTATTCAAATATATTTCATATATATTTGAAAATTATGATTAATTATATTTATAAATACTTTAAAATTATCATCTTATTTTAAAAAAAGAACTCATCAAATATAAATGTTATGTATTTAAATATAATATGAGATATTAATGAATAAATATTATTAATATCCTTTTTAGTAAATAATACTGAATATACTTGTAATGTATTTACATATCTATTTTTCTACCTAATTCAGAATAAAAAGTCATTTAATGTGTGCATTTAAATATAATGTTGCCATAGAAAATTTCAATTGCGGTAGCACTTATCCTAATAAAAAGATTTTACCTAATTATAATTTACTTTCCAAGCGTCCTAAAAATAAACTTAATTGTACAAATTGCTTAATCTACCATTCATGTACCCAAGTCTCCGCCTCTCTTTTTCTAAGATGCGTGTGGAGATGACTAAAATTTATGGATTAGAGTATGTAAATGCATAGGTTGGCGACATGAATCCTTTGTTTCCATTGCGCTTTATCAATTAACAAATTCTTATCTAAGTCTAAGCAACTAAAATCACTCCTTATAGTTTCTACAGTCATGAAGTTGTCAATGGCGCATGATTAACAGCCTTCATCAATATATGCATATTCAAAAGGTAGAGTGCTTTAAAAGGTCACATTAAAGGTGATTATTGCACAAGCAGAAGAAGAAGCCTGGCGTCTCACCAACTATAAGTTCTAGATGTTGTGCACAAAATAACTGTTGACTATTGATGAGTATGAGAAACAGGGAGCAGTAATTTACCTGCTCAATGAAGTAAATGAGTAACTCCTCAGATAGCTCACGGTCACCAGATTGTGAGCAAGTTTCCATGGCATCCTTGTAAAGGTTGTCCCTCTTAGACAGTGCAATAGACTGCTTCCACCTTCCAGCTTTCTTGTAAATATATGCTGCAATCCTCCTCATTTCAAGGAGTTCATGCTTCTCAAGCTGTCAGGTTGAAAAAAAACGACAATGCATGTGAGCAGAATGTTAACCCAGACTAGGGAGAGGCTTGTTTCTAGTATCACCTTTTGTGCTAGCCCAATCTGATCAAAGTTATCATGCATGTCAACTGATTCACGAAGCCTTTCATAATCTTCTTCTTCTACATATATCTCATTCAATGCTTCATTCACAGCAGCTACATTGTTACTTTGCACAGCAACCATGTATGGCTTTATCAGATGCAAATGACCAGCCTAGAGAAAATAAACAAGTACTTGAGCTGTAAATATATTAACAAAAATCTCTTAATACATCACTTAAGATGATTGCGGAAATGTCAACAAGACATAACATATATATACACACACACACATTCAAGTACCTTACGCAAGATGTCAACAACACGTGTGTGGTCTACACGCAGAGCAAGCACGTTCAACATATCATTGATGAGGTCAGGATGTTCCTGCAAGTAGAAATGCACTGCCTTGTAATAAAGCTCGACATTGGCAACTTTGACTGCAACGTCCTTGAACTGCATCTGGTCCCATGCATCTGGAGAATGGTTCATAATTGTTGTTGCAGCATTATCGAACTCATCGTACAGAATGTACAAATAAGTTAACTCTTTCCAGTGTTGTTGCTCATCACAAACACGTATAAGCTTTGGAATGTTGAGACGAGTAGAGAAAAGTTTAATGTGCTCCATAAGCTTCTCCGACCTATATCTAGCATAAAGTACACCCAGCTCTGTGAAAATGCCCATGTGTGCACGTTCTAAACCAAGGCCACTCTCCATAAGAGAGATAAGCTCATTGAAGCACCCTCTGTTCTGGTAATAATCACTAACTTCTTCCAGATCATCAACCTGTATGATGATATTGAGACCACATATTTGAGCCAGACGAAATTCCTCCGCATCAACGCAAGCAAAGCAAACCTCCTTCCATGTTTTTGAGCTGTTTGCTTTACGAGCTGCATCAACTGCACCTTGGAATTGCTTAAGCTTCACTAGCGTGCTGGCAAGTTTGGCCCAGTTGGAAATGAAGGCAAATATTATTTTGGCAGCTTCATAAAGCTCAGCATCATATAGGCGGTCACCAACATTCTGGAGGTTGGCAACATTGGGCATAAGAATGAATTCTTCAATATCACCAAGCCTATCAATCTTCGCATATGCATATATAAGTTCACTGTCCACCTTGGGTTCCTTCACCTTTTGCCTCACCATCAAAAGGTACTTCACCAAGTCATGATATACATTGGCATCTTCAGAAGCACGAATAACATCCAAGAATTGAGTTGAGTCATCAGCACGAATAAATGATTCAATTGCATCACTCACTAATCCTTCTCTCAATTGAGCCTTTGCAACCTGGCTCCATACGGCATCTTCTTCTACACGGAAAGCAAACTCCACAGCTCTCTCTATGCTGCGAATGTTGTCTAACAAAACATTTACAGCCTGCACATTCAAATTGAACTTCTTAAAAATAGCAAATGCCTCCTCAAATAGTTGTGCTTCAACGGCCACCTCCCCAACTGCTGGCCCGTCAAAGTTGTCCAACCGATTGATGTAATCCATGACCCTTGATGGATCAGCCTTGATGGCAGTCAAAATCAGCAGGTTTTGCAAATTGAAATTTCCACTGAAGGCAGAATTTTGGAGTACAATCTTTTCAAGGAGTTCAATTAGTTCATGTGGTAGATCAGCAGTCATGAAAGCTTTAACAGCAGCAGATACTTGCTCTGGGCTCTTGCACTCAGGCAACGCAGTAGAAACAACCTGATCAATAAGCTGTCTTCTATATTCATTCTCAGGTTCAAGAACCTTAGCCCACAGGTCACCATCCATTCTTTCTACAACATACCTTCAAATGATGAGGAAAAAGTTCAGTGTGATACATGATACATTTTCGAGGAAAGTTGTGAATACAAGATAACAGTTTACAGAAGAAAAAAAAAAGAAGACGACAAAAAAAAACATACCTAGCTTGTAACTTAAACAGAGAATTTCTATTTGTGACACTTATCAGTTCATCATCACATTGCCCTCGCCTGTACGCAACAACAGCTAACGTGGGATCCCGTTTTTCACAATATTTACCAACAACACGTGAGTCATAATAGGGATTAGTGGTAAGGAAATGCTCAGGATTGTTATTGCTGTCTATAATGATTTTCCCAAGAGCATTATGAACATGCACATCTTGACTTCCTTCACTAACAAGATGTTCAAGGAACTGTGTGAGCAACCGGAGCCGATTCCTGCATAGTACAGTGAGTAGTAAATAAGTTTTTTTTTTTACTAAAGAGTAGTAAATAAGTTTATAAACAAGGAAATGTAGAATAGTCAGATTTTCACAATAGTTTCAATGTTACAGACCTTTTCTCACATTGCTCCACAAGAGGCTCAACGGGAAGAAGAGACCGCACAGAAAGAATTAGACCTTTAATAAAATCTTCTGGACACTCATCATCTAGAAGTTGGCCGACAACCAAAGGAGCATTTCCTGGATTCACCTATTAAAAATGTTTGCAAAGAACAATGCCACTATAAGTAAAGCAACAATGTTATTCATGTAAATCACAATCCAGGCCACCTTATGCCAGCAACAATGTACCTTCTGAACATAACCTTCAATGTATCTAAGCATGTTGTTAGTATACAGATAGTGAGTCAAATCTGGAACAAAACCATGACGATCACAGACATTTATTAAGGGCCTGGCATCTGGAAGTTTGGCCTCCATGAGGAAATTCTTTGTTTTTTCAGGGTCATAGAAGTTAGATTCTCTTGTAACACGCTCAACTTCTTTGATCTGTCCAGTTTTAGCCGCTGCCTCAATATACTTGAAGTGTATCTCTGGATCTTCACTGTGAAGTCATCAAGAAAGTATCAACTGAAGTCATCTTGCATACGCCTGTATCAAAGACTTTGGCAGTAAAAACAAAAATACCTGGAACTTAAATAGGATCCCAAGAAGAAGTAAAGGCCCTCATACGACCTAAACTGCTCAAAAATCTTTATGCAAGCATCCAAGCCTAACTGCTCACAATACTCTTTTGCAACCTGCAAGTATATATCTATTAATAATCCACTTTTCTTAAATTCAGATAAAGAATTATCAAGCAGTACCTGCACTATTATTTGAAGATTTCCTCTTAAATTAACCAGCAAAAGGTCCTTCATGCACTCTAATGCCCACTCTTTTGACAGTGTACCAAAGAACTCCACAAGGGCCTGTACGCAACATTTTTGGTTAAGCTCAGCAATTTATTTATGACACGTTATATGAATGTTAGATGAGTTTGTGCCTAAACAAACCTGAGGTTCAATTGCGTGGGTGTTTACTATAACACGTTTGATGTCAGGTAACTCAGAATAGTGCTGCAAAACAAAGATATTTATTGCATCAAGTCCTCGGCTGTCAAAAGGAAACATGCTCTCTCACAATAGAAACATAATAGTCTAACCTGCAGAGCACGCATGTAGAGGCCAGCTTTTTCACATAACTGGGCAATGCGAGGACGGTCATAGTGACTAAACATGCCATTAGCTAATATGGCATCTGCAACATTTGGAAATGTCACCAAATTGATCTCTAAAACCTGCAGTTCTGCTATATGTTAGCACTAGGAACAGCAAAATAGAAATCATAAAAATACTACATGAAAGAAAATTACCTTAGTTTGAAGGAAAGCATGCTCAGGCAGATTTGGCTTTAATACATCCAACAAAAATGCTGTTGCCTCCCTGATCATGTTCCTCTTCAATAAACAAACGGCCACAAAAATCAGAAGGAAACAAAACAGACAAATACGGAACACAAGAGAGAGAGAGAGAGAGTTAACTAGCCACTAAATTCTTTCAATTGATGATTGTTAAGCTGACTTTTGCCATTTCATTAGTAAATAAAAATACATACAAACAAAATAAAGAGGCTGACAAACCTGGAGAAAGAGATCTGTAATTGTATTATAATCAATTGGACACCCACCTTCCATTTGAGACATCATGAGAGCAAAATTAACTGCACCCTGGAAGTACCAAATTGTTGATAAGTTTGTTAATATCTACACCTGATCCCAAATAGTTTCATTGAGAAGGAATAAGTGGCAGAAAAGACATCATACAGTCAATCAATCACCAATACTTGGTACAAGATTGATGATGCCAATGATGGATATCACAACTAGAATCAAACATGCAACAATAAAGGTGCACAAAATCAAGATCTCTACAGCAGTTATTACTATTTATAATGATCAAATGGATGCCAATTAGATAGTTTCAAGTTGAACTTTTATTATAACTACTACTTACTCGCAAAGTCAGTTAAAGACTAAAATTAACCTGAAACTAAGCTCTAAAGTCATTTATTTGAATGCAAGTTGGCATCAGTCTGACAATCAATCACAAAAAATGAATGTTGAATATTGATATCCAAACCAATACAAGCGAGACATGAAGCAGTTCTAAATTAGAATAATCCTCGCACACAATGGCATTTACCTGTGGATCAGACCGTAGAATCGTCTGCAAAAGGAAAAGATAATCTGGTGTATAGCCAACCTGCAGCCACCATATCATATATTTTCTGTAAGAAGGATAATCATAGAAAATATCCACAACACTCCAATATATCTAAGCTTAGATGAAGGATTCCAATTGTATCAACACCTGCTTTGAGTAAATAAGTATTTTGTCAAACTCCCGCCTTTCAGCAAAAGCAGCAACAACCTTTGGTGTAGCCCTTGCTTTTATGTAGATTTTAAGCGCCAGATCATTGTCCACTGTCTGCCGCAGAAAAGGGAAAGAAAAAATAAAGAAAATAAAAATACCACATAGGCCAACAATCACAAAGCCATATATAAATAAGGTCATCAAGATGCCAAAACGCCATGCCCCAACGCTTAAGCAATTTTACCTTGACAAGATCCCCCAGCTCTTCACTGCACTCAAGTTTATCCTCAGCCAACCAATTCTCCAAAAGATTTTTCTTATTCTGGTTTACAACAAGCCGAGACAACTCCAATGACTCAAAAATATTGAGTTTCCCCTTTGTCAGTAACGTCCCAAAATACTGCAATAGTGGGGGTGTTTGCCCGGCTTGGACCGGAACACTCTGTAACAAAATTAAACAATTATTTTCTCAAAATAAACATTTAAAATAACGACAGAAAATGGTAATACTTACCATTCAAACACTGGATATTCTTAATGTTATAAAAAAATTGTCTCGACTCAGATAGAGAACATACTAATTGTAAAAGCGGTAGAATTTCAAAAAAAGATCTATTGGATCATACAACAACAACAACCAAGCCTTAATCCCACTAGGTGGGGTCGGCTATATGAATCCTTTGTTTCCATTGCGCTCTATCAGTTACCAAATTCTTATCTAAGTTTAAGTAACTAAGATCACTCCTTATAGTTTCTTGCCATGTCTTCTTTGGTCTCCCTCTTCCTCTTTGTACATGGGCAAAATCCAGTAACTCAAAAAAAGATCTATTGGATCATAGATACCTGAAATTTTGCAACAGTCTCAGGAGTTCTGAGGAGCCCTTGGGGAGATTCTGCAGCAAGCTCTGCAGCTTCCTTATACTTGGTTTGCGAGAAAAGTTCTTGAAACCTTTGTACAACCTGATAGATGGAATTGGGTTGAAAAATAGTTAGCAGTACCATATTTCATATCAGCCTCTGGAAATTAAAGGTGAAAAAAGAGCAAAAGGTTAACCGCTCTTCAAAAGCTTGGAACTTACTAAGAGTGTACCAGAACAAAAAATAGTACTAGTCCAAATTATTTATGATCTAAAAACAGTATTGCATTCAAACCTAGACATCACATATCCCGTCCTCCTATGATACTGCAAAACAGGTCCATGCCTCGCACCTTATGTGGCAAACTGATTTTTTCCACCCCATTCTCCTCAACTCCACCTCTCTACTCCCAAACCCCGTCCTCCTCCACTATGGTCATTTTTTAAAATAATTCAACATTGGATTCCTAATAATGAGAGAAAATAAACCTTAATACCATGGATTAAAGCAATTATAAGTTTACTCCAACTATCACATTCTTTCATTAATAGGAAAAACATGAAAAAAAAATTCCTTGGCTTGAGATATGCAGAAAAGGAAAATAATCAGTTAAGAAGCTGCTTTCAAAGTAGAAACAATATTCTGAAGAAAAAACATTTACCAAAGATAGACACGAGCCATAGCTAATGATAGAAGCCAAACAGTTTATTCATACATACATACATACATATAGGTCATAAAGATTACACATGTATGTGTAACAATCAATCACAAGTTTGTCTGCTTTCCAGACTGTTTATATAGAACGGATATGATACTCACCAAATTTTCAGCTCCAGGAAGGTTTCCTCGTTTTGCAAGATTAACAGCAAGCTCCAGATTGTTCAACTATTAACTCATCCATTAATCAGTCAGCGTTAAGTTCTTAAAATTATCCAAGAACAAAAAAACAAGAACAAGAACACATACCTGACCACTAACAAAAGGTACTAATGTTGCCTCGTTAACTACGGCAAGTAGAACCTGGCCTCTTCTGTTAATAGCGTAAAACCCACCAACAGATAATGCTTCAGAAGTCAGGAAAATAGGATCTGGACTAATCCGATTTCTATAAACTGCAGCAGCAGTCTCCAAATCATAAACAAACAGAAGGCCAAGCTTTGTGATGACATATATCAAACTGTACTTCTGTGATATCTGGAAAAAGATCATCCTAAATCCCAATCAGAAACAGCCTTGATGCAGGCCAAATGATAATATCATCAACATGAAACACAAGAATACAAAATACACAGGTAAAAATGAGACATTTGTAAGAAATTAAACTAAACTCGCACCAAAAATAGTAAGGTATAAACCTTCGCCACCTTTCCTACCAGTCCAATTGACAAACTCAATGCACACCAATTACTTAAATCTGCCACCAGCTATGTAAATTAAGCATCAAATAAGACATTTTAACTAGTTTGACATCTCACATTTAATAAGCATAAGAGAGAGACTTATTTGACGACAAGTGAGATGTTTAGTATACCATCAACATGTGAGATTGGTTTGATGTAAATTTTTGAAAAAGAAGTTGGAACTTATGTGATCACCAGCCTATGCTTTGAAACATGGGGAAGATATTGAGAAATGATACAAAGAGCCAATAGTAAACTAAACAGCATTTGTACATTTCCAAAAGTACCTCCATCCATAAATGCAAAGCAGATTTCTAGCGTTTAATCACACAAAAAAGGTAAAAGAACATGACTATAATTTGTTAAGACAGCTTAGGTTTCGTACTTGAAAATTTTAACATTTCACAACTTGCACAGCTTATTATTATTTGAAGGTAATGTAGTACCTGCATGGCAACTGGGAAGTCATCAGCAAAATCAGGAGGGAAAAATAAATCTGCTTGCTTCTTCGCAAAACCTGGCTTGCCTGTTGAGAAATCTCTACCTTGAGTACTTAAAAGAGGTGAACTAAACATGATCAGCACGGCAATTGCTGATTTAACAGACTAAAATTGGGAGTCCAGCAGCAGCAAAAAACAGCCTCACCAAAATGCTAAAGATCAAACAGGAGACTTTACAAAATCACAATCACATTTAGGTCGCATACTTCTACAATTACAGTTAGAAGCGTCTAACACAATCCAGTGGTTTATGAAGGTCAGTGGAATAATTATTGAAAAACTCACACAAAATCTTGAAAAAATGACAATAACAGTAGTTAAACAATTGAACTAGACTAAATTTGCATGAATGAGTTACTTGGTAAACATGCAATCACCTGGCTGGGCACCAAGCTCAATCACATGTAGTTTGGAAGTTACTTGTCCAGCATTGTGGGTCTTTGAGGCGAAACAGATAAGAATTGATGGATTTTCATTACTAGCAACCTATAAATGGATATGACAAATATCAACTCTGAGCTCCATAATTGGCAGAACCTTCCATATTGCCAACAGCAATTTCAATAAAATTCTCACTTTGAATGATGCAAACGATGCAGCATGCGCCTCAAGTGCTTGACTTCGTTGTTGATCCACAGAAAATAGCTGCATGTTACCTTTGACTAGCTGTGGTCTCTGAAAACAATAAGTTGACATATGTTGAGTACCAAAACTTACAAAAAGTAATAAAGCTAAAGACATCTTTGTTATAACTCTTTATCTATTACAAAAGTGCAAGAGTAAAAACCATAAGAGTATAATGCAGAATGCACACATAATTTTGGCAAATTGCAACTGAAAAATAATGATATAAACTTTGCACCCTCAAAATCCAATAAATTTGGCACTTCGCACACCATGAGAGCCAAATGATATACTATTCACTTTCAGGGTGCAAATTGCAACTCTCAGCAATTATAGATCATAAATTTATATAGTTGAGTATGCACCGAGTGGAAGATACAACACAAAAGAAGGTGCGAAGTGCCAGATTTATGAGTTTTGAAGGTACAAACGGCACACTTTAATTTCAGGGTGCAATGTACCAAATGATATAGTTTTTAGGGTGCAGATTCTAATTTTCCGCAATCACAGTGGATGGATTTACATGCTATGAGCATGCAACATGTGGAATATACAACGCAAAAAGAAGTTGAGTCATAATTATAAAAGAAATGCTATCTAGTTACAGTTTCTACAAAAAGAAACAAGCACTGCATGCAGCATTTCACAGGAATCATATACGAAAAAGATTCATAGGCTGACATAAGTACTTAAGCCAAACGATGTTGACAATGATGAACCAATCAAAAGGTAATGCCATATTCAAGGAAAAAACAGCCGATCTTCCCGGCACTACAAGTAAGTCATATTACAGGCTTGTTATATCTTTGATGAAATCAAGCTGAATGTGCCTTGTGAGGTGTGAATCAAAATGATGCATCATCTGACGATGCAATCCTGGAAACCATTTAATAGAAAAGCATAAAGGATCTTACTTGTGTTAGTGAAAAAGCATAGGAGCAAGTCAAAGCATACACGCAGAAGGCTTGTTCAGAAAATCCAAATAGAACATGAAAAGCTAGCAATCCATAACGAATGCTAGGATTGGGTAGCCTACAAGCAAGTATGACGGTATCCTAAAAAATGCATATTACAAAAATGGATAAGCCCTCCATCGAAAAAAAAAAATTAAGCCCTGTGGAAGGTTTGAAACCTAGTAGACTGCTCCAATAATATTGTGGTCTTAAAACTTCGCATTTGTGACAAATTATCTGACAGTGCCAAAGATACATAAACGATTTAGGCAAAATTTGGTAGTTTGGCTAAGTTTTTTACTTAACCCAAAATAAAATTGCCTTTCATGGTAGCATTTTGGGAATTTGCAAAGATTTGGAAAATTTTGAATATTTCACCTTTTCAATATAAGTAGGGTGAAAGTTATTCAAGAACAAACTTAAACAAGGTCACTAGACCTAGCACTTACAGAACAATCTTGTGCGTTATTTTGGCACCATCACGTCCACTATTTGAGAAAAATATCTCATTCAATTTAAAAAAAAAGAAAACTTCCTAACCAATAAGGCCTTTAGGAACGTTCCTTTTATGTTCAAGAACATAAACAAGAAGTCTATTTATCCTATTTAACAAGAATTAATGTGTCCAAGAGGAACATATCAGATGTGACTTATCCACCCTACTAATAACAGAAATTAGAAACTATATGCATTCAGCAATTCAGTACCTCCGCAGAACCAGGTGCTATTCCAACAAGAACTAGCCATTTTTCTGATGGGTCGCACCTGTAGTTTATGATCTGATTATTAGTTAAATTAGTTGTTCTATCAAACATCTTTACCGGCTCAGAATCACCTGAAAGAATAATAAAAGGGAAACTTTTAGAGTATATTAGAATGCAATAAACACATCTCGGTAGAACTAAAAAAAATGCAGTTTTATGCCACAATTGAGATGACACCTTCTATTGACCAATGAAATACAGATGTTTGTGTGACCAAACCCAGCATCTTTGTTGTTATCCATTTCCAAAAGACAACCTGCATTTTTTTCATCGTCTCAAAAGAATTTATTTCAAAAACAAGAGGAACACTCCATGGCAGCAGCAATGCTTTTCTAAAAAAGCAGTTTGTTACCTGCTCATGCATCTGATGCGATTTCATTTTAGCCTTCATCTCTATATTAAATATTTGAAGATGGTCATGCGTACTTCCGGGTAATTGAGCTGCATGTTTACATAGGATGATATGGTTTAGAAATTAGCAAGTTGTGATTTCCATATAAAAATGTGATTAACTACCAAAAAAAAAGAAAAAATGAAAATAATGAAGAAAAACAGTTAACTGAATCAAACGAACTCTAGAAAATCAAAGAACATGCCGTGAGTCAATGGTTAAAATCTGACATGATGGCAGTTCTTAATACATTTAAGTACATAAATGAAAAAAAAAACTCTCAATAGACACATTCAGAGTTGTCCTCTATACAATGAAAGGAACATGTTTCCAGGAAGATTTGTTACTATGAAAAGCAAATACAGAGACAATGAGAATAATATATATCTTCCCACATATTTTCAAGAAATTTAGAAACCACGTTCCATTAAAATTGCCAACAGAACTGAAATGGTGAGAATTATGGGGCCTATAAAAATTATTAGAAAAATCTAGAGCGAACTGAAATGTATAGACCAAAAAATCTAAAATGAACTGAAATGTATAGACCAAACAAGTTGGTTTTAGTGCGTTTATAAAATATGATCCCAAAGCAAGATGAGGCTCAAGTTTTATCTGGTTGATATCAGGGTTTCCATAAAAAGGAAATATGTCAAGCAGTTTCTGAAATCCTCAAAGTCTAGAATAAATATAGTCTAATCAATGATTACTCAGGTGTTCTGATCCAACAAGAGCTTCAAAATGGATTGGTGTTGTTCCACATGTGATTATGTGGAACACATGTGACTATGATAAAAATTAAGTATGATACTCATGGCCAAAGAGGGTGGGAAGTGATCGCCAGGTGATGTCGTAAGAGAAAGAAATCACTAAGGTAAAGTGCGGCCCTTGGCAAGCTCCTAGGCCGATAAAAAGTGGTGAGAGGGAAACAGAAATAAATCGTCCTACATCGAGAAAGGAGGGAGAACCTGAGCTGTATATGTAGATAACGTAATCTCAAATGGTAGAGGCGTCATTTGGGGCAAAACCATAAGGATAATAACGAAAAATTTTGTAATTAAGCGTACTTGGATTAAAGTAATACTGGGATGAGTGACCTCATAGAAAGTGCTCAAGTTACGAAGTTCTCTAAAATCAAAGTGAAAAATACCTCTATATTTGGGTAACGGGATGTTACACTAAGCTACTGACATGTGCCCCTTGAAACATATTTCAACTGCACAGAATCTTAGAAAGAAGATTGACAAACAAAAAAAGAGAAATTTCATATGATCTTAGAAGTGCCATAGTAGCCAAACTAGACAACCATAAAGATGCACAGAGGACAAATAAACCAAATATCTAAATACAAAATCATAAGACAAAATATCATAATTCTTCTAGCATTAATTATAGGAATTAACACCAAAATGATAACAGTGACCACAAGCAGACAACTTTACCAAAAATATTATAAGCATTGAATCCATCTGCAATTTATTTCAAAAAAGATTGTGGCGTAAGTAGATGGAGAGGACTGTGAGCTTTGGAGATTGACGAAAAGAATGATCATAACAGAACCAGCATAGCTAATTATCTCTATAACATTCTTCTTCATTGATAGCCGCACTTTTAACATCACAAAAAATGTTGCAACCTTTCCAATTCCATTCCCACAACCTTAAAGTAGAGGATATTGTTGTTTGCCAACAAAACCTAATATGATAAATCTCTTCTATCAATCGCTTATTACAACAAACAAGTTTGAGCTTTGATTAAGTACTAAGCCAATTTAAGGCAACTGTAATACTAATTGAACCAAGCAAAACCAAATATTTCAATTTAAACAATCTTATTCCACTGCTACCTAATGTGTCCATTACCTGCTTCTTCAAAAATGAATTAGCTAGCTTAAAGCATGCACAACATCAGAAATAATAAATCAGGCATGCTTTGAACATCTCAAATTTTCTATATAAAAAAATCTTATAAATTCCTAGGGTTTGATAGTTAAAACGCCCTCAATGACCAGCGATCAGCCCCCTGGCACCGTCAAAGGGTACTGATCACTACGACAAAATTGTTATCACTCGATGGCTTCGTCATAGGGTTATTTATTGTAATAACATAAAATAATACATGAACGGAATATAACATTTTAAACATATTAATAATAAAAATACTTGTATAGCCCTACCAACCCAATAATTCGTATCTCAGAATAATAAAACAAAATTATTTTACATCGTCACAAAATCTACTATAAAACCTATTCAACATCTAACACATATTCTAATATAACAATTAACTTTATTTAATATTTTACACCAATCTCAACATAACAAATTAACTTTATTCAAATCATATACAACTATTTGGACACGGCTAGAATGCCACAAATTAACTCAAACAGTTACTTTTGATTTGCAATTAGATTAACATATTTTGTGGCTCAAACCTTAACACAAGCAGTAGGGGCACCTGATAGCATATCTACACTTGTTTACATATTTTTCAAATGTAGATTGGTGAGCCTAATATTAGTAGTTGATTATTAATTTTCATATTTATTTGACTTAATTTTGGTGAAAATTTAAAACTGATTTGAGAAAGATGAATACTCACCATATTTGAACTGATCTCATCATTAATATAATAAAGTATAATCCATATTCATTTTTAAAAAAAATGTATTTTATTTTATGCATTTATTTTGTATTTTTATTTTATGTGTTAGGATCTTGTAAACATAATCGATCGCCTGGCATCGTAACAATTAGTTATAAATGAAATAAATTTAAAGTTTTGAGTATCAGTCTAAAGTCAAGTTAGAGAATCGATAACCTAAATGGAGAAGGGAATGGATTAATCTTAAGTAAAAATCCTTCAATAGTCTAATTATTTTTATTGATTTTTAAAAGAAAATTCTTTTTTCCATTTCTTCCTACATCCACCCCTTTGCCTTATCTCCCTTAAACAATCATCCGCCGATACAAATTCATCCAGAAGCATACCACATTTAGAATCTTGTCATGTGTTGCCCAGCATACACTTATATTTAGATGGGTTGCATGTCAATAAACTTCTTGGATGAAATCATATCCAAATTAGAGCGCCTAGACCAGAAATAATTTTTAGGATTAAGAAAATTGAACAAGAACAGCTTAGGGAGTAAAACGAAATTGCCAAAAATATTTTATTTCAATAGTCGATTGGATCAAAATGCTTATCTAGAATAGGAAGCATGTATGAATTCCTATTTTGAGTAGTGTGACTTCTTAGAATCTAAGAAAGTTCGGTTTATACAATTATGATGCAAGCACAAATCTATATTAATTTTGTTGATCGTCTCCTATAAAATAATAGGTTAAGAATGATTGAGACTTGGGATGAGCTTAAATTAAAATTACGTGAAAAAATGTTCCTACCTTAAAAAGGATTATATAAGTACTAGAAAAGAAAAATGCAATTCAACCCACCCCTAGAGAGCTAACTTGTCGATTCTCACAGTTCCCTACCCTAAGGTCACCTTCCTTAAAGAGAGACACCATAGAGTGTCCTATAATGGTTCCACTTACTACCACCAGTCTACTTCTTTTAAAAGATGACAATATAAATTGCAATATAGACATACTTGTCATTACTACAAGCCCACCTTATTTAAAGGAAAGAATGAAAGAATGTCCCACCAAAATTTTCATGCTCTATGCTAAAGAAAATGCTACATAATTATTTCTATTTAAGTAGCTAATTCTAGAATAAAAGACATAAGGAAGAAATCTACAAAGATGAAGAAAACTACAAGGAAGAAATTTAAAAAGATATTAAGGAAACACTGATGGAATTGGGACACAAAGAAAATCAGATCATAGACTCAACTGAGGTGTTTGATTCATCTGAATGAAATGATGAGATAGTACAACACAGAAATAATTATGAGGCATAATCATTGTGAGATGAATAGGGTCAATTTGATCAAGCACACTAATATACAAGTATACAACCTAGATTCAGTAGTGAAAAAGAGTCCACCTATAAGTCGATACTTGCAAATGATGCACAGGATTAAGTGGTTGGTCACCAGCATTTCTAACTAATTATTTATTAGTTATTTCCGAATGACACTATGGCACTCATTTGATATATCTATTGTCACCCTAACTTACTACCCACAAGCATATGATCAGACTGAGTCATCTAACAATAATTAGTAGGATCATAAGTCAAATCTACATACATTTTGCTTCGAAATGTCATTGCATACAAGTGAGTCGAAAATTGCAATCTCATATGCACTTCATATTACGCTATAGCATGTGCCTATTTATTTAATATAGGTCATCACTTTATTTTCTATATTTTTTCTTCATAATAAATTAACTAAAGAAATCAATAAATTAAAGTGAATTACTACAATTAAGTGTAGAAAATTTCTAAACATTTTTATGACAATTAAAATGATTAAAATATTAAAATTTAATTATTTTAAAATGTAAATTAAATTGAGTCAAATAAATAAATTAATTTTTTATCATTAGATCAAGGGTTAGTCAACTTTTAATATTTTAGATCTGTTGATTATCAAAATCCAACAATAATACCTAGTGAGATCTTAACCTTTACTTTTATCTTAGTGTAACCCAACTCATGAGTGTCCACAGCCAAATTCACTTTTATATCAATATTAAAGCAAATCAAATAAATTTATGTTGAATAAATATTTTTTAATTGAATTCGATTATTAGTGATATTTGATTCGGTAGAGAGTTATACATTTTTAGAAGACTTAAGGAAGCTGCATGCCTACGTGCATCTCCTGCGCCTGCTCGTACGGCTACTGTTGTGTAACTTTTGCTTAGAGCCATCCAAATCTGAGGGGAAAAATCATATCTAGTTGCTTAGGTTTCTTTAGCCCACATATGAATCTCTTTGATCCAATTATTCATTGATTAATTTGAGTTTAATTGAAATTATCTCATTTAACTGAATTTTTCGAATCGGCTCTAATTGTGCAGACTCAAAACTAAGTGGAATTATTATTGAAATTGTAAATTAGAAACCCAATTATTCCTTGATATCTTGGATTTGCTCTATTGAATTAAAACTAATAAGTCCTAATTTAATTTGATAAACTTTATTTATCAACCATCCAATTTAATTTAAATTTTAAAAAAATTTATTTGCAAATTAAAATCTTCAAATCATAAATTATATTGTGAAAAATATTCTGCCCTTTAATTCTAATAATTTTGCTAATTAAATTTACTGATTTAAAAGTTTATAATTCACCTTTATTTCTATCTTGCATCAACAAGATAATTGATACTAACATCTATGATGACCACAACCAGAATATTTTATTAAATAATTTGATATAACAACAACAAAGCCTTAATTTCAACTAATTGGGAAAGGCTGAAAATCCTTGCAAAACCAACCAGCACATTCCATGATATTGCTTGACCTGGTAGCCTCTAGCACCAGGGCAGTATTGTATTTTACACAGAATTTTTTTTTAAAATAGTTCCTTATCCTACTATCCACTATGGTTAATCATAGTTCACAAGGAAAAATTATGAATAACAAGTTTATTCTTACAGTTACCTCAGGGTTTTTGCTTTGATAGTTTGCTCCAGGTAATCAAAGCTGCAGTATGGATTACAAAAGGTACATAAATGGGATAGACAAGATAATCAGAATGCTATTAAGCATCTTTTCTCTACAGGACTAACCCTGTTCAAGCAAACAGTAGCATGAGCATTTGACGCCACAAAGTACTAAGATGACATAATTAACAGACAATAAAAAATCAAGATTAGATGCTTGCAAAAATGCACAAAAAGCATTTAGAGCAAAGGTACCCATTACTTCACAGTATTTTATAGGTTTGCCAGTCATCCCAACATTGCAATGGAAATGAAACGGATAGTTGGATATTAAAACTTTTGACTGCGGCTATAACTAATCCATTGTAGTATTGTTGTTGCACAGAAAGCATGTCTTGCTGAAAGTCGAACTAAAGTTCAAACAATGGTTCGTTGTTTCCATATATGAATGGCTAAATCTATTAGGTGAAACCAATATAGCATGTACCGGAGGCTAGACATGCACTTATTGAACAATCAACCACCTCAAAAATATGAATTGAACATCCAAAGACCATATAGGTACAAAAAAGACCATATCTGTGCACTTTCAAATGAAGACAAAAAAATTAAGAACTGGAACCTCACGCATAAACAACAATAAAGGAATCAATTCAATAGTGTTGTCAATGCTTGTGAATTACAAGAATAGAGTAGAAACGAATAGCTATGCGAATATCTGATTTCAGTTTTATCAAATAATACCTCTAAGCAATCCCTTTCAAGAGGAATAAAAAATGTAACTGGTTACTGTGCTATGAATTGCCATGATAAACAGCAATTGTACAGTATCGGGATTGCCACAAAAAGTTTCAGGAATAAGCTGTAATTAGCTAAAACATTTAACTATATAAAACCATCCTGACACATAAACTAAGAAAACGTCCGATTAGTAATCAATGCTGATGTTGTGAGAATTGCTTCTGGCATGCTGGTGCCATTTTTCCATTACTAGCCTAATCCTTTATGCAGTGAAATAAAACCCTTTAAAACCCTCTATGTAGCTTGTCATTCACAATAAAATAAAAAACAAAGATCATAATATTCAGCTGCATGATATAGAAGCTGGAAGTAAAATATCACACCAAAGAGAAAAAAAATAAAAAGCACCAAAATACTTAAACTGCCACACTCCAGGAAAAAGAAAAGTGAAGCCGCTTAAAAAAATAAAACTTCAGGAACCTTTCAGTGCAAGGATCCTGCTATTGGGATTCATAAGAGCCGAGTCCGCAGTAATAGGCCTCCTCAGTGGCTGCATCGGCATGTTCATATCGACAATCACCACGCTGTTCTGCGGTGAGGTCTCCCTGACGCAAATATACTTTTCTGATTCCATCGTGACATGTGTGAACGTAATGAATTGAGGATTGATGCCAAGACTCGGGAGCTGCCAAGCAAAAATCCGTGAGAAATCAAGCAGAAAAGCCATCTATCTCAACGAAAAGCGATCAGCAAATCCGACTACATAATACAATTCCCCGCTAACGCTGCCCTACACCAACAAATCAATATCAAAAGCCACAAAATCTAACAGAATCCAATACCACTTCGACCAGAATTCAGGATCTGCGCGAGAAGCTAGCGTCCTCAATCTACACCTTTTGTTCGATAGAAGTTCCAACAGAAATATCGGAAAACGTAAACGGTGAAGGTTTTGAACTCACCGTCAGGACCTCCCGCATGGAGATCGGGGCGTTCGCCGCAGCCATGACGCTATGTCAGAAGGCAAAGAATATTTAGGGTTCCGGTAGCGGGATCACCGGGAGATCTGCAGTAGCTCAATCCTTTCGTCCCTTCCAAAGAGTAATAGCAGATAAGAGAAGGAAAGAGGAAGAAGAGACGGAGCGAGAGAGCCAGAGCAGACAGCCGGATCTGCGTAAGGAAAAGTATGTAATATATTGGGCTTTTTTTAATTCAATTATAATTATTATAAAGGAAAGATGAATGAAGCCGCTTTTGTGAAATAATTGGACGGCAGTGATTTCGCTGTAAAACTGAAGCAAAATAGTTGGACGGTGGTTATCTGCCTTCTGCTTTCTCCGCCCTCCAACCGACCGTAAATTTCACACATTTTTTTAAAATATTTTATTTGAGAAAAATATATGTTCATATGCTCTAAATATACGTAAAACAATTTATCAATAATACATGTAATTAATTATAATATATATATCTAATTTAAGCAAAGGCATCATATCCTATAAGATGCATTAATTTTTGTCAAACGCTTCTGCGTTCAACCATAGATATAAACCATAATTTACCGCATAAAAAAAACTCTATCCGACAACAATAATATAACACTATTTTTTATGCAATACAATAATTCCAAATAAGGCTTAATTTAATTTAAAAGTGATATAGAATATGATTTATGAGAATAGCTTTTATCTAAGGGAGTTGGTTCAATGTTATTATAGTGTTACTGTTATATTATCTAATAAAATAATTATTTAATTTAATAGCATACACAAATAATAATCCAAAAAATACATATACGTTATATAATATAGTATTAAGATAACATTAAACTAAGAGGGCGTTTGGTTTAATGTTATCTTGATGTTATGTTATGTTATTTACAGAAAGAAATTATTTGTTTAATGATATCTATAAATAATCTTCTATTAGATAATATAATTATTAGTCAAAAGATGACATCTAGATTACATAACATAGCACCAAGATAACAACGAACCAAACGCCTTTTAAATATTCTGGTAAATTAAATTACATATCCAATGATCATCCTTTTCTATTTTAAGTCAGCTCTTTTCTATTTGATTATTTCTTAATTCACTAAAGTCTCATTTAGTTAGAGAATTTTTTTAAACATGAGAGAGTAAATATTTTATTTAATAATAACCTAAGTCAAAGAACTAGGAATAGCTCTATATGAATTACTAATACTTGTTACTTGACAAAATCACAACCAAAAATCAATAGTGAAAGTCACATGGAATTCATCTAACTAAAGCCAGGGCCATTTGGAGCTAGAAACATGTGTTTTGTGTAAGAAAAACGGTGTTGTAGGGCCGAAAAAAGATAGTTGCATAAAGGCTTTAACAAAAGTGAGGCATTTTTTTTAACTGCAAAGAAAATAGAACTATGAAATAAGTCTAGAAGGAGCTAATTGAGAGAATGACTTTCGGTTAAGACCAAGTTATGAGGCTGGTTAGCTAGGTCGAGAAATTCACTTTTGGCAGTCTTAGCTTCTCTTACTAGTTAAAAAATATATACTTTAGTTTTAAGGTGTATAAGATGTGAAATAAAATTAATTTTTAACATTATAATTCTGTTATATAAAAAAAATTTTAAAATTTATGATAAACTTAAATATTAATAAAATAATATTTTGTTTTAAAATATATATAAAGCAAATAAGACTTAAAGCAACCAAATTTAGAACTTGCACGTAGGAGCACACCAAATGACTCTGCTGAGCCTCAACGGCCCGGCCCATAACAGTTAATTTAAAAATTCATCTTTTCGGGCCTTGAAAAGGCTTTTAATTATACTGGGCCTTGGGCCTTTTTGATGGTAGGGCTTGGAAAGTTAGAAGCCTATAAATGTTAAAGGAATATTAAGCCGAGATTTTATTTAGTTGAAGTATGTTTTATTAATGTTTAAAATTTAAATAAAATAAAATTATTTTATTATTAAAATATTTTGAATATAAAATAAAATTAATGAATTTTATTAAAGTATATATAGAATTAAAATAAAGTTATTTTTAAAACTAGTATTTGTATAGAATTTAAAATAAAAAAAATTTTAATATTTAAATTTATATATAATATAAAACAAATATAAAATATTTATAAAAATACTTTTAAAAGAGTTTTTTTAGATTTTTTTAAAGTGAAATCAAATGAGGCTTGAGACTTCACAAGTGATAAGGCCACCGTTCCATCTCTCACAACATTGGTCTCTAAAGTCTAACATATTTCATTTTTTTTATTGGTGATAGTTACATTTTATGATGTGGCTATTATTTTAGGTATTTGAATTGATAAAGATCCATTGATAGATTATGTACATTTTGGGATTAGGTAAAGATAGAAGACTTGGATAGATTATTTTGATAACCTATTAGGACATCATCCTATACTTAGGTTTGTATACACGGATCTTATAGATGAGTTCAAATCCTTAATCTTTCATATAGGGTAGAACATACTTAATTTGTATATGCCTTTATATTTTTTATTATGGTAATTTTATAGGTCATCCTATAATAGACTTACAACTTTAGAATTGATAAGAGGGAGACCAAAGAAGACATGGCAAGAAATTATAAGAAGTGATCTTAGTTATTTAGACTTAGATAAGAATAAGAATTTTATAACTGATAGAGTGCAATGAAAATAAAAAATTCATGTAACGAACCCCACCTTATAGGATTAAGACTTGGTTATTGTTGTTGTTGTTAGTTGATACTTTGACTTATATCCTGAAACTTTATTTGCCCATGTTGATTTGATTTTGATGAATGCAATCATAACTTTATTGTTTCATTCTTGTTTTGCCTAAGTTAGATCTTATATTTTAGCCTATGAAGCACGAGTACAATACGACGATACGGATACGATACGGATACAACGATACGTCAAACTTAAAAAAAGTAGGATACGGATACGTCAGGATACGACTGTTATATTTATGTATAATACGTCATATTCTCATATTTAAGATATAAATCTATGGTAGATTATACTAGCTTATACATTTTGTTATAATTTTTAAAAATATCTTTTAAATTTTTTTTAAATTAATTATATTTTTTTAAATATTTTTAATATCACTAAAAAAATATTAGACAATTGAACTACAAAAAATAAAAATATCATCCAACAACTATTAAGTTTAAAAGATTTTAAATTAAAATAATATTTTAAATTTATTTAATTACTTTCAACCTATCACAGATCATCTAAGTGAGATGAAAGTTTAAATATACATCAGTAAGTTAATTTTAGTTTTAATTTAAATTCAATTTAAATTAATTAGCTCAATGCAAACGACATATAATTGAAAATAATATAGATAATATAACATAAACTCATATACACTAATCTAGTTAAAGTAGATATATACTATCCTCTTTCTGAGTGTTAACTAAATAAAAAAGATCAAAGTTCTATCGTTTTTATAATATGAGCTTGATTAAAGTAAAAAGAAAGTGATCGGTGTCTAACAGAAGCAAATATTGTATGGTTGATATAGAAAAACTTGATAATACAGTTGCTTGTAAATACCAAATTTTTTTGCTATTGCCAAAACACTAGCGTGCATTAAGCATTTTGTAATCCCAATTGTGTGAGTTCAGTATATCTCTTAATCTTATTATTTGAGTCTATGCATGAGTTGTGTTTTATGTATAATATATTTTTTATTTTTTATTGTGTAGGTCAAACCAACTGTTTCAATATTTTTTTCTTTAATTAGAAGTATCGAAAAGTATCGAACAAGTATCAGACAAGTATCAGGCAAGTATCGGGCAAGTATCGAATTTTTAAAAAATAAAAATAAAAATCGATACGCCACGTGGCGTATCGGATACATATCGGTGGAGTATCGGGGAGTATCAGTATCCGATACGGATACGATACGAATACATAGGCTCCATGAAGTATCGGTGCTTCATAGATTTTAGCCTTTGTAGTAGTGGAGCTGTTGTGGATTCAGTGATAATATCATGTATTATTTGTGTTTTGAAGAGCTATGATGGTGTATGTGATAATATATAATGCTTCTTTAGGAGAAGATAGTGTTTCATTTTTTTTTTTGTATGGTATCAATTAGTTTTCATGTGATAACATAAAAATACCTGATTTATTTCAAGTTTTTTTTAATGAATTGGGAGAAATATTACGGATTTAACTTCTTATAATATTATGCTAGAAGAGAACGTGATCCATTCATGATGCCTTTGAGATTGAAGAAATTTATCTCGAAGATATACGAATCTAACATACCTATCTAAAAGATCAACAAGTTGATGTTTGAATCTATTAAGCTCAATCGAATATTTAACTTTCCATAATAATTGGAACTCCTATTGTATGCTAACTCTAGTTGCTCGCAACGTTATAAAAATTCCGATCGGATTAAGAACCAATTTGCTCATGATTAGACTGGTCGGATCGATCATCAAACCAATCGAATTGGTAAATTATTATTCTAAAAAAATTCAAAAAAATAATCTATCAAAAATAATAATATATTAATTTATTATAATTTGATACATTTCGATATGAAATTCAATCTTAGTGTCAAACCAAATTGATTGACTCGCTGACTCACAATTAGGGCTATTAATGAGTCGAGTTTGACTCACTTTGCCTCAACTCAAACTCAAAAATTTCAAATTCGAGTTAATGAAATCTAATTAATTTCAAGTAGATTTTTGAATTGAATCGACATAAATTTATAATCTTACATTTAATTTAAAAATTCATTTTTTCGTATAATATATATTATATATTACCATTTGAGTTAAATTTATATATATTATTCATTTAGTTATATATAATTTTTTTCAACATATACTTCACCATATAGATAATATTTTAATATTTATTTAAAAAATTTATTATACAAATAATTATACAAATAATTATACAAATATCAAATTAAAGAAGAATTGAAGTAAATTTTTTAAGCAAGTTGAGGTTGAGTTATAAAAAAAGGAATTTTTTAAGCAAGTTGAGGTTGAGTTATAAAAAAAGAGGTTTTACATGCAGGACATAAAATTTACACGTAATTACGCATTTTACCATCAATTCGTAAATATTACCACTATCACACCATATTCATTTAAATTTTACGCATTTCACATATTTTTTACATTATATTATTTGATGGTGAACTTCACATTTCTAAATTGGCCGTGATCTTAGCTATATTATTAATATATTAATTAAATACTATAAATTAATTAATTTATATAAAATAATAATTTAAATATTTATGAATTTTAATTTATTTATCCTATTTAAAATTTCCAATTAGGGTGCCGAATTTAAATTCACATGACTATAATTTTTAATTGAAGTAAGAAAATTGATGTGTTTACAGTAAATATATATATATATATATATACTAGTGATAGGCACGTGCGTTGCACGTGTTATTATATATCACATAAATAAAAATAATTAGTATTTAGATTTTAATATTTAATTGTATATAAATCAAATATATTTTAAAAAATTATAAATTTATTATATTTAAAAACTATTATACATCAAAATAAAATTGTATGCACGATCCAACATATATCAAAGGAGATCTCCAGAAAAAAGAATCATATATAGCTTTTATGTTTTCTATGTTTTATTTGCAAATATTATTAATGATGAGATTTATTTTGATGATTTGCAAAGAGAAATACACTTATATCAATTAAACTATCAAATAATAAAGAAACACAGACTTAATTCATTTATTTATAAATATATTTGATCAAGTAAATTTATTTAGAAACATGATCCCAGAAAAAATAAATAATAATTTATAGATTATTAATAAATATAGGTGTAATTCCTGTCATAAAAATGTTTTACAGTAATTACATGTAGGTTGCTAGAAAAATAAATCAAAAAGAACAGTTAGATGTGAAGCCTTAAGCTTGTAGTGTGAAAGAAAATTGTAGATATTAAAATTATAATATGATAACATAATTTATTTTTTAAAGATTGTGCTAAGGGAGCGTTTGGTTTAATATTTAAAAATCTAAAATAACTTGTATTAAAATTGTATTATTAGATTATCTAAAAATTATACTTCCTGAAAAATATATAAACTGAAGTAATATTTTACTTTGTATTACTAACATTTCATATTATACCTAGAGAAAATAATTATTTTAGTTTAATAATATTTATAAATAATTTTTTATTCGATAATACAATTATTAGTACTCAAAATATGATTGATATCTAAATTACATAACATAACACCAAGATAACAACGAACCAAACGCCCTTTAAAACAATTTTCAAGCATACTAATCGTTGTAAGAAAATTAACAAGAACTTTTTATCATTTTCTGTTGACGAGAGAATGCATCTTTAAAAAAAAAAATGATGTAAAGTTCATGAAATATAATAGATCTTTAACATAGTCATCCTTCTGTTAAGATTTATACGATATAAAGAGTATTTATAAAAAAAATTTAGAATAAAGTAAACCATACATAAACATTTATTTAGCCAATGCCTACTTATCATTTTCTTCTTTTCATAAAGAAAATAAATATGAATTTTTATCTTACAATGAGTACAATCTATGCTAGCTTCCCTGGACTTGTGTAGTAAATATATACCCGTTTTAATTATTATTAATAAGAATGGTTAGTATATTGCTAATAGATCTAAGACCCTAACCATAGCTGTTTACTCAAATATAGTATACCGATGATGTGTAAATATGTGAGTTTTTTTTTTAAATTGCTTCTGTCTTAACCTAGAATTTTCTTCCATTAAAAAATTAAAGTTTTCAATGTTTTCTTTAGGTAAGTTGTTTTTAAGAATTTAAAGTTATCAGTTTTATTAACATTAAAAAGATACAAAATTATATATGAAAATACAACATATGCTAAATACAAAAAAATATTCGCTTTAGATAAATTCTTACATAAGTATGCAATGACACATATTTAATGAAAATATTGTTAATTAATAAACAAAGTAAATGAACATTAGATCAGTTGGTTATGAGCCTCTTAATAAAAAATTCAATTAAATAATTTTAGAATTCATTAGCACCTGTAAACAAAAGAGTTGATCAATATGCATAAACTACGATAAATTTGAAATTATATAATAAGAAACCAACAAAAAGAAATTACATATCAAATACATGGAGGGAATTAAACATCATTTTCAATTCTTTTTGTTATCTTATTTTAAAATTTTCTTATCTTATTTCAAAAATTATGGCCAGAACAATTTGAGGAAGTAGGATAAAGGAAGGGATTTAAGAAAATTCAGTAGATATAAAAGAAAATGTTATGAAAAATTTTGTCTAATAATAATAGAATATTTAAGAAATCAACTTCATAGACATCCACAAATCAAGTGAATTTTGATAAATGAGTTTGAATAATTTAGAATATTATGATTAAGAATTAAGTCACGAGAGAAGAATATTTGAAATGCATGCTAAATAAAAATATGTTTGTATGCTCAAATATCAGAGAAGAATATTTCATTGTTAGCTAATAATAGTTTTTGTATATATTATTTTTTTTTCATATTTTTCATGGTCAATTTTATTGTTCAAAGATAAAATTTTATATAATAAATGGTGATATTAATTTTCTAAGTCTCATAATTGATATTTGTTTATTTATTTAGAAAGAATTCTGTTTATTTATAGTTTTAAGCTTAATATTTATTTTTCAAATACTATCAAACTTGCCATTTTTTCACTTTTGCCTTTTTCCAAACTCCTTTCTATTGTTTTATCACTTGATTTAACTAAACAATTTTTAAATCTTCCAGTAACTAATATATCATTGAGAAGCAAATATACTTTATATTAGTTTTGGTAATCCTTTTTAAAACATCAAATATTTCTATTATTCACTTACTGTTTTCTCCAACTATTGACATAGAATGTTGATAAATCCTCCTGTACCTAGCCATCAACATTTTTAGATCTCATAGTTACTACTATGACAAAAAGATTATCAGTAGTATGAAATATTAGTAACTTCAATTACAATTAAATTGCTTAATAACTATTATTTTGGTTTCTTCTCATTAACATTCTATATTAACATAGTTACAAGACTACTTATGTGATAAATTTTGACACCACTATATATACTTTTTTTTTATATATATATATACTTATAGACTATAGTCACTTATGCTTCTAAAAATTCAACGTTAAAATTTTTATCCTGATTTTGATCTTGTACTACCGAAATTACCATAAAAAAGACAATAAATTCATTCTACAGTTCACTCGAAATTAATAACTAATTTTGGATGTACTTAATAAATATATTTTCCT
Organism: Apostasia shenzhenica; assembly: GCA_002786265.1. Classification (NCBI taxonomy): domain Eukaryota; kingdom Viridiplantae; phylum Streptophyta; class Magnoliopsida; order Asparagales; family Orchidaceae; genus Apostasia; species Apostasia shenzhenica. The sequence goes on along the minus strand of KZ451909.1, from coordinate 1,323,019 downwards.
GTTATGCCTTGTTTTTGGAGAGTAGAATGTAACAAACAATATTCATATATTCAAGATAATTATAAATGAATAAAATTATACATTACTCTAAAGTAAAGTATTGAATGGTTTCGGTGCCTCTGCAATGGCTTTCACTAATGCAATTCCATTAATTTTCTTACACATTGGAGTAGTCCTGTAATTGAGTCTAAAAATATATAAATTACCTCACAAAAAAAACACTTCAAAAATTTATAAAATATCAATTAAATTCAAGTTAAAAAAAATCTATAACAAATCATTAGCTAATACAGATTATACAGTACCACAAAAGGTCATAATTTATATGCCTTATTCAAGTTATAACTATCATAATTTGTAATTCTCAACATGATACTAACAATCAGCTGTCCAGTGAGTCAATCACGATCTATAAAAAATTATTTTACTGCACGTCACAGAAATTCAATATGAAAAAAATAACATATAGAAAATCATAATCTTTTCAAACTTGAGATTGATTATACAAAGTTTTCTTCTCCCATTAATTAAATTTCTAAAGAAATATGTGCTTAAAAAAATACATAGCAGCCAATAATAAACTTTGTAAATGCATTCTAATCACTTATGAGTTTTAGAGCAATACAGATATTCGAACAAATTTAAAAAAAAAAAATTCAATGTTTCTCATATACTCAAATAAATACATGCTATGCATGCTCATAAATCGGATCTCCTTATATTACTTCAAATTATTTTAACTAAATAGACTTTTTAATATCATGTAAGAGGCATATATAATGAACTACTAAACTTACTATAATAATAGTACCAAACTGATATAGCTCATGTCATGCAATAATATATAGGGGATTGTATGATAGAGATATCAAAGTTGTTAATTTAAATGCAAATTGAATACTAATACAATAACTATATATCAATATGTATGATGAGTAGATTTTTAGAGAAAAAAGAAGCTGTAACCATAATGTATTTTTATAACTTTTTCATTATAGAAGGTGAGTAAAAAAAAATTATAGAGCAAATATTAGACCTACCATTGAGTGTGAAATCTATCAAAAAAAAGCTCCGTGAAAAATCCATTTAAAATTAACAAAGAAATAGTTATATTTATGAAAATGATCATTTCATCTAAAAATATTATGCAAAATCTAGAGTGTCTATTTCATTATTTGGGAATAATTGATTCTATTGGTTTCAAATTTGAAGATCAACCTTCAACAATGCTTACAAAACTCTTATAGAATGTATGATATTATGGAAGAAAATAAATAATCACATCATAATAACTACACTCATATAGTCACAAGAGAAATTCATGTTTATAATCAAATGATTCCCTGGGAACATGTTAAGTAAAATAAAATTTCAAATTATCTTCAATCTCTTGACTTTCTAAGAATAAAAATATCATGTAGTATAAAGTTGTAAGCAATTATCAATTTTAACAAACTATCAAACAACTACACCATATAATCAAAACAAGAAACTCATGACTTATTCTAAATCTCAAATTAATGATTTTACATCACGATCAGGTTTCATAACACAAAGAGCTAATAGAAATACAATAAATACATGTAAGTTATGAAACCACAATTACATTTATTACCATTTGAGTGTCAATTGCACTAATCACCATGATATTATGAAATGTAAAAAATGAATATTATGGGAGGATAAAAAACTAATTCTTGCTTTAATGTAACATAATGTATTGTATGAGAATCTGTCGACCATAGTATTTCACTTGGCATTGTCAATTTACAACCAATAGAAGGCAATAGTTCAAATTTCATAATTAAAGAAAACTGGAATGTAATTATTCTTTTAGAACAAGTTGGTTTATTACTAAGTAAAAATCTAAACAAACATTCATGTAAAACAAAGGACATATGCATTGGTGTGACATTATCTATGAAAGCGTATCAAAACACTCATAAATACACTGACATGATTCTTAAATGCTTATGCATTTAAATGATATATCATAGAGTATACAACATCATGGAAAAGTAGAGCTAAAGAGATATAACTTATGGAAAATAAATTACAATATTTTTCCTTAAAGATAATAATATGTAACAATAGCTATTTACCTCTGTATACATGCTTGCAGTTCAGGTACACCCCAATGACATCTTTCATGCAAAAGGCACAACAATTGCCCTCCTCTTAAATCTTCTCTTTCAATTTCTACTATAAGCACATAGAGTGGGGGCAGAAGCACCTCAAACTAAGAGGATAGTACTATTAACTACAAATTGACAAAAATAAATATGTGACATTTTAGTAAAGATAAATTATGGAATCTATCATAAGTACACCAATTACATACTTTATGCATGTCCTTACAATTAGTTTCACAGATAACAAGATTATTACAAACTCTTCATAATCACAACTTTATTTTCACTTTCTGATTCACTGAAATGACAAAATCCCTATTAAGCTCTTATTTTTAAGTGCATCTACATAAAACAGTCTATAAACTGGTCCAATATAATTAGAATTTTTTTCTCCATTCCACTTAGCATCTCAGAAACATCATTATTTTTATTATTTTCCTCATTATTTTCAGGTTAGGTTTACATTCTTCTCACAAATAACTCTTGCTCACTCTTCAACATAACTAAATTAGATTGTGATGTGTGCCACCTATGTGACATCTACCCAGCCCATGCTCACTTCCCAGCACAAGCATATATATTGGGATAATTAAATTACAAGACTGGTATTACTGGTATTACCTTAATTTTGGGAATCTAACTATTATCAATACACTTCATTTTACCTTAATATTATTGAAGAAGGCAAATAGAGAAATAATTTTTACCACAAATCTGGCATTATGTATAGCTTATATCATGAAGCAAAGAGGCTTATAAATATTGAATATTACTGAAGCAATTAGGAAGTAGCAGCAAGAAATTGAGAATATAAAATAAATAATTGCAAAGGAAAAATATAAATGAACCCGTAAAACCACCAAGTAAAATATAGAGTAAAAAATAAAAAAAGTTATAAATTTTAAAAAATAAAAATAGTTCTTTATTAAAATAGTATGCTCACTAAATATTTAAAAACGAAGAACACGAAGCTGCAAGTAAACCGAATGTGCAGAAAGAATTCAAAATATGTAAATCAAAAAATTTGTGGGTAAGATTCGCACCTCTTGCTACCATATTAAGCCATTGAGGGGTGATTTGTAGTTTCATTCAGCTTTGTATTCTATCTTCTCTCCCACCTTCAGCACGATCTTCATTCGCCACGGTCTTCACCTTCTCACATGCTTGAATTGTTGCCAGCATGCATTCATGTCCGCGCAACTCTCCTGAGTGCTTTGCCGTGTCACTTGAAATAACAATCTTCGCCGCATGCTTTGGAGAAAGATTATATGGTGCCCCACCTCCTCTCGTGTGCGTTTTGTCGACCCTGGAAGTTAACCGACCAATTGCCCGTCTCCCCTACCTGTCATTCATGTGTCTCTTGAAACCGTCATCCGTGCATCTCCCGATTCATCTGCCGGCGGTCCATCTCCGTCGTAGAATAGCCTTCTGGAAACCCTAGGTATCATGTTTGCGTGTCTCCAGGCTGGAGCGAACTGCACACCAATCGATCATTAGGAAAAGGATGGAAATGCGATCGACGAGGGAGAAACAAATGTAATAGATTATGGCGTAAATTTAATTTTCAATCACCGAATCAGCTCAAAATTTACCTATATTAAATCTAATTACCTTCTTTCACCTTTTTCTCAGTAAACCTCATCCTAGAGTTTCAAGGCATCATCCTTCTCCCTCTTGTTATCCGATGGAAGATGGAAGCGAAGATGTGCTACCTTGCCATCAATTGCCTCAAATCCCTTGATCTCATCGAGCATCATGGGAGATAATCTGGTTTGCGCCCTAGCCTTCCACCTCCGCGACCACTTTATGCATGGATTGTCGCTTGCAGGCGAAGATGGGCTGCCCGGCAACAATCCTTAGAAAAAAAAGGACATCTCGGCTTGGCGATCATTTGGCTTCCGACAACTCGACTCCCACTTTCGTCTGAGTGGAGCTTTTGGCTCCCGACGCGTCGTCTCCCATATCCATCTTCGCATAGTTGTTCGCCCGTCCCCAGCGCCTCCCTTTTGTATGTTTTGTTCCCCCGAAAGCCGCCCAAATGTCCATCTCCTCAGCCCTTTGGCTTTCTGTTATCTCTGACTCTTCGTTCCTTTGCAACTCATGCAGACGGAAAACGCGATCTCGTGATGTGAATCGCGCCCTTTGGCTTTCTGTTATCTCTTGACTCTTCGTTCCTTTGCAACTGATGCAGACGGAAAACATGATCTCGTGATGTGAATCGCGCCCTTTGGCTTTCTGTTATCTGACTCTTCGTTCCTTTGCAACTCATACAGACGGAAACGCGATCTCGTGATGTGAATCGCGCTTTCTCCCTCCCCAAACTCCCACCATTATAGAATAGAATAGATATATATATATATTAGAATTTAAATATTAATGAATTTATGCATTTGAATTTAATATAATATTATAAAGTATATAAAATATGTGAAATGCGTAAAATTTAAATGAATATGGTGTGATAGTGGTAATATTTACGAATTGATGGTGAAATACGTAATTTCGTGTAAATTTCATGTCTTGTATGTAAAAATTCCTAAAAAAAAATTGAGTTGAATTTAAGTTGAGTAAAAAAAAAAATTGAATCGAGTTTCAAATTTTAAATATTTTTTGTTTCAACTTTAGAACTCATTGGACTGAAGAATTGGGTTCAATTTTTATGAAATAAATTAGCTGCTCGTCTTCTTCAACAAGCAATGCCGGATCACACGTTTTAAGCTTCCCCAGTCCCCACCGACTCCATCCGAGGTTAAAATCGTCATTGCACGCTCTCCTCGAACCTTGCATAAAAGAACATGTTCTGATTCTTCGCACCGATTCCGCGAAGATGGACACGAATTATTCAGCAATGTCCCCATCCGCCTCCCTCCATAAATACGAACAGCTTACTGTCACGGCTTCTAGGGTTTTTCCCATGGATGCGTACGCTCTCCACATGGCGATGGCGGCGCTGGCCGGCGCCTCTGTCGCAGCCGTATCCTCCTACTACTTGCACCGAAGAGCCATCGCCGAGCTCCTCGAGATCGCTTTGGCCGTGGAGCGCCTCAGGGGAGGAGGTGAAGCGGAGGGCTTATCCGAGAACGACGGGGATTGGGGATCCTCGTCTTCGAGACCGGTGAAGGAGCGGCAGCGGAGGGGAGCGAGGCGACACGGACGCCGGAGGCGGCCGGAGCGCGTCGGTTCCGCCTGCACATCTAGTACGACCGCGGAGGTTGTGAACGAGAAAGTTGATGTGGAGGCGGGCGACGCCGCTGGGAAGGGGCGGGCTTTTTCGCGGATTGAGAGCCTGCCGGGAGGTACTTATGAAACTGGACAGGTTTTATCTGATTTCGCCCCAGATTGAGACTATAGATATCTTGGCGCCAATAGAGAGTGATTGCCCATTTCTCTGCTCTACATTTCTCTACTGCTCATTTTCCTTTTACTTTAACACAACCACCCCATACTCTTGGATCATAGGTTCTGTACTGCAAACTGTGTTTGAATGAGAGAAAACATTGTCCTAAATAGAAATAGCAAGCATCTGCTGTTTTTTCTGTTTGCTAACTGGATTGATTTGAAAATTTTAATTAAAATGCTGTAATCAGAATGCATATAGAATCTGCATAAGTTATGTGTTACCATTTCTAACCCAAAATGATAACGTTTGGATGCTGTAGAACTTATTTTATCCTATTGATCAGAGGTGGCTTCGGTCCTTAGCATGAATTCAACTAGATTGAGGTTTGAGCTGGCGCTATGAGTTGCTAGAATATTGTAAAAAATATATATGATTTAAAATAAAATGAGTTAGTTATATTAAAATTGTATTAAATGTGAAATAAAGTGATTGCTTAATATTGAAATTTGTGTAGGATGGGATGTAAAATATTTTTCCCAATGGGGTCTTTGTTTTGAAATGTAAAGTAGATGATACAACTAAGATTGATTATGGAAAATCCAATGGGATTGGCTTTGACCAAGCAAACATGATCTGCCTCCAGAATTCCTTAATGTATAGTAGTTGTGCTGATATTATTATAACATCTCATGATCTCAATCATTAACCTCATGATTTTGCCCCAAATGATGCCTCTACCATTTGAGATCATGTTATTTACTTATATAGCTCAGGATCTCAAAAGATGTGATACGATTCATTCCTGTGTTTCTCTCACCACTTTTTATCGACTTAAAAGCCTACTAGGAGTCTGCTTCAGTGATTTCTTTTTCTTAGGACATTACTTAACAATCACTCCCCGCCCTCTTTGGCTATGGGCGTCACAGTTATTCTCAATGTTTTCTCAGTTATTGTGCAGGTTATATTATTATTTCATTGAATCAATTGTGTAGAGAAGATCATTTTCTTTTGTCAGCTACTTTTTATCATTTCTTAGAGCATGTGTTTTATGTGGCATGGCAATCTCATAGAACTTATCATGTGTTTGAAAAAAAAAAATCTAAACTAGGGAATAACACAGGATAAAAGAGAAGAAATAGAAGCTCTTTACTAAATGATGTAAATCACAAATCTTTGTTGAGAAAGAGTGAGGGAGATTGGGAGTTGTGCAAGCTATTCACCATCATGGAGAATCAGGCTAAATTACGAGCTGTAGAGCTAAATACTAGTCAAACAGCTTAGAGAACTGGGATGCTAGAGAAGAGAGAATCTGAAAAGTTCTTCTGTAATAAATGAAAGTATTCATAGAGAAAGGAATTGGTGTAGTAGATGGAATAGGTTATCTTCATTAATGAGGGATCTTCTAGATATGTGCTTACCAACAACTAGTCTATTCTAGGGGATTTGCCCCCATTAGCTAAGGCTTATCCCTTTAAGCTTATAAACCATAATGTAAAGGTGTAGCTTGGTCAACTCAATCTAAACTCGCCTAATTTAATGAGGATATCAAAATTTGTAAGCCAACCCGTCCAAAGTAGTAATTGGGTTTGACTTAAACTCGAAATTTCTTGGTTGATTCAGGTTCCATCTGCAGATTCTTTTCTCTCAAGTTCTTACATTTCTTCATGTCTCTGTATTGGGCATCAACAAAATTAGTCTTCAATTTGCTATTTCTCTGATGAGGGTTCCAGTTTGAGGAAACTTCAAATGAATATTCTATTTTTTCTTTTTTAGCTGTCAGTTTCTACAAAACTTTCATGTTTGTATTTTCCTATCCAATGTAAACATGCACATCTATTTTTTCGCCATTTATTAATTTCAGTATTTTATGATCCAAGAATTGTGTTCAAATTTTCATGTCACATCTGCATATTTGCTTGGTAAAACTGAATATCTTTTTTTTTTTTTTTGAAAAGAAAACTGAATCACTGGACAGAGAACTTGAGGCGAAAACTGAAATATTTTAATTTTCAGAAAACTGAATATTTCACTGGAAACTTGCTCCATAGACGTTGGCTTAAAAAACCTATAATCATTATCAAAAAAAAAAAACAAAACTATAAGCAATTTGTCCTAAAAATAATTCACAAATTCTATTAAAAAAAGCCAATAATCAAACACGACGCGTCGACGACGGTAAGTCTGGAAGAAGCACTGCTGGCACGTGCGCTGACCCGACCCGGTCCAACCGGGCCGGGCCGGCCTCATCCGAGCCACGGGCCGGACACGATCCGCGCGTAGAGGAGCTCGTTCCACGTGTCCGGCAGGCCCGGGAGGCACCAGTGGATGCAGTCGGCGTACGCCGCCGGATCGGCCTTCTGCTCCGGCGACAGGATCTTCCCCTGCTGGATCGTGTGCACCGACGTGTGCGCATCCTTCCGGTACTCCGACAGCCCGGTGATGTCCAGGAACGCCACGGCGGGCCCGCGCACCGACCCGGTGACGTTCACCGCCACGGCGTGCATCCGCCGGTCCGTCCCCACGCTCGGCGGCCGGCCGATCCGGTCCAGCACCGGCAAGGTCTCCATCGCGCATTTCACCCCGGTAGGGTTTCCCCAATCCGCCGGCCTTGCCAAAGAATGGAAAAACAGAAAGGTTTCCCAAATTTTAATTAATAATAATTTATATTACATTAATTTTAAATGCACCAAGAATTTAATATAGGGACAAAATATATTTATAGAATGGGACCTCAATTTTCATAATAACCATTTTATTCTTTATTACCTTTTCTTTAACAAAACTTAACAATTTGTTCCTTTTATTATTATTTTTCTAATAAGGTAACCCCCATAATGAATTTTAAATATTTTATAACTAAATTGCTCCATTTTAAATTTATTTTGGTTTGAATAATTTGACAATTTGTGCAGTTCAGTTACTCAAAATTTTATTTTTTATTTTTTGAAATATCAAATTTTAGAGTTCTACCAAAGGCCTTTAACCTTTTACGACAATCATTTTTATGAGCTTATAGGAAAGAAAATAATGAACATAAGTTCAAAGAAAAATTGCTGAAAACATGAGCAAAAAATTTTATTATTTTTAGTGTTATATCATTTATATATGCCTTTTTTTTTTATAAAAAGTTATATATACTTTTAACTTTTTTATGAAAGTATATTAACTTTGTTTACACAGTTTAAATTAATTTTGTAATGTTAATAGCCCGATTCTAATCAACTTGATCAAATTTTGTGCAAAATTAATGAAAATTATAAATTGATTAGATTTTTTTAGTTCTGTTAATTGATTAGAGTTAAACTCGAGTGAAAGTGCTAAAATCAAAAGTTTAATCCAAATTAAGATTTGTGAAGCAAATGAAAAAGTAAATCCATACCTTAAATGAAGAGGAGACATGCTGTTGAAAAACACCAAGGTTTTATTCGGATACACGGTCTCCTCCACCCATCGTGCCCATGTTCTCAGTACCCTCTCATATGCCACTATTCGTTCTACCTCATCATACTTTGTTGATCCTTCGTCAAATGATCCACGCCTGCCAAAATCAATCGTTCATTTCTCACATCCACCTTGAATATATTTATTATTATTATTACATTATATTAGATTCAAACTACTAATGTTACGGTAAATTACAAAGAGTTCTCATAATCATTCAATAATCATATGTAATTATTCAAAATACTGTATTAATTCAAATATAAATATTGAAATCACCCTCTAGTCCTTTGGATTACCTCAAAACAATTTAATCAGTAGAGTACTGATGTGAAAACATGGCTCAACATTAGTGACCCATGCATAATTTCCCTATTGATATTTAGCGGCATCTTAATCACTGAACTTGGATAAATGAACCCACTCACAGCACTTTCATTTTGGCCGTGTTCATCCACCAAATGTAGGTGTTGAATATCAGGAAGTCAGCGCCCTTCCAGTGCCGGCCGTGCTTCTCGATGGAGTCGGCCATGATTATGCGGTCAACGATGCTGTGCGCCGTCGGATCATCGGAGTTTGACTCCACCAGGAACGGAGCCCAGTAGAACTCTACCGTTGCGTTGTACTCCTGCCATGCACCACGTTGAAGGCTTTTAACGATTTTTTTTTTTTTTAATTTTTTTTTAATGGAAGGCTGCTATTGCGTTGAGTTTGAGTGAGTCTTTTTTTTTTTTTTTCTTTTTTAAGTTTGAGTGAGTGTTATGAAACTTGAACTCAATTTTTTTCAGTTCAAGCTAAATTTATTTTATTATGAATCCTTTAAATTCGAGTGGATTATCAGGTTAAACTAAATCTTATACATCTTTACATATAATATTTTAATAAATTTAAATAAATAATATGTATTTTCTATATTTTACTTTCTTTAATACATACTTTTCAAAATATATCTTTATACATAAAAGTATAAATTACTAATAAATTCTTATAATTTATCTATATTACGCTCTATTTCATGCTTCAAAATATTTCAATTTCTGTCGAATAATCAGCTAACTAGATGAGCAGATAAAAAATATGTAAGTCATGTAGGGCACAACTTATATAAAATGTATTTATAATTTAAAATTTATGTACCTCACATAATTTATAAAATTTACGTTGAGTACAAAATTTATTTATATTTTAAGCAGATACTTTTTACAATTAAAAAGAAATAAAAGTATTTAAAATTTTAGAATATATATATATATATATATATTACCCTAAATTAATCCTTATTACTCATTGAACTTTTCGAGATTAGTACTTTTTTACTTTAAAATAAAGATTGAAAATATAATTAATACAGGATATTGAATTAGTTATTAGTTTATATTGGAGCGAAAGATGTAAAATAAATATTTAATTGAGTAATAGGGATAAATTTGAGGGTGATATATGTAATTTTCTATTAAAATTTAGAACATATATAAATAATTGTGTAGAGAAATTGAGGTAGGCTTATTATTTTGTTATTTACTTGGATGCGGTATATGATGAGGGAGCCACTGTGAGATTTCTCGCCGGAAAGTACGCCGGAGTGCAGCAGGCACACCATCGACTCCCACTGGTTCCGGTTCAGTGAATCGCCGACGAGCATCAGCCGCCTACCTCGGAGCCTCTCCAGCAGCAGCCTCACGTCGAACCTGAAAATTTAACGCAGTAATATTAGATAAAATATTATTTTTTGTAAATATTATGAATTATATATCAAATTTTTAAAAATTATAAAACACATAATTAAAAAACTTCTATCATAAATTGAATTTTGCACATTCTGTTTTCTCACGTTACAACATTTTACTTAAGTTTAATTTTTATTTTAATCACAGTTAAAAACTTCATATCCTAATTATTAATTTAAATAAAATAAAATAAAAATCTAATGTATTCATTCAATATTATGACATTATCTATAATCATTGATTTGAATTTGGAGGGACAGTTTATACTCATATTTATTTAATTCAGCTTGACTCACTTATAATAGGACTATTATGAGTCTTACAATTATACACAAGACCATCCTGTTATCAAATTGAGCGAGCTCAAATATAACAAAGTCATACTCGCTCTGACCCATAACTCGCTAGTATTTAAATATTATTACATATTTAATCTTAAAATTTAAAAAATTAATTAGATATTTTTTTTGTTTAAAATAAATCATTAGTAATGGATTTAGGTTGAGGTGGAGTGGGGGCATAGAGTGGGGTGGGGCGGATATAGACAATAGTGAATAAAAAGCGGAGAGGGTGTGAGTTTTTTCAAACCCGACTCAAACCTGTGTCATTGCCGCCCCTAACTTGAATTGATAGTAATACAAAGTTAGCAAAAGCTAAAATATTGGACACACCCTGTCCGACATCGATCCACTTTATTGCGAGAGATAACATGGCATATCCCCTTGTCTAAACAGAAGATAAATAAATTATTTTATACATTACTACTAAAGTTATTATGTAAAGTGATCTGAGATTGTAAATCATAATTAATTGTAATTAAATTTATTCATAAATTTTATAATTTTTAAAAATTTTATTAAATTTGTAGTATTTATTAAATATAAAGTTTTACATAAAACTATTTTAAAAAATGATTTTTTGTAATTATAACATTACCTTAGAAAATAAATAATTTTAGGAATGGAGAAAATATTAGAATATTGCTAGAACCTTCTGTAAAACTCCTTGTCGAACAGCAGCTCAACAGTAGCCCATTGTCGAGCAGCAGCTCAACAGCAGCCCCTTATCAAACAGCAGTTCAAAGAGATAACAAGATCGTACCCTCCATACTACTGTGTCAACTCAGCATTTAAGACAGCATATAAGCCCACTCCCTAATTGACCTTTGCAGGAGTAGGTGTCAGATGTGACAGACTAAACCTACTATGCCCCATTCTCTCCAAGCTATAAATAAGGGGGAGATTGCTCTATCTAAGGACCCTTCCTTCCTCTCTCTCTCTCGGACTGAGCTACCCCTCTCTTTCTATCCCTCTTGTACTCATTCGGTTTTCATTTAGAAATCAAGTTTTGTAAGAGGAGATTCGATTAGTGGATTCAAATCGCCTGGACGGCGTCGTGGTTTTTCCCCCGGACACTCTGGTTTCCACGTAAAAATTGCAGTCTTATTTCTCTCTGTGGTGGTGTATTTTTTGCATCAACAAATATAAAATTATTTATGAGTGAGTAATCTATAATTTTAAGTTTTTTTTTTTTGATAAAATAATTTTAAGTTTTTAGGTCATCAGTAGATAGAAATTTAACAGATTGAGCCAGAAAGGTTCGCCAGGGAAGACGATGACGTACTCCGGCAGCGAACAGCCCTCCGGCCGCCACCTCCACTTCTGGTAGGTGTCATCCTTCCGGCCGTTCTTTAAGCAGGTGACCTGCGGGGTAAGGAAGGGGCAAGCTTCCTCCCTGTACAGCGGCCGCGTCGCGTTGTCGAGCACCCACTCGCCGGAGAAGATGTCGCAGCTCTCCGGCAGGCTTATCACCACCTTCTCCACCGCCTCCGCAGGCACAACGCCGACGTCCTTGGAGGAGAATAAGAAGGGGAAGACGGCGATGGAGCGGATGTCCTCGCCGTACATGAACATGGCGAAGAAGAAGATGGAGAGGACGACGGCGAGGATGGAGAGGCCTCCGGTGCTTCCGCTGCCGGCGACCTTCCTGCCGGAGGGCTTCATCGGGGAGGAGGAGGTCTCCGGCGGGCGGGCTGCGAGGAGATTTTCGGCCAGGTGGTTTCATTTGGTGGTGGGGATATAGATCAGGTGGGTGTGGATTAGGTGATTACAGTTTGGCAACAGGAAGCTTTCATCTGTGCTTCTTCGTAGTTATTTTTTTTCATTTAATTTTATTTTTATTTTCATTTTTTTTTTTTTGCAAATATAAAATTTTTTTGAGTAACGTGGAAGTCAACGCAGGGGTTGGGTGTGTTTGTTAAATATTTTAGTGAGTGGGGAAAAAAATAGCAAATATATGTGATTATTGTTGATGAATATAATAATTTTTTTAATTTATATACATATTCGTTTAGGAGATATTTAATTAGGGACACAAGAGCCCGAATTTAAGACTCATTTATGATATCGGCTTAAATTCTCAATTATTAACTAAACTAAAAGTTAAGAGTTTGTAGTTCAATTTGCTTGAACGAAACTAGTTGACATACGATGAAACTGCCAAAAATAGTTCCTTAGGGAACAATAATAGTAATCTTATCCAGCTCTCGATAATTGATATATAGTCTTAAGATGTCATCTTTCTTTTTAGCAAATAATACAGGAGCACTCTAAGGAGACACGCTAGGTCGGATAAATCCTAAATTAAGCATCTCTTGTAGTTATCCCTTCAGTTCCTTTAGCTCTTTAGGTGTCATTCAGGCAAATTGGTTATGACTAGTTATTAAATTTTTCATTGATGAGAATGAAAATTTTTATGATATGGCATGCAATAATATCAAAATTAATTATAATATTTGTAACTCATTAGCTATATATGGAATAATTTATAGATTTTATAAAACATAATATTATAACAAATGATCATCAAATCATTAATCAATGAATATCAGCAACATGATATACACCTATATCATAGGAATTAATTAAACAATTCATCATCATTAGATGTAATATTTTTCATTAGTTCCCCATGATCTACTTATGAATTACATGTGGTTTCAATTTAATGTAAAAATTAAGAATATTGCACATGCAATGTGGTTCTATGGAATTCTTTTGAAGCTTTCAACCTACCCTTTGAGTTGTTATAAATGGTTTAGTTGTAAAGTGGGGCCTCAAAAAAAATTTTTTTGCATCTTAACCACTCTCTTTTTAGATTCAATTATTTGAGTTAGGATTCAAGGTACCTTAGAAGAAAAAATCTATTTTAGTTTTTTTTTGCAAGCTTAGAGAAATTATTGTTGATCTTTATATTATTTTGCTTTATTATAAATTTAAAAAGGACATTTATAGACATGCATATAGCCAATTTTGATCATATTTTATGCTATACACTCTTTTCATAAAAGTTATATTATATAATGATTATTTTTTATAAAAAGAGAGTATAATGTAATATAAAAAAATTTATGTAATTTATGTGTAAATTAAATTTTCAATCTAAAAGTAAAAAATTTGATTTATCTTAGATTTTTATTTTTTCTTGGAACCAAATTAATTCAATATTGTAATAGATATATAATATATTTACCTATATTAAAGTTCATTCAACTTTAGCATCCTATTGGCCCAATATTGCATACTGCTCTCCTAATCATACCTGCCATTTTTGGAGCTTCCCTTTGAGATATCTTCCAACCAAACATTGTGGCAAGAAGTAAAGCCATGGCAATGAAAGAAAACTCTTTTTCTTTATGTATATATACTCGAAGATATTACTTCAATCTTCGCTCTTATTAGATTTGAGTGATTAAAAATTATTCTAATTTCATAGAATATTTTTATACTGATTATGATCTTAGCTAACAACTATATGGCTCGAGTTGACATGAACCATGATCTATGAGTAGCACTAACGACTATATTAACTTGCAGATACATACTTGGGTGATGGCAACATAAATGCGTCTAATATTGGCCTTCCTTTGCCATATTTACCTCACAAAATAAATGAGGGATTTCTTTTATGCGCTCATAACTGGCTAATTGTCATGCTCTTCTTTTCATTCATTATAATCTCAATACTGATCATACAGTAAATGTTTGGAGGACTTTGGCTGCTATTACATCTCCTTCTGGCAAAAATATACTTTCTAATTTTCACACGTGCTAAGTTGCTAACACAAATTAATATTTATACTCAAGACGAATATAGTGAAACATGCATTCTCTTTCTCTTGTGATACCTCCGTATTCACAAATGTTTTCCATATGAAAGATCTAATCGCATTATTTTTCTATTCTCCTTGTGTTTTCTTGTTGTGGCACCATTTGCCTTCTTAGAGACTATTTCTCTCTCAAAAGATTTGAGTCTTTCACTAACCATTAATTAACAAAATTTGTGTTAATATATGTTTAATGGATATAAGTCTAATAATCTTGTGTTATTTTAAGTTCAAATAATTTCGAACTTTCTTTGTTACTTAATGCAAGTCCGAATACATATGCATGCATGAACATATATTGAGTTATTTTCAAATTGAACTCAATTTATTTTGAATGATGTGAGTTGGAATTGCCAATAAATAATTGACCTGAACTTTTATAAAATATCGATTTTGATCCTCGAGATTACAACGGTATTTCTATTTTGGACTCCTTTTTAGAATCTCATCTTTTCTACTAACTTTTCATGTATATAAAAATTATAAAATTTGATTATTGCTTAATTAGTTTGAATAATTTATATATTTTTAAAAATCATTAACTCCTCTCTTCTCATATTTTTTTAAAAATTTAACAAAATCTAAATTTAATTTCTCTTACTTCTCGCTTTCTCAACTCTAAAAATTCAAAACTAAAAAAAATTATTATTAATATTTCAAAATAATACTTAAAAAATTAAAAATTAAACAATTGGAAGTAGTCTTTTGGTATAATGATAAAAAAATTGGGAATTTACATACAAAATACTGAATTCATCACAAATTACGCATTTCACCATTTTTTAGTAAATATTACACATATCGCATTCTGCTTATGGTTTTTAAAATTGTTAAAAGAGTGTGATATATGTAATATTTACTAAAAGATGGTAAAATGTGTAATTTGTGATGAACTCAATATTCTATATGTAAATTCATCTAAAAAAATTATATTTTAATGATGATCAAATAACAGTGTTTTTATCATATCAGGATCTCAAATAGAAATTTTTTAAAAATTTAAATAAATTTGCAATATTAATTGATAGGGAAAGAAGTGTGGCTTTCTCATCTATTAGGGTTTCCTTTGTAATCTTTTTCCCATGAAAATCTGTACTTTCATGTTCTCCTTCCATGGTGGAAGCCACCTGATGTTGAAGGAGCACCAAACTTTGTCTTCAGTGGAGATTTCCTAGTTAAATTTATATTGAATATGAAATAAATTAAAAAAAAATAATATTTTCTATGACCGAAAACAAGTGTATTCCTAAGTTTTTTTTTATTAAAAGATAGGAAATTAATTGATAATTGATCGACGTAAGCTTAGAGTGAGTTGCATCGATAATTAATAATGAACCAAGCCTAACTAATATCGTGATCGGATCGAATTCTCCTCTTCAAAAGCTAGATATGATTGAGATAGAAGCGAAGATTTTTAACTTAAACTTGAGATGATGTTGGAATTAGTTCGAGATGGGATCTTTAATGGATGTATGTCTTATAGGGTAAATTATACATGATTTTCTAAGATCGAACCATCATTACAAACTAGTCACATTATTTCTATTTTTTCAATCTATGTCCAAGGTTCTCAGAATCGGACCAACCGGCCAGTCGGATGGTTCGATTGTGAAACGATCAATATATCAGTTCGGTTTGTCCATTAAACCGAAATAGCAGTTCGACTGATTGGACCGACTAAAAACAGGTCCGACCGTTAAACTGAATGAACCGATCAAACTAATTAAAGCTCACGAATGCGAGGAATGAATTTGACAAAGGCTTATTGAATTTTTAGACCATGGTCAACTACTTGATTGATTCAAACCTTTGCTAGGTCTCTTAAATTGAATTTTTGCACTGTCTTTGTGTCCTTAAATAGATGGCTTATTGAAGAATGTGTTCTTAATCTTTTAGTTTCCTCTGAGTTATCATATCCTCCCCAATTTTCTTTCTTTGAAGGACTCTCATTCTCTCTTCAGCCTCACTTCAGCCGTATTTTTTTCTTTTACTCTTTTTCTCCTCCCCTTCACTTGCCACCTCTCACTATATCTCTTTATCTACCTCTCATTAGCCATCTCCCACTATTTCTCTCTTTATCTACCTCTCGTTTAACTAATAATACTGAAGATTTAATATGATATCAGAGTTAGAGGTGGTCTCAAATTTGAATTTAATTTAGTGATACCAAATTATCTAAACATAAAATATTTTAAAAGATGTATGATATGCCAAACTCCAAAATGCAAAGCAAACAAACTTATATGTAAGGTGCATATTAAAATTTAAAATTAATTACCAAGTTGTAGAATCCAATTTCAAAAAGTCAAGTTGTGGTTAGCTCGAAACTAAAACAACTTCAATGAAGTTTTTATTTTCAAGCCAGCTTAAATTTGAAACAAATTAGAATAGGGCCAAATCAACTTGGAATCAATCATGCATCACCCCTAAATTGAACTCTCTACCCCTCTATGTACTGTTGTAGTATTCAAGTCACAAAAAGACACAGTGAGTTCCCTAGTTCTTTAGCTGTAATGTATATTCAACAGGCAAAGAACACATCTATATTCACAAATAATAAAAACTTGATCAATCCATATTCTTTATAAGCATATTGCATGAGTTAATTAAGCTTTCAAGATTTTCGAGAACAAAAACCATATTTGCATCAAGATAACAGATCCAATTAGAATAAAATGGATCAAAATGTAACTCTATTTGTTGAAGACCGTATGCAAATGAACATAAAACAAACATGAAAAACTAGAGCCAGCTTGCTCTATGTCTAGCCTGATATTCCTCTTCTGTATCCAATGTAAGAATTCACAGTACCTGAATCAAGAATTCACCAATATCTCCATCCCGCCAGCCTTCTCCTTCTCAATCTGTATGGTCACATGGCTGATGTTATGCTCCTTCCTAATATACCCAACAACCTGGTTAAGCACAAAGTCTGCATTAGCCTCTGGTTTGATTGTCACATGGCAACCCAGCAACACCTTGCCAATGGTGATTGCCCATATGTGCAGCTCGTGGACTGCCACCACGTCGTCCATCTCGCACAACCCCTTCTCGAGTTTCGTTGCATCGATCTCCCTCGGAGTGCTCTCCATCAGCACGCTCAGTATGCTCCTTAGCATGTTGATTGTAGTGCAAAACACGATCAAAGAGAACATCAGCGTGCAGAGGAGATCCACCACCTTCCATTCCGGATTGTACCATATGATCCCGCCACCAATCATCACCCCGACACTGCAGAATCGCCGAGCACGTGGAGATATGCACTCCGAACGTTGATGTTTTGCTTCTTCTTCCTCTGTTTCTGTGTTTGCTCATCACCACCGGCTGTGAAGCTTACATTATTATGGCCTTGGTTGAGCTCCACCTCTCCATGGCTATTGCCACGGTGACCATCACCATGTTGATTCTCCATATGATCATGATCATGTTTATGTTCGTGCCCACCATGGCCATGATTATGGCCGAGTAATATGGCCATGCTGATGTTGAGAACCAACCCAAAGCCTGCAACTGCAAACATCAACGCGCCTCGCACTTCACCGGTCCCATGAATTAGCCTCATTATAGCTTCATACACAATAATGGCTGTTAGGAGCCATATGAGCTGGATGGAAACCAGTGCTCCAAGAATTTCAACTCGGAAGAAACCGTATGATTGTCGCGGAGTTGCGGCCCACCCGGCTGCCCAAATCGAGAACAAGGAGATGCCGAAGGCAGCTAAATCTGAAAGGAGATGGGCTGCATCTGTGAGGATTGCGAGGCTGTTTGCTTTAATGCCACCGACCACTTCCAGGCACATGAATATGAAGCAAAGGAAAACAGCTATGAGTAGCTTTCTGATGGAAGCTTTCCTCTCCTTGGCTTCTCTTGAATTTCTATCTTTTACAGATAAACCACAAGTGCTTCCTCCACAGTCCATGTTTTCTTCAAACGTTGGCTCCACTTTTTGCACATTAGCAGCAGCAGTAGCTCCTGGACTATGAGAATCAGAACTTTGTGATTCCATCTGTGGAGCAGATCAAATCATTAGGCCCATTGTGAATAAACATGAGAACAAAAAAAAAAATCACCTAATGCAATACAAACACCAATGAAGAACTTGATGGATTTAGTCTACTACTACTAATGATCAAGATGATGAGGATGGAAATATTTAAGAACTGTAAGAGGTTAAATAAAGCGAAGGATAGCACCCAAAAGAAGGGAAGAATCAGTCTACCACCAATACATGTAATTAGTGACAATAGTTGCACTGTCTTAAATTTCCTTAAGTGTTCATGCTTCTATTAAAAATCAGAAAATTGATGCATTCAAAATAACAATATTTTTTTTCTAACGAATGACTATACTGTTCATATTTCTCTTAAGAATGATGAAATAGATACATTCAAAGTAACAATATTATGTAAATGCTCTGAAATTTTATTTAGTGTAATGAAATCAAGCAAAACTTTAAACAAATGTGAGAATGAAAATCAAAAGACCACCCCGTCTGACCATACTTTCAATGCTTCGCGGGGTTATCTTCAAAGTCATGTTGATCAAAATCTATCCCTCACAGGAGTGGCTAGTGATGGGTTCCTTACGAATTAGATGACCCTATTTGGTCAAATACTCTAAAGAGATTCTTATTTCCCGTCATTATAGTATCATAAACCTACAACCACCACACCATAGTACCATATTTACTAGCCATAGGCGCAAAGGGACATGACATAGAATGATAGCCTTTACTCGAATCATGTTCTCTTCTACAACCCAAAGGAGGCACCACAACTATTGCGACAAAGCCCACTCACATAATGTAATAAATAATAGTTTCATATTTAAAAGCTAGAAAGGCATTTAGTCATTAGGAATTGAGCATGATCATCTCAACGCGGCTTGAATTCTATCACCGATCGCTTAT
Organism: Apostasia shenzhenica; assembly: GCA_002786265.1. NCBI lineage: Eukaryota > Viridiplantae > Streptophyta > Magnoliopsida > Asparagales > Orchidaceae > Apostasia > Apostasia shenzhenica. The sequence goes on along the minus strand of KZ451909.1, from coordinate 1,303,305 downwards.
GTCCTAGGGATTGGATAGTCATAATCACCCCAATCTCAAAGCCACTTAAAATCTCTTCGTTGGTGTTGAGAGCTACCACAAAAGTCTATCTCCTAATTTCAACTGAATATAAATTTCTTAAAAAAACCCAGATTAATAGCTGCAACGATGTTGATAAATTTTCTTAATACAAAACTACCATACTCTTAATACAGGTGAATTAATCTATATCCATGGCTAAATCAGAACTTCATTAGTCAATGGCTCTCATTTCAAATTGTCAAACAAGGAAGAAAACTATAAACACGGATTCAAGGATAATTCCATATATGTATTCTAAACAATTTCTTAATTTCGTAGCCCCAAAACACATGGTAATGATGTGTGTCACTAAGTAATAATACACATTGCAGAAAGAACCAAGAGAAAAGATTATCATATTTTGTTCTTTTAGAAAGAACTTCTGCTTGAGAATTTTCTTCAAGAAGAAGAAAATAACAGAGAGTTAGAATGCTATACACAAAGATTATATAAAAATAAATTGCATGCCAAGAAAAGTTATAGACCCTTAAAACAGACAATCCACGATACCCTATAAAACACTATTTAGGATGCTTCAACTCTTCCACTTGATTCCTAATGAAACACTGACAGAAACAAAAACCAGGTTCTTCCAATGCCGAAAGAGACGGAAGGCCGACAGACCTGAAGGCATTCAAATCATGAAGACAATGAGAGGAAAAGCGCAAATCTGGAGCAATCTCCCTTTCTGCCCTAAAGATCGCAAATCAAACCGCAAAACCTTGCTAAAAGGGTAATGGGAACAAAACCCAGGATCTTGAATCCCGCAAAAAGGAGAACGGAAAGAAACTCATCGGTTACCTCTCGCCGCCGAAGAGCTTCGGAGGAGCCTCCTGCTCGAGCATTCGATGCACAGTGTGGAAGAAGAGGCAGTATCACGATCTTGAATTTCAAGGAAAACAGGAAAAGATTAACAAAAAAGAGGATTTTTCGGGCACGATCACGGCGGAGGAAGAGTATGAAGCATGGTATTAAAATTCAATTTTGATTTCAGTTTTAAGACGAAAGCATCGGTTCTGATAATTTATTAAGCATCAGAGATTTCCTTTTTTTTAATAAATTATTAATTTTTTTAAATTTAAAATTAAATTTATTAATAATAATTATTGAATTTTTTTTAGAAAGAGATAAATTTTAGTATTTTTGGTCGCGTTTTAATTTTTAAAACCTTAGTTTGAAAAGTTGTAATACTGTTACGATTTAAAATACGAGACTTATTTAGTGATTGGTTTAATAAAATATTTGAGTTTAAGATTTATATTTTAAGACGAATAATTTAGTATTTAATTTTTAATATTAAATAGTTGTTAACATAAGATTTAGTCTCTTAAATTTTAAATTATAATTTTAGGAATTAAAGTTTAAAGTATAATAAAATCATACAAAATTTTTAATTTTCATAAATGAAATGTGATACATATAATTACCCTAATATCAAAATAGTTTATTAAAAAATTCATTTATTATAAAAAATAAAAAATATTTATTTTATCATATTTTATATAATTTTAATATATTTTTTATTTTATATTCAATATTATTTTTTTATTTCACTTTTTTACACTATAACTTTCTCATGTCACTTGAATCGAATTTGAAATTAATATTAACATTTAAAACAATAATTTTAAATAATTTTAATTATTTTATATTTAAATTTAAATATAAAAAGATCCCGTTGCCACGTGTGGTCGCACAAGGTGCCGCTCTATTATATGAACAAACTGAACTAATATTTAAAATATTCTTTAGGTCAAATTACATTCAATTCCCTGAGTTTAATATGGTAATTCTTAAAATTATAACATCAGAGCTTATTTTTTTTAATAAATTATCAAATGAGTCTTTTTTTATTTTTTATAATTAAAATTTTAAAAATTACTGTTTTATCCCTGTCATTTTTGTTGAACTCTTATCGATTTTGATGAAAACAAACACGTTAATTATTTTTTAAAAATATTAGTATATATTGTACTTAAGCTTTTCAGGATCAAGAAGGATGATCGTCGAGATAATTTTGACTCAAGATTGATGAAATCGAGCCAAGAAGATAAAGAAATGAAAGTGATCAAGATTGCTGAGAAGAAGCATACAAGTCGAAAAGTCAACTCAATGAATTGCAGTTTGTAAAATTTTAGACATTCATGTAAGTGATAGAATTATGGGCTCATTTCATCTGGAAAACTAAAATTAAAATATATAATTAAATTATTTGTGATTTTTTTTATTATTTTTAAATTTATTTTCGATGAATTAAGATTTCGAAAAATTGTTAAAATTACGATATAAATTGTTTGTGACAGTGTTTCTTCGATTTCAATATTTGAAGATTTTTGATTGAATTTAATTAAATAAACATATGTTCGATTTAAATCGATAAAATTATTTTCAAAAATATATATATATTATATACTATACTTATAATATAATAATAAAATAATAAAATAAATAAATAATTACTTAAAAATATTTACTTGAATTTCATGAAATACTTTTGTGATCGATTTGGATGCTTTCAACTCGTACAAAATCGATATTTTTGAATATATCGATATTTTAAATCCACCAACATTTTAAATTCCATTTTTTTACTCTAAAATGCAGCCATAAATCATGGTAGCTGGTGGTTTTTCCCCATTATGTTAAATCGAAAAGTTAATATTAAATTACAATTTACCTCATTTATTCATAAATAGGGGGGATTTGAGTTATACTCTTTGGCAACTCAAGTTTGCAAGCTCTGCTAATTCTTTAGCTGAAAAAATCTCTCCTCAAGCTCAATAGGTTTTGTTCACAGTGGGAGTCGATTCTAAGGAGTTTCTTGGATCATGGAGGTGTTTTTAATCGGGTATTTTCTAATTCTCTCCGTACGAATAGATTTTTCTTAAAAGATTTACGAAATTTTTTGTACTACTGGATTTGAGCTCAAATATAACTTGAAATTTAACTACTCTTTCTGGAGCTTTTCTTTTATCTTAAAATTTCGTGGAATTTTTTGGTGAACAATTGTTTCTGGAAATTTTTATTAGTATCTCGGTTTTAATTTTTATAACTCGTACAAAATTCAAATTATTTTTAAATTTTGATAGTAGATACTAAGTAATCTGCAGCCTACAGAAAAATTTTAGATATTTTTTTTAGTAGTTTTCTCTAGAAATTATTTGAAGTTTTGTTACTCGATTTTATATCGTATTGAAATATTTTATGCGAGTTTGATTTCTCTTTCTCTTCTCTATAATTTTCACAGAACATTGAGAAGATATTACTAAAATTTTCTCCAGAAAGTTGAGTTGGTTTCTTGGCATATAAAGTCTCATTAAATTAATTGAGTTAATTTATTTCTTGTACGACCATAAGGGTCATCATCTTATTCTGTTTGGTTTTTGAGTCTCCCTGCGCGGAGAGGGGTTTTTCTACTTGTCCCGAGTAAAAGAAGAGGTAGTTGTCCTTCCCTCGGTAAAAAAAAAGGTCTAGAGATTTTGGTTTGTGTCTTTGAACGAAAAAGGATAGGTTTATCTTGTATTAGGGCTTGAGCTTGGCCATAACAATTTGGATAGTGGAACCCCGAAGAGGAACAAAGGGGAGTGGACTAGGCAAGAAATAGCCGAACACATATAATGTGTGTCTTTTTCATCTTTTTTTTTATATTATTTAGAGGCTGGTATCTTGATTTTTTTTAAGCCTCAAAAGTAAAATTTCAGTGATCAGATTTTGGACATAATAAATTAAGTTAATTCAAAATATTTAATAATCTAAAATTGTCCAAACCTGTGAGATAGACTAAAATTGGTAGGTTAGTTAATTAAAGTTTAAGGCTTTACTCATCCCAAATTTAATTAACATAAAGGATCCAAATAACTTAATTATAGCAGTGGAACGAAAAATCGGGTTAGTACATTCAGGTAAATTTTAATTTACCTAATAGAAAACCGTCCGACGATCAGAAACATTATTTGTCGCATCCCACTATATTAAGTTTAGTTAATCACAAATTTACATTCTGCAATTTTACTTACTGGCATCTAATAATTTCTTTCTGTACATAAACATTTATTTTTCTGTACCACTGAACATTTACTTACTGCAATACTAACATTAACTTTCTGCATTTTTTTTTTCTAACATTTACTTACTGTAATTTTTCTTTCTTCTTTTTGCACATCTAATTTAACTTTTCTGTATTTTTTTTTTCTTCTGTTTTTTATTTTTTTTTGTGTACATATACATATATAAATATATATATATTAATATATATACTATATATATATACAATATCTATTTATGTAACATATAATTATTATTATTAATTATGTAATAAATAAAGAAACTCATATTCACACACTTCACATCTTATATGTTAGTAAATTAAATTTCTATATATATTTATACTTATACTAGTATAACTTTATATATTATCTATAGATTTATATATTACTCTTACTTATTTTTTTGCAGGTGTCACTTTAAAATTGCTCAATTGCTCAAATTGCTTATACTGAAAAGAGTTGCTTGAACACTCTTGCTTGAACGCTCTTGCTTAAGAATAATAAAGCCTCACAATATTAAGTAGCTTTAAAAGTACTTAATTTTTTTTTAACATATATATTAACCAATTTTTAAAATTATAATTACACCCAATTCACCCCCCTCTTGGGTGTGCAAGTGGACCAACAACTTTTTCTCTTCTCCCGATCTGGCGCACGCGCGGCAGTCAGGCTGCCACACGGCGTGTCCGCCTGCACCACACGGCCTTCGCGCGTTCGCCGGATCGAAAGGAGAGAGAGAGGGGCAGGAATAAAACAGTAATTTTAAAAAATTTTAATTAAAAAATAAATAAATAAAGAACTCATTTGATAATTTATTAAAACTCAGGGACCCTGATGTTAATTTTAAAAATATGGACCTATGCGATAAAGCGTTAAACTCGGGAACCTAAACATAATTTGCCCAATTTTTATTAGAATTTTTATCTATTTATAATTTATATATTTAAAACATTTAAATTAAATTTTTCTAAAATAGTGCTATCTATAATAAAAAGTAGAAAAATCTCTACCACCGCCTTCCTATTGAAAAAATAAATAATTATGCGAAGGTTCTGAATTTATTCCATCATTCAACATTTAATTTCGATCCCATCTGATTTTCTCAACTTGAGTGCTTCACACGTGTGATATGATAAATTAATTTCGTGCTCGTGTCATACAAGCGAGCACCCACAATATATCTGATTAATTAATTAAAGGGATAATTACCTGCATGCCACACTATTTCACTTTATTTATGTGTTACCCATCCATTATTAGTTAATTACACTATACACACTCAAAACATTATAAAATCTTACATACGTACACTTAAGTTAAAATTTAGTCAAAATCTATTTGAAAAAAATATTTCATTAGTAAATCATTAAAATTATATTTTTACCCTTAATAGTATATATTTTTTTCTTTCTCGATGTCACACTAAAGCGCTGATCTATTCTAAAATTAATTCACGTCGCGGATATTTCCTTCCCTTACACAACCTAAACATCAAAGTTTTAAGATTTTCACTCAAAATATATTTAAATATTCATAAAATAATATGATGAACGGTTCAGATTTTTTGTAAGCTAACTATAGTTAGGTTATTGGAAAATTATAATTGCTCATTATAATGAAAATAAGTGAAAGTGTGTGTATGTAAGATTTTATAATATTTTGAGTGTGCATAGTGTAATTAAACTAAGAATGAATAGATAATGTATAAATAAAGCGAAATGATGTGGCATATAGGTAATTATTTCTTGATTAAATTAACTAATCATTGCTGTTTCATATCTAAACTTTGGGCTCAATTTATTTATTCAATTTAAAATTAATATTTCACATCACACATCAAATATAAAATTAAAAATTAATTATATTTTACATCAAATATATAATTTAAAATAAAAAATTTATTTTATTTTATATCTTATATATATATATATTAAAATAATAATTAATTTATATTATATTTTTTATGTATTTTAATATAATAATTAACTTTATTTTATAATATTTATAATTTTTAATAAAAAATATTTTCATTTAAATTTAAATTTAATTTTGTTCTTTGTTGGAATTACTAGAAATAAAACTCTTATAACATAAAAAAAAACTCTAATGCTAACTCTTAAGGGCAGCTTTGAATTGATTTCAAACTAAAATTTGAATTTAAAATTTTTTAATTTCAAATCGAATTCTTGATAAAATAGTTGATGAATTATTAGAAATTATATGCTAAATTTGTTATTATCATTTCATGCATTTAATTGTTAGCCCTGCTTCAAAATTGTATATAATTCTCATCAAATTAAGTAATGTGTGTAGTAGCTAGGTAGAATAGTTTATTATAAATTTCATTAATACCTAATAAGGTATATACCCCATAATTCGTATTTTTAAAATCTTTAAATAAAGTCCCATAGTTGATTAAATGATTTAATTATGTTCCTATAACTATCACCCAATTTTTATTAATGCGAAGAAATTTTACGTTTTATTTTGTTGTTGTTGAAAGCACCATTAGGCCTCGTTTAGTTCGAGAATTAAATTTTGAATAAGAAAAAAAATATTTTATCTTATAAATTTAATGAAATAATAATAATTTAATATTGAGAAGTGTGTAAAATATGAAATAAAGTTAATTCTAATGTTCATATTTATGTTAGATGTGAAATAAATTTGATTTTTATAGTTGAAATTTATGTTAGGCTGAAAAAATGATCCGAACCAAACGAGCCCGACCTTGTTTGGCAAATGCCCCAAATTGAGCAAAAAAAATATAATAATAATATTTTTAATTTATTATAAATTTTAATAACTTTATTTCACATCCAACACAAATTCCAACATTAAAAATCAACTTTATTTCACATCCAACACAAATTCCAATCTTAAAATCAATTTTATTTCAAATCCTACACACCTCTCAATATTAAAATAAATTTCTTTCCCATCAACTCTATAAAATAAATTATTTTCTCTTTCCTTACCCAAATTTATCCTCCAACCAAACAAGCCCGAAATATATGTTAACTTTGGAATACATTTGCATAAGTTAAAGTTGACAGTAATTTAATACCAAATATTGAAGATGTTGATAGAGCAATGAAGAAAATCTTTCAAGAGATATCGTCTTTAATTAGAATATTATTTAATTGGGATATGCATGAGCGGTGGCTCCTCTCTATTCTTTTTCTCCGTAATTTCAAAACTAAATCATACTAAGAGAGCGTTTGATTTGATGTTATCTTGGTATTATATTATGTAATCTAAATGCCGCTATCTTTTGACTAATAATTTTATAATTTAATAGAAATTTTATTATAGATGTTATTAAACCAAATAATTGTCTTCTAGATCTACATAACATAATACATATAATATCAAAATAACATTGAACTAAACGCCTCCTAAATTTATTTCTCTTCTACTTCTCTAGCTGTCAAAATCTATGTATTTTCACGGTTATTTCTTCATCTTTATTTAATTGATCTTCTGATATCATAACAAATATCTGATTAATTAACTAGTTTGCAATAATTAATTAGATTGATGCTAAAAGGCACACCATGCATGCATTTAATATTACATGGTGAGATATATAGATGGTACTTATTAAATAAAAATTATACACCAAGATAAGCATGGTCTTAATGATCACTTATTATTATTCACATTTAAATCCCTATCTACACTGTGAATGCTTTTTTTTTTTGTTGGCTCTCCTCATCATACTTAGTTATTCAAATTCATAAAATTTGTAAAGCTAAATTTTTATCTAAAAAATATTTTAGTGCTTTAGAAGAGACAATAAAGAAGATCATTGAAGATCATTCGTAATATTTTATAGGCAGAAATTAATGGAGTTCAAATCTAAATAATGAGAAGGGAGGGTTAAAAATATGGTACCTTTTGAAAATGATATATATTGTTGACGTAGGATGTAGGAGATCCCAAGAAACACCAAAAAAGAGAGAGAGTTCCGGGAGACGGCGGCACGCAAAGAGGTAAGCCTGTTAGTGGAGGCTTAAGGGAGAGAGAGCAAGAGAGTTCGGGGCATCCAGAAGAGCACACAACAATTTAAGGTGGTTCAGGGAGAAAATCCCCTACGTCCACCGAGCGATCAACGAAAGGATTTCACTCGAGGAAAAGGGTAGCCGCGAAGGCTTAATACAATGCTTGGAAGAAAGAGAGAGAAAATGAGCTCCTCAATATGGGCTCTGATATAATGAGAATGGGGGAATCAGAGAAGCTGCTTGCACCCTGATTTGTAATCTTGGATCCTCCTTGGTCTGATATTTAATCTGTTCCTCTATGAAGACTATTTAGAGGTATTTGTAGGCAGTGGATGATGCAGCTTTATTCTGATTTTTCGGAGAAAAGGAAGTGAACAAGCCCTGAGTTCGCGCCATCTGTTTGCCGCCGGAGGGACCAAAAACAACAAAAGGAAGATGCTAACTTTTAATATTAGTACTGCTTTTGGGGATCCGTGACAACTGGGGCATGCGGATCCTTGATTTGTGGGTCTGTGAAAAGCGTCTTGTACGGGGAATGGCGCGGTCAGACCAAGCTTGATTGTGACAGGCACCGCTTTGTAACATCGAGGACGATGTTACCAGGGATGGTCCTGGCTCATCGTGGACGAGGTTTGGTTGAACCCTCGTATCCGAGGTTTGATCGAGGTCTGACCAATGAGAACAGAGAGATGAATCAGTTAAAAGAAATGAAGGCCAAAAGACAGCTAGGCGTACGATAGGGATACAGCGCTGGAACCACGTGTTAACATATATATATATATATATATTATTTTTAATTATTGAATATTAGCGTGAATTCTCATGCCTCACAGAGGTACATTAATATTATAATATATTATTCTATGAAAAATTAGACTCAAGTTATTGAATTTAAGATATAATAATACTTAAATTTATATTTTTAAAATTATAATATCAAATTTTTTTCTAATTTTTTATCATTAAATTTAAAAAAAAAATTAAATACACTCTCTCCCCTCTCTCTATCTGTGCTAAGCACAAAGAAAGGGGAGAGTATAATTATAATTTTTTTTAAAGTAATAATAAAAATTAAAAAAAATTCAAAATTTAAAATTTTAAAAACATAAATTTAAGTATTATTACATTCTAAATTCATAAGCGTTCTATTCTAATCAATGTTGTAAAAATCGAACCGGTAATCGAATCAGAACAATAATTGGTTCATGGTCGGATCGGTCGAACCGGTCTAACCGATCGGTTCAATTACTGATATTAATATAACAAAATAATATAATTATATACACTTAATATTAAAAATATAAAATATTTGTTATATAAATGTAATTAAATAATTAATATTCAATATAATAAAAAATTAATTAACATATATTCAGTATTACTAATAAAAATTAGTGAACATATATATATATATATAATTTCTAATATGATAAATAAAAATTAAAAACTATATATTATATATATTTAACATAAAATTAATCAATATAAATACATATTTAAATAAAAAAGTTTAGTTATCTTTAAAAAAAATTCATAAATATAAATTTTTATCTAAAAGTCTTATTGACTTGCTTACAAACATTAATAAAAAAAATAAAATATAAATTTTTCAGTTGAACTATCATTTAACTTGTTCAATCAGTTCACCCAGTTTAATCGGTTCAATCCGGTTTATGCCGGTTCAATTCAGTTTATGTCAGTTCAATCCGGTCTAAACCGGTTCAATCCTTCTTCGGTTTTAATATAGAACTGGACCGGATTAGAGACCGGTTCACGGTCTGACCGGTCGAACCGACCGGTTCGGTCCGGTTTTGACAACATTGATTCTAATGAAATATTCTGTAGAGCCAAAATGAGAGAGAATAAATAAGAATGGTAGAACCTCATAAAGATTTACACAGATAATTACATCATATCAAGAAAAACTATATTAATCTAATTTGTTATGAGATTTAGACGTAAAACTCAAAAAATTTAAATATAAAAGTTGATTGTTATGTACAAAATTGTCCTGTTAAAATATATAAGTACAAAGTTATGACTCACAACAAATTAACTTAAAATATAAAGATAGATAGATATATAGTTATGATTCGATCACATAATAAACTCATCGTACCATTAGAAATTCAACGATCAACTACCTTTTCATTGATGTGACATGTATTCTATGATCCAAATATATAGGTATTCTCTGCTTAGGTTTTAAGAAATTGTGTGACTTAAGTGCTCTTAGGAATTCACAAAACCTCATACTAATTAAATTCAAACACGATTAACTACAGAGTTTCTCATTATTAGCTTCACAATTTTGCTCCAAAAATATCTCTATCATTTGAAATGATGTTATTTACTTATACAATTTAGGAACTTTTCTCTTTTTTTAATATGAGTCAATTTAATTCTCATGCCTCTCTCACTACTCATTATTATGCTTAAAAATCTGTCAGGAGCTGCTATTTGCTCTAATAGTGTTTTTTTTCTTTGGGCATTACTCGATCAACGATCACTTCTCGTGCTCTTCAGTCACTGGTTGTCACAATTGACCTTTCAATCCATGCGTCCTAGCTCTCTGTCTCATGTTTAGATAATGTGATCTATTCATTGGATCTGATGCACCAAGATGATGTTATATTTTATTAAGAGGCATTTAGTTGAACCAAATGCCCCCTAAATTAATAATAATTGTTTTATCTAAATAATATGACGTAGCACCAAAATATCATTAAATCAAATGCCTCCTAAATATTTTATTAACAATGATGACTTAGCTGAAAGTTATAATAATTTATTGAAAATCTTAGATTATATAACGCACATCGAATTAAACCTTTATAAGCATGGTTTTGAGTTTCAACCGTTTCGTTACAGTTCAGTCACGTACGAGCAATCTGAAACTCACTGATTTCATTTTTGCCGAAACTCTCACTTCTTAAAAATCTGGTTTTTTTGAGTCCAAAATAAAAAGTTATATTATGCATTATTGGTGAAATCGTTGAAATTAAAATTATCAAAACTATTAAAACGATTGAAACTGATCATTCTAATTTAAAAGTGAAGAGAAAGTTTTGCGTGCACCAGTGCACGGTGCCCAAGCCCAATTAACACACGATACATGGATGAAAGTGGGTCATGTGTGCTGATGTGTCGTGCGCTAATTGGCTTGCGCACCGTGCACGCAAAAATTTCTCAAAAGTGAAACTAAAAGTGAAGCTGAAAGGGTGGTTTTAAAACATTGCTTATATAATGCTTCCTCAGCGTTAATCCTCAGCAGTACCACAACAAAGTAAAACAACACTATGCACATCTTCGCCTTCGTCGCCGCCTTCACCTTCCTCTTCCTCTTCCTCTTCAAGCTCCTTCGCCGGAAAACCACCAACCTCCCTCCGTCTCCAGCGGCTCTTCCCATTCTAGGCAACCTTCACCAGGTCGGCCGCCTCCCCCACCGCTCCCTCGCCTCCCTCTCCGAGAAATACGGCCCTCTCTTCCTCGTCCGCTTGGGCTCCATCCCCGTCGCCGTCGTCTCTTCCGTCGACATAGCCGAAGAGGTCTTGAAGACCCAGGACCTCACCTTCGCCAGCCGGCCACCGTCGAGCATGGCTTCCCGGCTCCTTTACGGGCCCCGAGACGTCATCTACTCCCCGTACGGCCCATACTGGAGGCAGATGAGGAAGATCTGCGTGATCCATCTCCTGAGCCTCAAACGGGTGCAGGAGATCCAACCCATCCTCAAGGAAGAGGTGGCGATTCTACTGTCGGAGATCGCCGGAGCATCGCCGGCTCCGGTGAACCTGAGCGAGATGGTGGAGGATCTGTCCAAAGACATCATTTGCAGGGCGGCGCTGGGGAGGAAGTGCTCCGGCGGGAGGAGGTTCGGGGAGATGGTGAAGGAGTTGATGGATCTCTTCGGTTCGTTCCCCATGAGAGATTTCATTCCATGGCTGGGCTGGGTGGATGAGATCAGTGGGTTGAATGCCAGGGTGAGGAGGAGTTTCATCGAGTTTGATCGATTTCTCGAGGGGGTTCTCGAGGAACACGACATTCGCAGGAGAGAATCTGAAGAAGGAAACGGCATAAGTGGAGTCGGCGTTGACCGACAGAGCGTTGACTTCGTTGACGTTTTGCTCTCGCTTAAGGAGAAGGATGACGACGGTTTGACTTTCACACTCCATAGAGATAGCATCAAGGCAATTCTTATGGTAACTCACAAAAGCATCTAACTCCTCAAAATTAAATCAGTACCAAAATAATACTAATTTAAAAAAATAATAATAAATAATTTTTTAATCATTTTATATAAATTTTAATATAAAAAATATTATTTTATTTCATATACTTAATAATTTTTAATAAAAAAAAATAACTTTAATTTACATTCTAGACCAAAATACGTGAAATAAAATAATATTTTTTTTATATTAGAATTTATGTAGAATAATTAAAAAAAATATTTTTTATTATTATTGTTATTTTTTAAATTAGTATTATTTTGGTCCTGATTTGGTCCTTACGCCAAACAGGGCCTCTAGGGTATTAATTTTATTCAATGATCTTTAAATTAAAGGTATATTACATTAATTTTAGAACTTTTGAGTGTGAAATTAATTTTATTTGATAACATGTTACAAATTAATTATACTATACTCTCAACTATCCTAAGAAATTATTTGGTTTGGTGTTAAACTTAAGTAAAGAAAAAAAATAAAATAAAATTATTTTAATATTAAAAAGTATGTAGGATGTGAAATAAAATTAATTTTAAAGTTGTAATTTGTGTTAAATACGAAATAAAATTAATTTTTAAAATTAAAATTTGTGTTGAATGTAAAATAAAATTATTAAAATTTATAATAAATTTAATATATTATTAAAATATTTTTTTACCTATTTTTTGGTTTACCCCCAAACAAGTTCTAACGTTCTTTAATTTTATAAAAAGACATATTTGGATTATTCAAAGAAGATGGACTTGAGGGATTAGCCCTTCTGCCCTTGTCTTATTCATGCCCAAATAATCATTTTTTTAATTTTCATATAAAAAAATATAATTTTTTTTAAGATACATGTACGATAAAAAATAAAATTTGTTAATTATGAGAATATTAAATAAAATTAGTTGATGCATTGAGAATTATATAAACTACTTTATTTATTTTTTTAAAATAGTTTTACTCGACTTGAGCATAAACTAAACGGGAGCTTGTGTGGGTTGCATTACATCATTTCCCTTTGAATACAACTAGCTAGGGCTTGAAGCTGATATTTTTTGATTGAGTTTGAGTTAGTTTGAAATTAACTCGAAATATAAAAACTCGGCTCAAAAATTAAATTGTTCAATTTTGAAATTAACTTGAATTAATTTCTTTTAAGTGACCTAATGTCAAGCTAGAAAAAATTAAAGTTACTTTTAAATCGAGCAAAATATATCTAATTTTTTAATAAAATGTTCACCTTTACCACTAGATTAATATATTTCATTAATTTTCTTCCTTATCCCTCTATCAATTTATTAAATATTAGGGGCATTTACATACATACCCTTTAAATCATCTTGAATTACATATTAAATCCCTCATTTTTAAATTTTACAACTTAATCCCTTAAATCATCCAAAAATAAAAACTAATAGAATACATGTATTTGTAAATATATTTATAATATTTGTATATACATATTATTAGTAATAAATATCCAAATAATTATAAATCAGCAAAAAACATACTTAAGTTGTAAAATTAAAAAATAAAGGGCTTAATATGTAATTTAAGATGATTTAAGGGATATGTATGTAAGTTTCTCTAAATATTAATATCATATAAACTCACAGGACATGTTTGTTGCCGGTACTGAAACTTCATCTACAACCATAGAATGGGCCATGACGGAGCTTCTCAGGCATCCCAACCTCATGAAGAAGACACAAGAGGAGATTCGACGCATCGTTGGCTCAAACTCCATAGTCGACGAAGAAGAAGATATAGAACAAATGGAGTATTTCAAGGCCGTCGTGAAGGAAACTCTAAGGCTGCACCCTCCCGTCTCCATTCTCATTCCAAGAGCAGCGAGAAAAGACACCAACCTGCAAGGCTATCAGATTCCCGCAGGAACTACAGTTTTCGTCAATGCATGGAAGATCGCGAGAGACCCCGCATATTGGGAAGAGCCAGATGAGTTTTGGCCCGATAGGTTTCTCGAGAAGGATGTGGATCACTGCACTGGGCAAGATTTTCATTACTTGCCATTTGGCTCTGGGAGAAGAAGCTGCCCTGGAGCGAGCTTTGGTTTAATTTCAGTGCATTACATTCTCGCCAATTTGCTGCATTTCTTCAACTGGGAGATCCCGGAGGAGAGGAAGAAGGAGGCGTTTGACATGAGCGAATTGGCAGGAGTTGCTCGCAAGAAGCTTGGCCTTGTTCTTAGTGCAAGCCCTTATATTTTGAATTAGGATTAAGTACTACATTAATTGGGCTTATAATGAGAATGAAAACTACTGATCAGCATCATAATATTAAAAAAATTTATAAAATAAATCTTACAACTATGATTTGTACGAGCATATATAATTGCCCTTAGGCCAGTTTGATTCTCGTTAGTTAACGTAATTCCTATTAATATAATTAATTATCAATATTAACTAAGCATTGCCATTAAAAATATTTCTCATTTAGCTCTCACAATCTATTTAATTTTTCTTTCTCAAAATCATTTTTTTAATTTAAAATTTTGAATATTACATTATTTTATTACGCTATCTTTCAAACATATATCACTTGGTGCTATGAAAGGCCAGTAATTGTCTCAAATAATTATTATGAGTCTTTTTATCTATTTTTTAGAAAAAGGGAGAAATAATATCTCTTATTTATATATATATATTGATCTCTCTAATTTGGAATTAAATAAATTAATTTATTAGTTTGAGTAAAAACATAAATAAATCATTTTTTATAACAAAAATCTATAAACGCAATTACTTGTACAGTAACATTAAGTAAGGAACATCATTGAATAAATGTTATTATCACAAAAAAAAAAACAATTTATTATTATTATTATTATAAAAAATATTTATATTTTTACTGAAATTGATATGTCGATTTAAATAAAAAAAATAAAGGAAGCTACATCCAAACCCAATTTCTCCCAACCTAGCGTGGTATGATGGTATCCCTTCGAGCTTTTGGTTTCAGTTTCCCGAAGGAAGTGAGCAAGGGTGAGTCATGGCGGCAACCGTGCATCTCACGGGATTCCGAGCCTTCCATCTTCCCGCCCACACTTCTTCCAGCCCGCAGCCCAAAACCCTAGCTCCCGCTTCCACTTCCTTCTCCTCTTATTCCCCTGAGGCACCATCTTTGCGCTCAATCCCTGGGGGCCGCGGCCCACGCCGCCGACAGAAGGGCTTCCGCGGCTCTTTTCTAGCAGCTTCCGTGCTGAAGATCTCCGACGCGGAGCTCGTTCTCATTCCGTCGGAAGGATCAGGGGAGATCGAAGGTCTGCTTCCCCCCGTCGCCGGCGTCTACGGAGTTTATGACAAGAACGAGGAGCTTCAGTTTATCGGGATTTCACGCAACATCGCCGCGAGTATTATGGCGCACCGTAAATCGGTGCAAGATCTCTGCTGGTCGGTGAAGGTAATTTCGAGTTTGCGTGAGTCTTCTTTTCTTCATCTCTTCTTGCAATTTATTTCATTTTCTGAAACTTTGGATCCTTCAAAGGAATAATCCAATATGTATTTTTCAATAACTGTGATATAGAAAGGCTCTGTATGTGCTAAATTCAATTGGCCTAAGTCCAAAATGGTAGGGAAGAATCTGTGATCGGGTTTCAATGGAAGATGAATGGGTTGAAAATAATGTGAATTTTTGTCATTTAAATTCCATGTGTTGAGATACACATGAAAAATTGTCCGACATTGGATATTCAATACAAGTTGTGGTGTTCATATACAATTGATGGCCCTTACCTATTGGCCTAGGTTTTTTTGATTAATTGGTATCTATCAATTGTATATTAGCCCCAACTTGGGATCTCCCATGTTAACTCCACTAACAAATAGTATTAGAGCCGATAGTTTGGGCCTTAAGTGTATCAAGTAGTTCACGCGGATCGCGCTTCCATAGGTCTTGCTTTCTCTACCATAGTTGAGAATTATAAGGGCGAGTGACTTCTATTGTGGCTCTAGGTGGTCGAATGGGGTCTTGAGAAGTATGCACTCGAATCGCTCATTGGATAGAAAAGATTCAATGTGGATGAATTTTCATGTGAGGAGATTTTTTAAGATACACATAGAAAATTGTCACACATTTGATATTTAACACAAGTTGTGGCGTTGATATACAATTAATAACTCTTACTTATTGGCCTAGACTTTTGAGCTAATAGGTATTTATTAATTGTATATTAGGCTCATCTTGGGCTCTCATATGATAACTCCCCTAACACTATATTAATAATTAGGCCAGCACCATATTAATAACTCCCCTAAAATATATCATATATACGCCAGCAGTCATTGGAGTCTCCATTTCACTCTTTACTTAAATTAATAATTAGGATTGAGTCTCACTATAAGAAAATATATATTATTAATTAGATATTTGATGATTATAGTATATGAAAGTTATTTCAAGATAATCTAATGGCAAATATCAATGTGGTACTTAGTAGCGTAGGGGCCACGATGTAAATGGATGGTTAAATAAATGAACAGTAAGTTACAGTGGTCATTTTCATAAAAACAAAAATAGAGAATAAAAGGAGAGGGACACAAGGATTTTTAGGTAATTTGATACTAATGCCTAGTTCACCTGTAGGATCCTCTTCCCTAGGCTTAACTATCTGCTCCTTTGCAATGTAGGTGGAGAAACCTATACTCCTTAGCAAATGCTAGCGGAGACATTGTTGCACTTATCACTTTGCAAAAGCAGGCGAAGTACCTTAATGTGATCTCTTTTTCAAAGGCAAAGATCAAATTCTGAATGGATCCTAGAACTCTAAGTTCTAAACTAAAAAGAAAGAATAACACAAATGAGAACTTGCTTACTAGAACTGATTAAAATAAGGAGTCTAATGAGAAAAAGTAGTGATTTCTTGGCTCGATTTTAGTCCTCTCACTTGGAAGTCCCTTCACTTTCAATTTGAGTGAGATCTTATTGATTCACCAAAAATTTTCAAGTAATAGAGCAAAAATTTGTTTAATCAAGTTTTCAAATTGCTTTTATATGTGTTAAACTTGATTCTGTAGTTAACATGACCATTGGTGATGAGTTGTCCAAAATCTGAGTGAAAAAGAAAATTAAAATGGTCACAAATTTGATTCTGCATATAAGTTGGAATATACTGGATGGTTCGTCTGGACAATATTTTTAAAAAAATGGCAGTTGGGATTTCTTTTAAGGCCCATTTGAACAGTCTGCCTTAGTAACCGGACAGTTCACGACGCATCAAAGCTCCAAATCACTACCCGGACAGTCTGCAACAACTTTTGATTGTTCGAACAAATGTCCAGATAGTTCGGAATTACATTGTGCGCAAATTTGATGAATTTGTGAAGTAGTTGTCTAATGGGTCTTAGGATTGATTCAACTCGATATAATTTTGTATACTGTTATTCATAATCAGGTACTCATTTTAATATTAAAATACAGTTTGTCTTAGTGATTATGTTAGTTATTCATATTATTAGTTATCTCAAGCCAAGTTCTCAACCACTTTTATTCTTACACACTGATCTTAATTTAAACCCCATAATCAACTTGAAAACTTGAATTTTGTTGAAAATGACTGGACATTTAAGATCAACAAAATATACAATTGTATGAATTTTTATGGTAAATTATGTTAATTGCAAACAAATGAAAGTCAAATCACTGTAACTGTAACTCTTTATTAATATACGACTTGAATTAGCTTTTTTCATATCTGGTGGAGTTTAATGCTAGGAGATGCTCAATATCTTTTGTTGTTTCCTTTCTTTTTTGGCAAAAAAATAGCATGTCTTATTTGCAGTTGCATAGCAAAATTTGTACAATATTTCTGTTTTTGCTATTTTGGCTTACTGCTAATTGTTATGTTTCTGCGGTCATGCTTTTGTTAAAACTTAAAACAGTGCCTGTAGCTTGAAGAATCATGATCTAAATACATGGTAAAAGATACTCGAGTATTATTTATGTACATGCAAGAATCGATAATGTTAATAAGTAAATGAATTGGCAACTTATGTACCACTAAACAAGAACAATGAAAATTATTTATAAAAATAATCCTAAAAGAGTCGAGACATGGCCATCGATTCTCACCATCATCACCATCAATAGCCAAGTCCATATTATTTGGCGTTGGCTTTTATCAAAGCAACTTATGATGTTAATTTCAGCATGTCCATTCTTTAGCTAAACTTCTAAACAAGCAAAACTTTTGCCCACCACTTTTTCTTCCTATTACTTTCACAAAAAATGTGATTTATACGCCTAAAGGCCCTGAACTGCATTTTTGCTCTTCTCATACGACTTATCATTTTCCATAGTAGCAATGATTTGTGGCCAACTCCTTCTGTTAAAATGCTTTTCCTGGATCTTATTTCCTTTCTATTCTTCTCACACAATCTTCATCTTCCCATTTGAACGATGCATCTTCTGCTTTAAGTCTTACATTCCCAATACATTCTCAAACAACGTGAGTTTGATTTCTACAATGTTGTTTTTGATAGATGTAGCCTCTTATAATCTCCCTAATATAAATTATTCTATTATTGACATTGATTTATGCAAGTCACCTTTTCTATTGTTAATTTTTTTAATTTCTCGTCACTCATACCTGATATTTCAGCACAAATTTTCCTTGAGAAGATCAAAATCCTGCTATTCAAGTCTCCTTTTCCCTGTAGGTGGGACTGGTTGATGGAGAAAATCCTGATAAAACAGTTCTCACTGATGCCTGGAAATCATGGATGGAAGAGCACTTAGCCGCTACTGGTAAAATCCCACCTGGGAATCAAAGTGAGAACAATACGTGGGTCCGACGACCCCATAAGAAACCCGACCTTCGCCTAACCCCCGGCCGCCATGTTCAGCTGGCGGTTCCGTTGGAGCAGCTCATTGACAAGCTGGTGAAGGAGAACGAAGTAGTCGCGTTCATTAAGGGATCAAGAACCGCCCCCCAGTGCGGGTTTTCTCAGAGGGTTGTGGGGATTTTGGAATCCCATGGTGTAGATTTTGAATGTGTTGATGTTCTTGATGAAGAACATAACTCTGGGCTGAGGGAGACGCTGAAGAGTTACAGCAACTGGCCTACATTTCCCCAGGTTTTTGTTAGAGGTGAGCTGCTTGGTGGATGTGATATTATTTCATCCATGGCTGAGAAGGGAGAGCTCGCTGCATTCTTCAAGAAGTAGATATTCCTTGTATGAAATGTATGATTATTTTTCATATTTTGATGCTGTGTATTAGTGTTTTTCATGGATTTTACCCTGTTTATGTTAGAAATATTAAAATTTATCAAGAAAATAAGCAGTCTAATAAATCAATTAAATAAAATGAAAGTGAGATAAATAATAATAATATTATTATTAGAGTGGATTAAATAATGGGCATTTGGTTTGTGATGGGGTTGAAAAATTTTACTCAAGTTTTAAAAAAAAAATTACAAGTTATTAGTGGGTCATGGTGTTATATGGTATAAGTGTTAGTTTATAAAATAAAAATATTAATAAATAAAATAAATATTATATTGATGCTGGTGATAGAGTGAACGAGTATATAAAAAAAGGCAAGATAAGCAATTAATATATTTAAAATAAGATTGGAGTAAGTTTCAGTTAAAACTTAGGGAGAGGTATTTAGATGATTTGAATATATATATTGTAAAAAGAATTAAATTATTAGATCTTATTTATATAAATAAAAAAAAATAAAAAAGAACATAATAAAAAATAATATTATATACTTAGAGCTAAATAATAAATTGTTACTTGATATAGTACAATGAATACAAAGAATCATATAGTCAATCTTATTTAGTGTGATAACTAGGTTGTTATGATATATTAAACATTATTTATAATATAAAATAAAGTTAATTTATTATTATATAGCTTATAGAATAATAACAAATCAAGTTTTTATCCTACTAAGTGAAATCAGTTACATGAATTTTTTATTTTCATAATACTCTATCAAATAATAAATTTTTATTTAATTTTAAATATATAAAATTATTTTTTATAATTTTTATCATGTCTTTTTTAATTTTCTTTTTATTCTTTTTATACAAACAAAATTCAACCATCTAAATACAATTTTAAATTAATTTGGTAAAAATCAATTGAATTAAAGCTATAACATGATAACATCAACATTTCCTCAGTAGAATAAAAGATTTCGATCACAGTTTGTATAAATTTAGCATGTTTTTGGCATTCATAATTAGCCGTTATCAACCAAACGTTTCTTCTTGTTTAGTGGTCATGTTCTCAAGTTTAAAAACCTTACAAAATAACCTACAAAAAAAACTTTACAAAATGGATGCACTTCCATTTAATTTTCTATTATTGGGGCGGTTGGTTCAATATTACTGCAATATTTTGACAAATTGTTTAAAAAAAATAATTATTTTGTTTCATCACATAGTAACATGTTTAATAAATAATAAAAATATAATTTATAAATAATATATCTATATTTAAATAACACTTCTATCTAAATTCAATTTCATTAAGTTCCTTGATTAAGAAACCAAATTTGTGCAAGTACAAAGAACTTGAAAACATCTCATTTTTAATTGAATAAACTCAAACCTAAATTTTCAAAAATAAACTCAAATCAGAAAAAAAAACTTAAATTTTTTTAATAAAATTCTAATCAGAAAAACTCTTGATTTTTTAATGAGATTCGATCAGTATCTTGAAACTAAAGAAGTTAACAAAAAATTAGAATATCCGTAGAACATCTTAGAAGAAAAAAATTCAAATTAAATGAAAATAAAACAGAATATGTGCATTATATACTTAGTGATTCTGAAAAAAAAAAATGTACTACTGTTAAGATTTGATGGGACGCAAGAAAAATCTCTATCAATAAAAACTTTCAAATATAGTAATGGTTCCTAATGAAAGCATAAAGAAGGATATCAGCCACAGAACCAAGATACAATAACTAAAACTGAACACAAATAAGAGTTCTATCTAAATAAGAAGATATTTATCAAGTTAAAAAAAAAAATTTAATTAAGAACCTGACCACCAATCTATTATGTGATTATTAGCCAATTAAGTGACAAAAAATGAATAAAGTTATTGTAATGAGATGTAAATGCTTATATGGTTGAGCGGTCGAATTAGAGTGTACGATATTAGAGAATTGTATCACAGAGATGGCGAACGTGTTAGGTATAAAATATAAATTGCGGGGTGAAGATTGAAAAAAGGTAGACTATGTTAATCATCAAATTATAGAGACCTTCACAGCAACAAAAAGAAATAGAGGACAAAAAATGATAGTGGATATGATTAAAGCAGATAATCCAGACTTATTTGAGCTTACAGATAAGTGGAAAAGGAAAATTCATGTAGCAGACTCCAAGTACTTTGATATACTTGATAGCTGTTGATTTAAATTACTACTACTGAGTAGTCTAAATCTTTCGCTAGATCATAGTGAGTCCACAATAATCTCAAGTTTTAACTTAACATAACCAACTGTGTTAGTATAGATTCTGCTTTTGTAGAGTTCCTAATTCCTAAGAGAACTCGATAGCAATTTCGGAAGATAGTAGGAAATTTTACGAGCTAATGGGGTGAGTTGAAAATTTAAATGATGACTGCCATCCCACCCCACTGCCATCTATCCCAATCCCTGGTTCATATCAAGTGCTGGCCCTGTTTGTCTAGGAGTTTAAAATTAACCTGGTTTAATTTTAACCAGGCATATCACATCACACATAAAATTTAATATTAAAAATTAAATTTATTTCACATCCTACACATATTACTAAAATAATAACTAACTTATATCACATCCCTCACATATTCCAATATAATAACTAACTTTATATCACATCCCTCACATATCCCAACATAATAACTAATTTTATTTCACATCATTCACAACTTTCAATAAAAAAAATATCTCCATTCAAATTTAATTTTAACCTTCTTAAATTTAACCTTACAAACAAACACACCCGTGTTAGTTCCTCAAAATGATGAATCTTAATGACACAAGTTCTTTAATCTCATATTCTAACAGTTGGAATCCAACATGGACAAGGAAATAAGAAAAAATCTGAGTGATACACTTTAGATCACAATTTTTGCAGTTTCACACTACACCAAAAAAAGCAAGTCAAAAATGAAATGTTAATGTCATCATAGTATGTAACAGTTTCATGTAGTTGATATTGATAACACTATCCAAGTACTAGAGAACCGACTATCGAAGTGATATAAATAAGATTCTAGCAGGAAATCACTTTTAAGACCAAACTCCATCAAGGTTCTTACCAAAGGCAGAGTCTGGCAATCTACTACCAATCAGCTGTCTCAGCTCAATCTCACCGGGAATTCGTTGCTCCTTCAATTTAGAGAAAACCTGCAAGGTGAAGATTGCAGTGCATCGTCAGAAGCATAAAAAGTAGTAAAATGGCAAGTGAATGACCGAACATTGATTTGAAAATAATGAAAGAAGAAAAAAAAATTGTCTTTAATTAGCGTTTCCACATTCTGTTATCAAGAACAAGTTGAGAATATATTAATGTCCAAGTGACCATTCGAACAATCAATGCTATTACGGAAAAACATTTGTCAGTAGACTAGTTCCAACTTCTTGAAATCAAACTATGAAAGGTTCCTATAAAATGCGGCATCGCGCTAACTCTGTTTACAAGAATTTAACAAAGTTATTTTTAACCTACATTTTCGTACCAAGAGCTTTGTCCATTGTATCTAAATTTCCATATCAGATTGGCAAGATAAATCCAAATTTTGTTTCAACAGCTGGCTCCACAATAATTTTATTGCTAGTACCAATAAAGAAAAAATTGCATGGAATTTCTCAACTAAATCTTTTACGAACCTATGCCCAGTTTGTTTAGCCAGTTTAAAATTAACCTGATTAATTTTAAATTGACATATCACATCATACATAAAATTTAATATTAAGAATTAACTATATTTCACATCATACACATTATCCAAAATAAAAAATTAACTTTATTCTATATTCCACAAACATACTAAAATAATAACTAACTTATATTATATTTATCACATATCCCAACATAATAACTAACTTTATTTCACATTATTCACAACTTTTAATAAAAAATTATCTTTATCTAAGTTTAATCTTAACTTTATAAAATTAAACTTTGCAAACAAATAGGCCCATATATTTTGTATTAGCCTTAATGAAGTCACTTTTGAATCACTTAAATGGGACTTCTTTAATTCTCAAATTTATTCTAACAATGTTAGATTTAACCTTGATATGATATAAAAAAGTAGTCCTCACATCAAAGGAGAAGAAAACAAAGGAAGGAGATTAAAAAATGACTACAATGCAAGAACTTAAAATGAAAAAAGATAATACTTATAAAGGCATACCAATTCACCATTGAAGTAGACTTCAAAGGCACCCGAACTCTGCAGAGAAGACTGAACAAAATTGCCAAGAAGCCAAGTGGAAGCTATCGCTCCAAATCTATTGGCGCGCAGAGTATAGTACCATGGAGGTGGTACCATGCCCAGCTTAGGAAAAATATGCTCTCCAGCTGTAATAATCACTATGAAGCTTACTTGGGCAACAGGGACAATCTTGCTAAGTAATCGCTTTGGGAGGGCAGGGGGATAATTTGATAGAGTAACCTCAATGCCAGGGAAGGAAGCTTCTAGCATATTTTTCATGTTTACTGCACTTCCCCTGCCAAATATACATATACCTTTTCAGACAAATTCTAATTTAGATTGAAAATAACAAAATCTAAAAATAATGTGAGAACCAGTGTAGCTTTTAAAAAAATCTAAAAAAAAAACATTTGAATGGTTAAACATGGTAAAGCTTAGAGCCATACATATTCTGACTATTCTCACGATAGAGTTTACTTTTCCGCTAAATCTAAAATTAAAACACATGAACAATTATCCAGTAAAGCTTCCATTAACAAGAGTTGTTGTTATGACTACTAATGCTTCTTCCTCTAGTCTTACACGTAGTTTTTTGTTTTCTCAATCTCCTTGCCATAAGCACCACCAATGGTAGATGGAAAATAACGGGTTTGAATTTTAGTTTATATAGAAGGTATACACTACTCTTGTCAAAATAAATAAAATTTGGAGGTTTTTAAGGTGGAACATGAAATTACTCCTTGAAAGTTTGATCAACATTTGAAAATGGAAACCTTATCACAAAGAAAGAAGAACAAAAGGCTGAGAAAACAAAAGCGCGGAGGGGGATCATGAAATTACTCATTGAAGTCAGTGACATCATCCAAGGAATTTGAATGCATTACATTTTAGTTCTTCCTAGGCAAACCTAAAATCCACCTTTAACTTCTATCAAAAACAAAAAGAAGTCCACCTTTAACTAATCTTGGTGTAACACAGCTATCAGAGTTTCCTAGAACCTGGCAAAGCTAAATGACGCTCCACATACCATGAATGTTGAATAATTTAACCACCAAAATATCCAAAGAAAAAAACAACCAGCTATATATCAAAAGCAAATCAAGCAAGCTTAATAATCAGGGTCAGGAAAAATTTTGCACAGTATTGCATAGGGACTCAAACCCCTTTTCATCCAATCTTGGATTCTTCATTATCTCATGGTAGTTAATTCATTTATACTCCTGATACACAAGCAATGAAAGTGACATTGTTGTACCGACTTAGTCCTTTAGAGTGAAAACATAAGCTGAAATAGGCTTATAAACAATGTAAACAACATTGAGCCAGGCCAAGGTTTGAATATATATCAAGGAAAACACTAATTCAAACACATTACCTCGTGAAACATCATGAAAAGAGTTAATTCCATAACACATGAATCCAATAAAAAAGGGAAAAAAGATGCACATTAGGCCCAGGTATTCAAAATTCAAGCATTTGTGCTTAGTCATCCCTAGATTGGTAAATGTACTTTCATTGACATTGAAGAATCATTGCCCGTAATATGGGCCCAAATTGCTCTATCCAATTGAACTTCCTTTGCCAAAGGATCCAGATAAAAATGGTTGCTTTTTGTTATTCTCGACTATACCAATTCAGAAAAACAAAATGTAGCACATGAAAGAGTAAAGCATTTCACCTGTAACTTGGCATTTAAGAACCATATTTTTACTTGTGGAATTTGACTTTGTGCATGACCCTTGTCAGAATAAGCCGTAGACGTTTCAGAAGATCGCATTACATACTAGTACAGGTACATCAATTTTTAAAATTCAGATAGTTGGGAAGGAGCAGTGCGTTAACTTCTACTAAACCATGAGGGCCAATATAAGAAGCGCCGATCATAATTGTGAACAAGGCAAAGCCCCTAGACGCTCTATGTGATTAACTTCATAAAAGTCTTGTCGCCATCATGCTGAAGAATCGTAAATAAAGTCATTACAAGTCACCTAGGACTATTCTGCAGTAGTAGGATATTCATATTACCCTACAAATCTTCAACAAAATAGAGATAATCTGAAGATCACTCCGTAATTTACACTCTCCTTCCATGTGTTTGCTTCGAGAATATTTTCCCTTACAATCAATTTGTTTCTTTTCAAGCCAAACAATCGGATAACTTAACATAGGCAAAATGAGGTCGACACTGACCTATACGAGCAAGAGACGCAAAATTTGAGCTCGACAACGTTGCCGTAACCGGATCCTCGCACCTGATAAGAGCAACAAACTATAAACCGTTCCTCGTGAAATCGAGATCTCCGGAAGAAGACGATCTTTGATTAAACTTTACCTGCGTGGCAGCGAAATCGGAAGCTGGGCGGGTGGATTGGGGTTGGGAGTGGTGTTGCTGATGGCGGTACTGAGGAACTTTATTAGGTGAAGGGGGAGGAGGGGAGAAAAGACTAACAAGATCGGAGCAGAACAGGAAGAGAGGGAACCCAAGCAGGAGGAGCTGGAGGCGATCCATGGCCGGCGCTGCTCAAGAAACTGGGAGACGGAATTCCTTCGGCTTTCCCCTGGTCTCAGCTTCAAACATTTATTTCTGGTCCACTGGATCCACTTTTAATGGTTTTTAAGAAATAATATAAGGGAGAAAAATGTAAAATTAAATTTCAAAAAAAAAAATATAAAATTCTGAACAAAAGAAAAGATGAAATTAACAATATAATTATCTACCATTTATTAATTAATAAAAAAATTATTGTGCTTGCTTTCAACTTTCAAGCATCTTATTAAGCGTAAAAGTTTTATCAAAATAAAGTAGTGAAAAATAAATCTAAAAAAAAATGCATATTTTATTAAAAAATAATATATTAATAATATACATATGCAATAATTTTTCAAAATATAACAACTCTGACTAATAATCGGAAACATAGTTTTAAAATTTGGTCGAATTTTGATAACTTTTGTGGAAATTAACTAAAAAATTTATTGAATTTCAATTTCAATTGAAATTTGATAGTTTTGATAATTTTATTTGAAATTATTGAAATTCAATTTTTTTTAAAAAATTAATATTTAAAAATTATTATTAATAAATTTAATTTTAAATATATAAATTTTAAATAATTTATAAAAAATTGTTAATATTAAAATTATTAAAACTATCAAAAATTATTTTTTTTATCATGTCATCGAGATTAAATCGAGTTATAAAACCTCGACCGGAAGAAGCTCCTGGACCTCATTCTAGCCGGGAGCCTCTTCGGAGCCGGAGAGAAGGCTGTGCCAAGCGGCACCAAGGCGGCCGGTGGCGACCTGCGGTCAGTACTCTCCTATCTTCTTGATGGCTATGTTATCTCTGTGATTTATAAGGTGATTTTGGAGACCGATTGTTTGGAGACTATATATGCTTAGTTACCTGAGTAACTTTGGTTTAACAGGGATTTATTTGTTAATGAATTTTGCCTCAGCTTGGCACTCTCTGGGTACCAGTACAGGGTGTGTCTGCTAGCCGCAAAATCTGAATGGAGAATGGAAAAATGCACTTATTGCTAGCTTACTAGTTGTGAAAATCACTACAGTATTCAGGATATTTGTATGAAACTTAAAAATGCTGAATATTAATGCTAGCAATTGGCTACAGTTAAACGAATGAAACTCAAGTCTTATGAACTATTATTGTCATTATGGTCATGCCGTGCTTACCGAGTTCTTGAAGGAAAAACGAACATGTTCCTTCAAACTGCAAGATTTATCTTCTCATAAATACTGCTTTAGCTGTACACCCAAAGTGATGGAATGGGATGATGCTCGTGATAATTAGTATAACTTACTGCTAGGTTTCATAGGTGGTACTTTCCTTAATAATAAGATTTTGAGGGCGCTTAGTTTAACTATTTTTTAACAAAATGAATTTCTTACTTTTTTGGGGCGATGGGCACTATCCTATCATTTCTATTTGAAAATTATTTAAATGTTTTTTGTAGTGACTATCATTTGTTACATGAATGTGCCTCTCTTCTTGAAATAGAATTTATATTGATAGGAAGTGTAATGATAATTTGTTAATTAGGTTTTCAACCAGTCACGTGCTAATTTAAGCATCCATCAAGAAGTAAAAAAAAAAAGCTATAAAATCTAACGCACCATCTACTAGTTTCAAAGGAGGCCCATCCAATAGTGCAAAGGAATGCATGCGAGTATGAATTCCCATTGATTTTCCAATGGAGTGATATTATGTCAAAATGGAGATGAACTAAGATAATTTTATTTCACTGTTAGTCCAAAATCATGATGAAGAAATAGCTAATATTTTTTAGTCTAAGGATACTATCTATAAATGAAGAAGCAGTTCCTTTTGAGGAGATAACTGGTCATATGTCAACCAATCATAATAGAATTGATTCCTGATAGCTAATGTCACTATCAAGTACTGAAAATAGAATACATGACATTCTAAGAGGTTCCGCAGTTACAAATCGGAAAACTAGTTGTTACGAATTGGCCATCTTGGTTAGACAGTGTGGATGGATCGATTCTGACTTGGACGATTGTGATTGACATTTCCAAATTAATCACCAACCAAATAGAGAACAAGGTTGCTAACATGGTATTTTGTTATAACTAGCTTTATGTAATTAGTTTGGCCTCATTTATATCGCAACCTTTTGATATAAAGCCGAAGCATTATTAAAGCATTTATAGGGAACATTCGATCCTGTGGAGAAAGCGATAGGGCATGAGACCAAGTGGAACTTTGTTCTAGGATTAAACCTCGTTTGGAGGTAGGAACCTCAAAGCTTGCTTTGCCGCTAACCTCATTTGTACATACCTCGAGCACTGTCTTGGTCGAGATTTGCTTTGCTCAGCTTGAGAGAAAACCCAAACCTCTAGTCTGATCAGTTAGGCGTTTTCGTGTGAATGAATATTATGCAAGATTCAAACATCTTGTAAACACTGAGGGAAGGTTTTAAATATTGATGATATGCATACTTTAATTAATTTGAATCATTTTCAAGAACTTTGCCTAGCATTGATATAACTACAAGTGTTGTATTTTTTGTATAGGTAGGATAGGAGAAGTGTTGGAAAGATGCATATTTGATACTTAATCATCTTCTCTGATTTTCAAACTAGTGACCACTAGCCTAACACTTTATACCTATGTTATTTAATAAATTGGAGAATTAAACTGCTATTGTTTTGGATAATCTATTCATGTCATTGTTGAAACGTTTCTTACATATTCAAGTCATTTTGTTAAAGCGGTTCTTACATATTTAAGCCGTATGTATAATCTATACATTTGTTGTTTGTTACATTGTGTCAGATTATGGTGAAATGCAAAGTCCTACTACACATCCCTAGTTACTGATCAATTAATTTATCAAACGTTTTTTAAAGCTTTGATTCACTTGATTAAGTGCTAATTCACAGGATAATCCAGTGATTAAGGTCTTAAACTATGACTGGTCAATTTATTGATTAATTAGTGGGGGCTACATAGTATTTTTCTTACCTAATAGGATTCTTATCAGATAACTAGGGAGAAGAATTGAATAGGATAGCACAGGTTCATGCTGTCATTGGTCCTTGATAGCACAATTCTTTGTCTCTTTAAATCACATGTGTAGGTTCATGTACATGTACCAGTTGATAGCAACCAAATTCAGTTTACTATTACAGTATTACCTATTGAATACATTCTGAAATTAATGTTGCTATATGTTACGTTACATATTCTGGAAATTAATCTTGATGTCCATGATTTGATTATCATGGATCGTTTCTGAAGCTTATGCGACTGACCACCTTTGTTTTATTTTTTAGCCTTTGTGGCTCATGATTGATCATGCTTTTCAGAACTTCTTTATGTTTGGCAGTTAGTAATATAGATAGTTGAACCAAATGCAAGAGTAATGTGATCTCATTGACTTTTATAAATTTTCTTTCTTTTTCTGGGCAGAACATTCTTGCTTTCAAAATGTTAAGAAAGCTCCAAATGTTCCTGTAGGTGACTTTGTCAAATGAAGGATGAATATGCTCAAGAGGAGAGCTTTAAAGGGTTAGTTTGCTTCATAGCAACTTTAATGTTTTCCCACTTCAACTAAAATTCAAAACTTGATTGTATCTTACAGATTATTGCTGACCTCTTCTTATCCAATGAAGAAGTTGAAGACATGAAAGAAAAGCTCAAAATGATTGACACGGATGATGATGACATTGTCTCCTGTTTGGATCTCAAAAATAGGCTTGCAAAATTCAGTCCCCTGGTTGTGGAGTCTGAAGTGCAGGTGCATATTGAAGTAGTGAGTTTACTGTTTTTTTAATTCATATTATCTTTATTTTGTCAATTTTAACTTGAGCTACCATTTCTTTTCTATTTATATCCAATGCATGATTTTTTGCTGTTAGAAAATCAAATTATTAGTAGTAGACCTAGAAGAATGAATGTGGAAATCACAAAATCCATGAATTGCAGAATCATAGACACAAATAAGAAATAACTCACAGATTTACTAGGTTCACCCTGAAATCAGGTTACGCCCTTGGTAATATCAGATGCCACTATGAAAATAAAGAATAGCTATAGAGGAGGAACGGAAGCAGTGCTGATTAGATACAAGTGTAGCTTATGCTTATAGGGGGCAAATGAGCCAATGAGATGGGTTTGATCTGGATGAATCCAATTCAGGTCAATTCAGCTCAATTTAAAGTGGCGCATTTAATACATAAGTCAAACTTTATGACTTGCATTTTACACGCATATTTTAGGGTCTTGAAACCAGACCCATTTGGATCCGTTTTGTGCTCTTTATATCACAAAGTATTCTAAATAATGTATTGTTGTCAACTTAATTTAGTTTGAACCAGACAGTCAGATCTTGAATTTGATGTTCAATAACTATAAAGGAAATGTCAACCTTAACCTAAAAATAGTTAGGGTCAGTTACATTGATTTCCATTATCCGTTTATGCAAATGGAGAAAGAGAAATCCATGCAGTTGACCCCAATTAGTTGTTAAGGCTACATCTAATATCACAAGTGACTCAACACCGTAATGATTAATGTTAGAAAAGACAAAGTAACAAATTTTGGCTAACAACCTACAGAATTATCCTCTTTTATGAATGATTGGGATGGATTATGCTTAAAATAACCAATAAGACAACTTAGCTCCCAAATTGTAACAGAACCCAACCCAAATAAGTATCTGGTTGATCAGAAACATATATTTCTGGGTTGTGTTCAGGTTGATTTTCCAAATCATACTTGAAACTCTGTTTCCTCACTCAGGATTCTCACTTTATCCTTACACTTACATGATGGGAGAATCAGCTATGACAATTTTATCGCCATAATGAAGACCGAAAGGGATTGGAGAATAGCTTCAAGGTACTATTTTTGAGATGAAAATTCAATAGTCTCAGTATCAGATTAATGAAAAACGGGTCCCTGAATTCACTGAATATGGGAAGTGAGTGATCATGGATAAATTTTCCTTTCTGCCAATTATATTTTGGGTGGAAATTGAAACGCTCCATCTTTTCACCATTATGGCCACTGCTTTGAATTTTAGTGTTCTTTTCTATCAAGTTTGTCCAGTGGCATGAATTCGGCTTCTTTTCAGTAACTGCTTATTATGATATTGGATCTTTCCGTAATCTTGCAGAAACGAATGTATTTCTGTGAAGGTTTTTCTTTCAGTTAATGGTGTACAGAGATTAGAATATGGATTTCATGCGTTTCTTTTTCAATGTTTCTGGGCATCAGGTCTGCATTCAGCATTAGCTGATTGGGATACGGTTGACAGTTTTTGGTTCTAAAGTCATTCTATGAGCTTTTGGTTCAGGGAGTCATAAATGTTTGTTGCTTTTCGATATTCTAAACTCATACACGAATAGTAATATGTTTTCAGCTGTCAGTTTCATAAAACTTTATTCTGTTTAAGATAGAATATGTTATATTTAAGCCCCAAAATACTTAGAATTTTGGGGAAACCAAACTCCTTCAATGTAGGTTCATATATATCCATAGGTTGTTTCATCGTTTCATAAGGTCCCATAATTAGTCTGTTTGGCTGATTTCCAAGTTAAAAGATTGATGTTGTGTGTGGAGCCTGAATCTTCTTCAGTACAATATCAGATAGGATGAGAGATTAGATCATCAGATGAATGATTAGAGGAATGGAAGAGCATAGATGCAAGGATTGAATGTAGCGCTCAGGTACATCAATTTTAATTTTATTAGTAATAATTTCGTGATTTTAATTGATATGTATGATTTATATAAATGACTTTTATTTATGTATTTTATTTGAATGAAATTTTGAATCAATTGTAGACTAATAATAGTATAATAATTTAAAAATTAGAAGATATTTTAATTGGATGCATATCATTAAAGATTGAACTAAATTATCCCTTAGAATAATCTAGAGTCTAGTTATAAGATTAAGGGCAATTTAGTCTTAAGCAATTAATTAATTAATTATCATTTAATTAGGGGCTAAATTTAAGGGAAGGAGTTACGATGAAACGTTCTTTCCCTATTTCGTGCGTCGGTTCCCAAAGGAAAACCGCAGGAGAGAAAAATAAAAATATAAGAGAGAGATTTCATCACGGATCGAAAAGATCTTTGTTCGAAATTATTCTTTCGTTCGTGGAGAAATTTGAGAGGAATTCGGAAGATATTAGCAACCATGGTAAACAAGAGGTAGGCGAACGATTCTAATGAGTATATAAATTTAAATCTCTCAAGAAAATTTATTATTTTGAATTAGATAAAATTTATATGATGATTCATGGAATTACGTTTATTACTCGATCTCTTGCATTTCTCGTTAATTTGATTTATGCGAAATATTGAAAAATTTGGGATAATTTTATTGTTCGTTAAAAGGCCCTAGAAATTTTGGCGTTTTCCTTTATTATATAATATTGGGCGAGAGATTTTCTAGAAAATTTATATTTATGTTCACTGATTTTGAATATTAGTTAATTGCCTGAATATATATTTTTTTAATGCATAATTTAGTCTAATATCATATAAGATTATTGCGTTTGAAAATTATCCGGCGAGGCACAATAGGATTGGTGTCAAGCTACCGGCCATAGATTTTGCATGGGTTGCCGGCCATGAATTTCACATATTAAAATATTTATATGGCATATCCTTCTCTGTATTTACCTTAGGATAGTCACGTGATTATATTATATATAATTTAATTAATTTTATTTAACTTCTCTGTTTAAGCATGATGGAATGGAAATATTGAATTATTATATTTTGTCTGCAATTTATATAATTTGTTTGAAACATAAATTGATATGGCAGCACCATGGTTTAGCCTAGTGGGCTATTAAAATAAATTGTAAGTCGAGAAGGGACTTACCGTGAGCTATTTTGCTGAGTCATGAACTTGTACTTGGAAATAATATATAAAGCAAATATAAGAAATTTAATAGCTTTATTACGATAACTCGAAAAGTTAGATATTTGGGATCTCGATATAACCGCATCTACTTCAGTCGTGAAAATAAAATTTGGAAAAATTCACTTATAATGTGAACTATCCCAAATAGAATAATAAGACCCTAACTCTATCCATGAGGTGGAAGGACTCATGGGGGACTGTGAGATCATACGGGACTCACAGTGCTCAAAGAGATATGACTAGGGGCAACTGATTATTGTGAGATGACGATCTCACCACAAGGGCTAAGACAGACAGGACGCTATATTCGAGAATTCCAAGGGCCCAAATAAATAAATAAATATATATATATAAGAAAATAATTATTAAAATTGTTGTAGCATTGTGTTTATTTACTTATGCAATTCTTATTATTATGCTGCTATATATCGAATAATGTTCTTATATCTTTTCTTAATTATAAAAGCATGTTATCATTGCACTCTAATGAAAAGGAGAAATATTTGAATATTGTATGTAATATTTTATCTTAGTTTATTAGTTGAATTTGCTTACTCAGTCCACGTTGTCTAAGACTGACGCCATTTTATGGCAGGTACTGCAGGTCAACAAGAAGTACAAGGGAATGCGGAATATGATGGAGAGGATTTTTAGGAAGCTAGGATTTATCTTTCATCTTTGAAATTCTGAACATTTGAACTAATTACAGTTTATTTATGATCCTTTGTTTTAGATTATCACTAGTTGTGACTTTTCTTTGGTGATAAAGAAGTTTGAGTTAGTTTGTTGGTTTATTATTAATTTTAAACTTTCCTAGCTGTCTTAGTTTTCCTCTTTATTGCAACGTCACACTCCATTTATCATGGCATATTTGAAAGAAAGATTGCGTAATATTAAGAGGTGTGTCATTGAACGACCAGAAAGATCAGATCATTCACTAGTTCTAATGGAATGTTCGATACAATAGGTGTCTAGTAGGTTGTCTGTTTGTGCTGAAGGACGAACCGGATAATCAATTTGGACGATGATTGGATCATCTAATTTGCTGATTGGACTATCCCATCATGCGTTCAGATTGCTTAATACCGCGTTAACCGAACAACTAAAATGAACGGTTGAACTCTTTTTCTTTATATTTCACTTTTACATTTCAGATAAATATAATCTTAGGGAACCATTCTAGTATTCGAGAGAGTCATAATTTCTTGTATTATCTTTCTAGAGCAATTTGAATAATAATGAATTTTCGCGCTTTGCTATGATTTTCAATCCAGATTTTGTGTTTTCATTGTGCACTGTGTGGGATCTATACTGGGGAGGTGGTGTTGCCAAATTCATGCGATTACCAGCAGTTCCTTATTCTTTTGTTGTATTTTTTTCGTCTATCTTCTTGTCCGCATTTAGGATTGAATTATGCCGACGTATCATCGTATGATTGTCCGAAACTTGACTTATAGCTCGTATAGTATTCGGGCTATCGCCGTCGCGACTTTGTGAAAAATTTAAAAAGTCAAGAACACGGGTCCCAAATTTTGTTGCAAAATTTTCCTTTTTATTTAAGCACATGTTCAAAATCATATTATATGATCTTGAATATTGTTGACTTTTCAATAAGAAATTATGAATATTAACGATCTTTATTCATGCTTTAACAGAGAGCTTCGCTAAACTCCAAAAATATAGTAATATTTAGATAATATAATATAATATTAAAATAATATTGAATTAAATTATTTTTTTTAGAGTTAAAATAAAAAGATGAGATAATTAGATGGCATTTTTGTGACGGATTAAAGGGAATGAAATTTATTTTATTTAATATTTAGAATTAATTTTTAGTTCCAAGATAATTATACGTATGTAAATATGTATAAATCAGACTTGCAGGTGTATTGAGTTAATTTGAATGAAACAAGAAATTATATTTAAATTTAAGATATCCAAAAATTAAAAGTTGGATTTTAAAGAAAATTTTTTCTTATAGGATATTACCTTAAATAATAATAATAATAATAAATAAATTATTCTAATTATTCTACATAAATTTTAATAAAAAAATAATATTTTATTTCATATACTCAATAATTTTTAATAAAAATATAAATTTTATTTCACATCTTAGATCAAAATATTCGATTTAAATATTTTAATTTAGAATGTGAAATAAAGTTGATATTTTTATTTTAAATTATTGAGTATGTAAAATAAAATAATATTTTTTATATTTAAATTTGTATAGAATAATTTAAAAATTTTATTTATTATTATTATTATTGCTTTTTAAATTAGTACTATTTTGGTTCTGTTTTGGTTCTCGTGCCAAACGGGACCACATGACAACAAACTAGTAGGCAGGAAATGTTATATGAAAAAATTATTGAACTAAATCTGCATGTTGAAGGGTTCTGCTTGGCAATTGAATAAAAAAATAATTTAATTAAATATTTCAATTATTTTAAAAAAATATGTATAATATGAAATAATATAAGTTAATTATATTAAAAATTATATTAAATGTGAGATAAAATTGATTAATTTATTAAAAATTATGTTGGACGTAAATAAAGTGATTGTTTAATGTTAAAATTTGTGCAGGTAAGATATAAAATAAATTATAAATATTGTTTAAATATAATTATGATTTTGATTATAGTTAAAATTAGACATGAATTTTAAATTATTATCGAACAGAACCTATGAAATAGCACGGAGAGTTTCGAAGTATAATTATTTATAGATCTAAGATTATAACTATTACATGTTTATTATTTTTATTTCATCTTAGGGATATAATCTTATTTTTGTTTCATTCTTAAGAATATGATTTTCGGTTAAGAGGTGTTTTAATTTGCATGGTTAAAAAGAATGCACAAAAGGAGCCAACGATAATGATGCTCGTATAATTAGTCATTAGCTCAGTTTTTTATATTCGAATGTGGATCGATTCGATGGTTGAAAATTGTTTTTTAATCGAAAATTTAGTGAATATCTTATATCTCGTTCAAACGATATGTCTAACGACACGTGATGAATTTATTCTCGAGTTATTGATCGAATAAACAATCAACTTGTACAAAATTATCACATGGTTAATTTGTAAGGCTCAGAGAAGTTGATATATATTTTAGTTCTTAACCAATCAATGTCACGTGATATGATAAAGACTTCAAGGAGTAGCACGTGCTTTGAAAACTAAAAATAATGTTAAAAAAATCATCATTAATAAATTAATGAACATAATTAGTTTCAATCACCATTCTTTTGAACTTGAATATATATATATATATATATATATATAGAGATAAAAAGTAATTATAATTTAGAGCAATTATGTAAATAATATTATATTTAATAAATATCATAAATTTTATATTTAATTTTCAAAAATTATAAAATTTATATAAAACTTTAATTATAAATTACACTTAGGCATTCTAATTGCTCCTATTACAATACCTTATAATTCTTTTATTTTTATTTTTTGAACTAATTTAACTCTTATTTTAACTCTCACTAAAACTTTAGATCCTAATTTTTTGTTTACATAAAATGAAAGTCAGACATTCCAATTAATAGCGATATCTAGTCATTGATTTAAATTGAAGGTAATCGAAAAGCCAGTAAAAATTATGGTAGATAATACTATAAATCTAACATCAGTCCACTTTATTGTAAGAGTTAGAACATACTACGCAGAGACTGATCACATTAGATAAAAAAATATTTTATTCCAATTAAAGATATTTTTATAGTTAAAATTTCAGATATTTACCTATATGCCACACTATTTAGCTTTATTTATGCATTACCTATCCATGCTTCATTAATTACGCTATGCACACTCAAAATATTATAAAGTTTACATACAAATTTGAGTTAAAATTCAGTTAAAATCTATTTGAAAAAAATATTTTGTTAATAAATTATTAAAATTATATTTTTACTCTTAATAGTACATTTTTTTCCCCTTAATGTCATACTAAAGTGTTGATTTGTCCTAAAATCAATTCACATCGCAGATGTCTTCTTCCCTTGCCACCACTTAAACATCAAGGTTTTAGGATGTTCACTCAAAATATATTTAAATATCTTTAAAATAATATGATTAACGACTCAGATTTTTTGTAACCTAACTATAGTTAGGTTATTGAAAAAATTATGATTACTCATTATAATAGAAATAAGTTAAAGTGTGTGTATGTAAGATTTCATAATATTTTGAGTATGCATGGCGTAATTAACAAAGAATGGATGAGTAATGCATAAATAAAGCTAAATGATGTAGCATGTAGGTATATATCCCTTAAAAATTTTCATAAATTTTAAATTTTTTTAAAATTATTAAATATGATATTGTATACTCACTTATAGTTTTTAGAGCATATAGTAATATATTATGGGATCAACACTCATGTGATTAAGAGGTCATTTGGTTTAATATTATTTTAATATTATATCATATTATCTAGAGAAAATAATTATTTTATTTAATGACATTTATAAATAATTTTTATAAAATTATAGAATTATTAATAAAAAATAATATTTAGATATCATAATATTTAAATTATATAACATAACACTAAGATAATAATGAACCAATTGCCCCTTAAATATAAAATGTACTTAGAATTAAACATATATTTTGGCACTATATATCTTCTCCAAAGATATAAAATTGAAATATATATATATATATATTCATACTTATATTTATATTGCAATAGAAGAAAAACATCAATTTGATCACATGGCTTTTGAATAATTCTATTTTATATACAGAGACTGACACAAACACTATTTTTTTTACACATATTTGAAAGGAGACATTCATTGTGACGTTCCGGCTCTCCGGACGCCAGAAAATTATTTTTTATCTTCAATCTCATTCAGTCATTTAATTTCTCAAATAATCACAAGTCAAAAGAAAAATATACCTTCACCTTTTTTTCCCTTGCCCTGTGATTAGGTCCAAAATAGTTTCAACTTTTAAGCCTCATATCACACTATAATTTCATTTTCTTTTATCTTCACATATAATTTCAGGATGTCACATTCATAGTGTTGATGACTCACAAAAACTACTCCTTTTTATCAACATTTATTAATATGGTGTCCTCCAAAATAATTAGACCCACCAATAGAGAATTGGTCACATGAGCTAAATATGCATTTAAGATACTTAAATTTGGAACTATTTGATTAAAATCAATTTATTAGTTTCATCTTAATTAATTTGAGTTATCAAACACTGCAATAATTTGATCTAAATATGTATAACAACTAATTGTTCATGATTAAATACCTATATAAAATATAAGCAGCATAAACAGCACTTCAATACAAATATACATGATTTAATTTATGCCTACTATAAATATTGCTTGATACAGAAGACAAAACTCCAATTCATTGTAATTATAATTAAAAATTTGAAACTTTAATAATTAAAAATATTTTTTGAAACTCAAAATTCAATTATATTTTATTGACTTGAGCTCAACTCAATTTTTTTTTATGACTCAAAAATTAATCGGCTCATAATAAAATCGATTCAAGTCTTAATCGGTGATCATTTCATATTTGTACAATGATATGTATAGATGAAGATGTTGTAAGAGATATATTTTGATTAGATCAATGAATAATATAAGCATGTACATAAAAGGCATAACTTTAACCAAAAATATATATTTAATATTTATTATACATTAAAATGAATTTTTTAAATTAGAAAAAAATTAAAAATGAAAGTTCTATTCAATTCAAAAATTAACTCGAAATCAAATAGAATTTAATTAACTCGAGTCAAATTCAACTCGTGTTATCAGCTCTTAGCGGAGGTTATTTGCTATCTTTCTTTCTGACTGAGGTCACCATAAGATTCAAATACCAAATATATTATACGTCATATATAGTGATTGAAATATAGTATTTATCTTTATGTAAGACAATGCTTCTCATGAATTTAAAATAAGAGATCAAACGACGATCACATTCAAATAATTTTAGGTCATCCTCTTCCTTGCATTCGAATCCTATCACATAATCCTGAAAGCACATATTTTCAAGGTGCATGTGCATGATGAATTACATTCATTACCTTTATTTAATTTGTTTCTAGATATATCAATTAAATAATTTGCTAGACAAGGCTTTAAAAATGAAAATTTAAATAATAATAATAATTTGTCACATGCATTTTCAAAATACTTTAATATTCGGGCTTTTTTTTAAACATAAAAAAATATTTTATTTTTTAAATTTAATGAGAGAAAAATTTATTTTACTATTAGAAAATATGTAAAATGTGAAATACTTTCAATTCTAATATTCATATTTATATTGGATGTGAAATAAAGTTGATTTTTACAGTTGAAATTTGTGTTGGGTAAAAATTTTGCCTCGAACCAAACGAGGCCTAAAATTCTAAAATAATAATAGATTTGTATTTTAGTGAAGCTTTTTTTTTGGATAATTAACTACATACAACACAATTTAATTTTATTTATGTCTTACCCATCCATTCTTAATTAATTATACTATGCACACTCAAAACATTACAAAATTTTACATACACACATTTGAGTTAAAACTTAATCAAAATCTATTTGAAAAAAATATATTCTGTTAGTAAATCATTAAAATTATATTTTTACTCTTAATGGTATATATATATATTTTTCTCTTCCTCAATACTACACTAAAGCGCTTATTTGTCCTAAAATTAATTCACGTCGCTGATGTCTTCTTCCTTTGCCGTCACCTAAACATTAAGGTTTTAGGATTTTCACTCAAAATATATTTAAATATCCTTAAAATAATATGATGAACGGCTCAGATTTTTTGTAATTTAATTATAGTTAGGTTATTGAAAAATTATGATTACTCATTATAATATAAATAAGTTAAAATGTGTGTATATAAAATTTTATAATATTTTGAGTGAGCATAGTGTAATTAACTAAGAATAGATGGGTATGACATAAATTAAATTAAATTATGTGACATGTAGATAATTTTTTTTTTTTAGTGAAGCCTAGCCTTTCTAATATATATTAAATTAAGTACATAAATTTAAAGATCAGTTGTATTTATGATTTTTTTTTGAAAGTTGTTTGATAATATTATTATTACATGATTTTAGACACGTGCATATATGTAGATGCATGCATGACAAAATATATATTACAGTACATAAATTTAAAGATCAGTTGTATTTATGATTTTTTTATTTGAAAGTTGTTCGATAACATTATTATTTCATGATTTTAGACACGTGCATATATGTAGAT
The DNA here is from genome assembly GCA_002786265.1 of Apostasia shenzhenica. Classification (NCBI taxonomy): domain Eukaryota; kingdom Viridiplantae; phylum Streptophyta; class Magnoliopsida; order Asparagales; family Orchidaceae; genus Apostasia; species Apostasia shenzhenica. The sequence goes on along the minus strand of KZ451909.1, from coordinate 1,262,856 downwards.
GCATGCATGACAAAATATATATTACAGTTGGTCACTGTCAACTTAGGAAATTTTTAGCATCATAACGACTTAAAGGGGGAACTAAACATATTAAACATTTATTTAAATTTTTTTTTTTTTTATCTGTTGAGTTTCTAGATTAATTGAGCTTGTTTGGTTGGAGGATAAATTTAAGTAAGAAAAGAGAGCATATTTTATTTTATAAAATTGATAAAAAAGAAATTTATTTTAATATTAGAAGGCGTGTAGGATGTGAAATAAAATTAATTTTGAAGATTAAAATTTATGTTGAATGTGAAATAAAATTATTAAAATTTATAATAAATTAAAAATATTATTATTATATTTTTTCCTCAATTTTGAGCATTTGCACAAACTTAAACCAGTTTTTAAGTTGAATTAAACTTAATTTTTAATCTTATTTTACTGTTCAAATATTTATTTTATATATAATATGTATTAAATATACTTTATTATAATATATGTGTATTATGTATATACTAATTCATTAATCTCTTAATTAACATACACTTTATATATTTAAGATAATAAACGTCTTCATTTAGATCTCTCTATTATAATTAAAGTCATATCTAAATGCCTCCTATTTTTTTTAGTGATATTTAGACGTACTTTATAGTAGTCTTATATATTTTTTTATAATATTATAATTTAAATATATAATAAAAAAATTCTTCAAATAATATATCATAATAATATTAAATAAAAATACTATGCAGCTTTAGTAACTAATTAATAAATTAATTAAATATAATTTATGATTTTAATAACTTAATTTATTAAATAATTTAATATATTAAAATTTTAAATAATAATTAATAAATTTATTGTTGAATTATCCAATTTAGATATTGGGCTTTAGATAACGTGATCTTTGATGTTTAATAATACCTTAAACTGCAATTAATCAAATGAAATAATTATTTTAGAAATAATTATTTACATATGACAGTAAACTTATTATTTTATATATTATATATTTATATTTAATAAATTATATAATACATATTTTTTTATATTATGTATATTATAAATTATTAAAAATATTATTTTAAATATAATATTATTATAATATAGAGGTAATTTTTATATATTTTATTTATGATATGTAAAATATAATTTATTAATTATATATACAAATATATAAAATAATAAATTTAATGTAATTATTTGATTATTTTAATGATATCATTGACTTTTTTTACCCTATATAACAAGTTATTATAAAAAAAAAAGAGTTTTCACTGATAACGATGTGGATTAAATTAACATCTGCATGATTTCTTTATAATTATATAGAATTTATTTTGATAACTTAGAATTTATAATGCACAATATTTACGTATTTATACATTGAATTAATATCTAAACTTCTAGAGATTTAAACATTAAATATATGCATGTAAACAACAAAAACATATCGTATTGAAATTGGTATAAATGATAAATTGAAATATTTGCTAATTTTGTAGCTAAAATATTTTTTAAGTTAATTACTAAAAAGTTCTTTTAGTTAACCCATAATTTTACTATTTAGTTTACGATTTTTAAAAACTTAGTAAAAGATTTCTACAGTTTACCTAATATTATATATAAGATCTCTCCGTTATTAAATTTATTAGATTTTTAATTTTACTTTTAACACTTCTTCAAATTTTTATATTTTTATCATTACAATTAAATTCTGTGTTACTCATTACGGCCACCTTGCTGTCACCGCCTGACTACTGCTACCCTCCGCGCTTGCGCTTGCGCTCGGGTAAAAATAAAATTTTAAAAATTTAGAGTGAAATATACTCTAGATGTTAATTAAAATTATGAATAAAAACTTATTATATAATAATCATTTACATGAACATTTAGTATTATAATAATTTCAAAATAAGACTTTCAGTGAGTTTTTAAAAATTATAAACCTAACAATAATTATGAATTAACTTGAGAATAAGAAACTTTCAGTAATTAATTTTATTTTTATTGCAAGAAACTAAAATTCTTGACCAAGAATGATATTATTTTAAACTAAATAATCAAAATAAAATTTTAATTTAAAATTTATTTATCTAATTATTTAAAAGAATTAATACAAACTACCAGTAATTATGTCAATAATTGAATAGCTAGCATGCAGGCATAGTTATCAAAAAGGAATTGAATAACCATGCAGAATATATATTTTCTATCGCGCGATCAAGTGTGTCAAAAAGATAAATAATATTTTTATCCAAAAAAAAAAAAGATAAATAATATTATCCGCAAATATATATTTTAATGATAGAGCTTGATCAATAATTATTTTTCATTATCTTAGAATATGATTTTTTTATAACTTTTCATTATAAGTTCACCCATGCATGCATTATTGATAAACATTAAAATAAACTCAAAATTCATATAAAAAATTCTTTAATTTATATAATAATTAATGCATTGAAACTTGATCAAGTTAGATGGTAGAGTTCAGTTATGACGTTCACAGTTTTTAATGATTTGATGAAGAATACTATATATTGCGAAATAATACACAGCCAAAATTTTGGATCGCCGGACGTGTGTTCGTCAAATAAATTGTATCAAATAAATATGAGAAATAATAATTATTATAGAACGAAGCAACCAAAAGAATATCAGATTTGCGCTATTCGGAAGGATTCATCCTATATATTCGGGGAGAGCAGAGAGACTTTATTATGTAGAAAATCAAATAAAAGAGAACCTTATATCAATCGCTTAGTTCTCGATCTCAGACAGGATGCAAAATCAGATCATATTAATTACTCTTCTAGATTAGACAATGCAAATTAATGTTCATCTAGCCTCAAAAGATTGCCTCCAGATTCTTACTAAATCACCTTCTTAGGTGATGAAGAAGAACCAAGAAAAATCACCGCAAAAAATATTCAAGTGAATCACTTATTCACGTTTCCGAAAAAAAAGCTTGAGAATCGGCGGCCTTGAACTAGAAATCTCGTTAGCCATCAACCGGTTTATCTGATAATCTCGTATTAATAGCGTTACATGTATATATAGCAAATCTTGCACCTAATGCCTACAAATTAAAATCTCAACAGTCTAATAAATAATCTTTATAAATAGAATTATTTAAATCAATCTTTATCCCATAACATATTTGTTAAAATAAAATAAACATTAAAAAATTCAATTGGCTAAGCACATTTAACTTTTAGGGTGCGTTTGGTTAGTTATTATCTTGGTGTTATATTATGTAATTTAGATATCATGACATCTACATGTCATCTTTTGACTAATAATTTTATAATCTAATAGAAGATTATTTGTAGATATCATTAAACTAAATAATTGCCTTCTCTAAATAATATATCATAACATCAAGATAAAATTGAACCAAACGCCCCCTTAATTAAATAATTCTCTCCCGACAAGACCATGGCCCAGATTGCTGAGCTTTTTTGTGCCTTCAAGGCATATATGATATCTTATGTTTATAGAACCGCTAATAGAGCGGCAGACTTTGTAGCTTCCTTTTCTTGTTTCGATGACACAGAGTGGCGTAGAGGCATGTCCCTCCCACTCGATTTTTGTGTGATCCTCAACGAGGATCGAACCTTTTTGTACCTGATGTATCTTTTTACTGTTATAGTATTATAGGCTACGGCCGAATTTCACGAATGGTTATGTTGGTAATGACTCTAGGGGTACTAATCATCAGAGAATAGACCCTAATTTCTAAATTTAAATAATAATTTACTTTACTAATATATATATAGATTAATTTATTTTAATTATTATACCAATGAATTAACTCAAGAATACAACTTAATTAGTAATAATATAAGAGATAAGCGGTATACGTAACAGTGATACATAAAATGCAAGATAATTAATTATGTATTATAAATATATATAAATGACATCAAAATTTAATGTGCTTAATTAATTGGATTATCCCAAGCTTACTTTCGCTTTAACTTAAAACACCAATATACTACGATAGAAACACTCTTTTAATTTAGATTGATAGACGGACAAATTTAACCTAAAGTCATGATACTATTGGTGGTGCATAATGGCCACTAAATCATTCTAAATTATGTGTTATGCTTTCCAAATCTAATAATTTCTCGTTAAAAATACATAAATAAATTGCTCTACAAGTGAAATTAAATTAGATTTCAAAAACATAATTAAAATCAAATTGCATCAAATTCTTTGTTTCAATGTTCCCTGATTGACCAGCTCAAAATTCATATCTAAAACTCATCTACATTACTATTTAACATTAAATTCAAATATTAAATTATACAAATCTTCCAACATCTCCTTCAAAAATATTACAAAGATTAACGAGGAGGCCGATCAAATATTAAATTATAAAAATCTTCCAACGTCATCTGCAGTTTTTATCTATAATGATCATGAGAGAGATTACTATGGCACACTAACTGAGATAATGGAGTTTGAATATCTTGGAAGAGGTAATAATGTGGTACTATTTCGATGTGATTGGTATGACACGGAAAAGGGTTCCAAAATTGATCCGTACTATGGGTTAGTTGATGTCAATCATCAATCACGATTGAAATCTTCTTCATACGAGCCATTTATACTTGCCCAGCAGGCGACACAGGTATATTACACTACTTATCCTTCTGTTAAGAGAGACAAATTAAATTGGTGGGCAGTGAGCAAAACAAAATCCTCTATGACAACCGAAGAATTTGATTATTACCAAGAGAATAATATTGTTCTTCAGGAAGACGAACAAAGTTTTTCTGTTGAAATTGTTATACCAACTGAGCTTGATGATACATCAATCATGGTACAACCAGATCCATTAGAAGAAGTTGAGTCAGTCGATTTACATTTTGTTGAAAATGTTAGTGAAAAACGAAAAGCTAGCATAGATGATGAAAATGTTGATGTTGAATTCTTAGAATCAGAAGAGGAGGAAGAGATTGAATCAGTTAACTCCAGTGACACAGAAAGTGAAGATGAGTATTCAGGGAGCGAGTGAATTATGTTAATCTTTTCTCAAAATAAAATTTGTGATTGCAGCTAAAGGTAACACATTGCTTTTGTGAATTTTTTTTATGAAAAATTTAATATATCTAATTAATATTATATATGATTTAAACATTTTGATACTTGCAGTTTTAGCAAAGATGCCACGAGGACGTGGTGGTCGTGGTACCTCATCACGTGGGCAAGGCAACTCATCAAGAGGGCATGGCAACTTGGGTTATTCTGACCCTTCTGCTACATCTGAAGATAGTAATGTTCTATCTTTATCATCATTTAGATCAGAAGAAACAACTGATGATCAGAGAAAAATAGAGACCCATGCGAGTCACGAGAAACAACATGATGATGGGGAGGATGGCGAAGGCCAGGATGAAGCTCACCCTCGACGAGGCAAGGGGTGCAACTTGGGCACAAATATCCTGGCCATCCCAAGTGATCGACCATGGCTTAGACTCATTGGTGATAGCAAATGGTATGAAAATTAATTTGTTATTGTTTTTAATTTTTATATAGTTTTTTTATGCAAACCATTCTTGTTAAATTTGCAGTGATTTCAATGAGGTTCGAGCAACACGAGATCTTATGGTGGACATGCGAAATCGTTGTGAAGGTGCATGGGAAGAATGGGAGTTTGTTCCTACTAGTTTCAAAGATACTATGTTCGAGCATTTTCAAGTAAGTCTTTATTGTTAAGTTTCTTTTGGGAAATAGTTTTTACAAAATTATAAAGATTTGAGAATTTGTATAAATTATTTTTGTAGGAGAGGTGGCAATGGGATGAAAGAGATACACAACTCATTCGTCAAGCTTGGAACCGACACTTTAATAAATCCTATAAAGATGAGTTGACTAAAGCAAGAAAGAGAGCAAAAGTCAAAGCTAGTACTAATGGTATTGCCGATACAAGTGGGCATGGCCCAAGTTGGATAGCACCAGAGCACTGGGATGAGTTGATCACCAAATGGAGTCAAGAAAAGTGGAGAGCTCGATCACAGAATGCTTCTGTAAGTAGATAAACCGAGCACAATGGGAAGATGGTGAAGCATACGGCAGGCTCCATTCCCATTTCACAGCATAGATTGGTATTGGTAAGTAAAAGTTGATTACAAATTTTTTTACTTATTTTTTATAATTACATGATAATTAGTATTGATTAAATTTGTAGGAGCATGAACTGGGTCGGATGCCAACACACAATCTGAGCTATTTCAACGAACCCATAGGCGTGAGAAGGGCAAGGGAGATTTTGTTGATAACAAATCTAAGGCTGTCCATGTAATAAGTTTAAAATATATATTGTAAATTTATCAATATAAAATATATTTGATATTTATTATTTTAAATTTTTAATAAATTTAGGAGCATTACTTGGCCATCCTTGTGGAGAAATGTCATGATCAAGATGGCAATCCCACTCTGCCACCTGCTTTTCATCCTCAAGCTTGGTACAAGGCGACTGCTGGCCCTCGAAAGGGTCGATTGTATGGATTTGGCCACTATGAGCACCCATCAGCTGTCCTAAGGAGTGCTAGTAGTAGCGGCTCATCCCAATCCTCTGTTGACCTTGAAAGGTTCTGATCTATTGAGCAAGAGCTTGAGGAGCAACGTCAGCATACTCAATCTGTTGAGCAAGAGCTTCAAACGCAATGTCAACTCACCCAGCAACTCCAAGAAAAGTTTGACCAGTTCATGCAAGCTTTTACATCCCAAAGTTTTATATTCACACCTCAGCCACCACCGTCATCATAAGTCATGTCTCATGTCATTTGTTTTGCTTTCAGTCTATATTGTGATTGTATCCCAGGGTTTTGTGTTGTATGATGTTAAATATTATATATTTTGCTTAGTTTCAATGATATCATTAAAGGTTCAAATGTACTTATGGTTTTATTATACTATGAATTGCCTTCAGTATGATTTGTTAGTATTGTTATAGCTTTATTATGTTATGAGCAGTGTTTTGTGGTTGCAGGTTCAGTTGTTATTAGCGTCGGGCTAGCGACGCCCTCATTAGCGCTGCCTACGGGGATGACGCTGATAGTCTCCTTAGCGTCGGGCTAGCGACGCCCTCATTAGCGTCGCCTACCGGTATGACGCTGATAGTCCATATCAGCGTCAGTCCATACCCGACGCGAATATAAATTTCAGCGTCGGCTTTTTATGAGCGTCGGTATAGAATAAGGCAACATTATCAGCACCGCCACTTCAACAGTCGGGTAGTGCGATGTCGGTAAACTGTCGCTAACAACAGCACCGTTGGTCTAGCCATTAATAGCGTCAGTTTCAGGCGACACTGATAACATATTTTTTTGTAGAATCTGATTATGCTGCTATTATAAGTATACTATACATTCAAATATTTTTATATAAATATATTCTATAAATATTATATATCTAATTTTATTTATTCTTATGCAGTTGAATTTGTGCTGGTTCACAAAGGAAAGTTTTGATGATTTTAAAAAAGAAATTTTGTTACTCAAAAAGTAAGTTCTACAAATTTCATGAATCATTTTACAAATTTTTATGGCATTACTTATTGTTTTATCAATTTTTATTTTTCTAGATCAATGCAGAAAGAAAAAGAGCCATGTGTTATACTTAAAAATTCTAATCCAACAAATATTATTGAAGAAAATGAACCAGCTATTGCATCAATTACAAAGCATGTTGCAAATGAAAACATGCAAGTAATTTAAAAAATGTATTGAAGAAGAGAAAAAGGGTAAAGAAATCAAATGAATCTTCTGACCAGAGCAAAAAGACTCATGTAACTTTTTATATGGGTAAAGTCATTGATAGCAGTTTTTCATGATTTTTGGGATCTCAAATACGGGATAATAACATATACCCTGTGAGAGTAAAAGAGTGAACAGAAATCTCAGAAGATGATTATGATAAAATGTGGAATAATGTATTGGTAAGTAGTGCGTATTTTATTATTTTGTGTTATTTATTTCTTAGTATAGGGAAAATATACATTTGAAGGTATTAAACATTAAAATAATGAATCATTTCATTTGCTGTGGCAAAATTGGAGAGAGGATTTATATCAAAAATATATTAAAGGAAAAACTCCACAGCAGGCATTAACTATAGAGACTCCTAAACATCTGACTCAGAGATTGGGAGTGGTTGGTTAAGAAACATTTTTTTAGTACTCGATATCAAGTAAGAATTTCTCTTATTTTTTTTGGCGTTATTTAATTACTAAATTAATTTTGCGAAAGCAAGAGAAATAAAAAAATCGAGAAAAACTTACAATGATGCATACAACTAGTGGTAGACCTTTTAGAGAGATCAGGTATGAAAAGGTATAGTTAACAATTATGTTACTTTATTATAGTTAATTGAAAAATAAGTTATGTAAAATTCGATATTACAGTTTTTTGAATTAAATTATTTAATAATTTTTTTTATTTAATGATAATGTAGGGTGGTAATAAGGGTTGCCCTTCAAATATTGCAGAGTTATTCTTTAAAACAAAAAAAAGAAGAAAAGTTGACAAAAAAGATTGTATTACAAAATATGTAAGATTTAGTTTATATTAAATTACTTATTGCATTGAATTTAATTCATATATATTTAATATTTTATTCTTTGAGGTTGCATTATGATGATTTACTCTATTTCTTTTTTGCTAAACTTTTGTACCTAAATTATTTTAGTTTTTATGTATATGAATTTTGAAGACAGTTAATGATTTAGTTATCATATTCTATAATATTGTTGATTTGTGTAGTTTTATTGACTGCATTATTTAAATTTTTTTGTTATAGAATGAACTGAAAAATGCAATTCAAGTAACTCCTTCAGCGGCATCTAATATCGAAATTATTGAGCAATGCTTTGGACCTCAAAGACACAAAGGCGTTCGATGTTTAGGAGGCACTGTCAAAAGACGTGATTTAAAATTGAGTGTTGAGCACAAAATATTAAATGTAGAAAATATATTATTAAAAAAATAACTCTATGATATATCCAAAGAAGTATGTGACGGAAAGAAAAGGATAAAACAACTTGAAGAACGATTTAGGATTGAATTAATTAGATTCAAGTTAGTAATATATGATTTCAATATAATTAAGTTTTTGACACTTATTTTTTAATCTCGAAATAATCTATTTTATTTATTTATTGTTCTGTTTTTGTTACAGGTGCAATATCTCAGAAGTGATATTATCTTTTCAGTTTTCAAAATATCTCAATTAAAGTGTCAAACAAATAGTTTATGCATTTTTAAAGTTATGATTTTGTGAATGTAACTGAATATAGTTTAAATATTTTGTATTCATGTGAAACAAAAAACTTTTGTATTATGCAATTTTCATTTCTATCTTCATATATATAATTGAAAATTTTGTGAGAGTTGTAACTTTATTTTTAATGTTTATTAAAATTTATATTTTATGATGATGTTATGGTATTTAGAGTTATTTTTTATAATATCAAGAAATGATGAAATACTTCAAAATGATATATATATATATATATATATATATATATATATAAGAAATTATTTATTACCAAAATTTTATTTAGTAATAATTGGAAGTTATTATTGCTAAATTTTTTCAAGTGACAAGGGGACTTGTCCTTGTTATTTTTGATGTTATTTGTAATCATTATAAGGATATGTTTTTCTTGTTAAATATGTATATACTCTTGCTAAATGGTTAATTATAGCAAGAATATAATTTTTTTGTTACAAAATATAAATAACAAAAGGACAAATAATTTCATGTTAATGCTAAATTACAGTTAACAAGGAAAGATTTAACAAATTAAGGACTCGACAAGAAATTTTTTCTCTTGTTAAATGAGATTAACAAGGGCATTTAATTATGTTAACAAGGATATATATGTTATCATGTTAAATTGTAAATTTCTGGTAGTGTCTCTAAAAAGAATTATCACCTAATGTAAAATAATATTCCGAAAAATCAACTATATTGTATATGTTACGTGTATACGTGAGATGTGTATAACTTTACAAAAATAGAATAACAAGAGGATGTGCGCGCACATCGCGCTTAATTAAGAACAATTAAGGTTTTTATGCGATACGTCATAGATATCATATTCAAATACTTGTTGCATCAAATCCTATCGTTGTCCCTCTTCGTGTGCCCGTGTTTATTATACCTCAAGCACATACAGTGCATGAAAATCGCAGATCACAATACAAATCCACTGCTCACGGGCAAACAAACTGGGCCTTAAAGGTTTTTATGCCATACGGCATAGATATCATATTCAAATACTTGTTGCATCAAATCCTATCGTTGTCCCTCTTCACGTGCCCGTGTTTATTATACCTCAAGCACATACAGTGCATGAAAATCGCAGATCACGATACAAATCCACTGCTCACGGGCAAACAAACGGGGTCTTAAGGTTTTTATGCGATACGACATAGATATCATATTCAAATACTTATTACATCAAATCCTATTGTTGTCCCTCTTCGCGTGGCCGTGTTTATTATACCTCAAGTATATACAGTGCATGAAAATCGCAGATCACAATACAAATCCACTGCTCCCTCTGATCTTGTTATCAGGATTAGTTTCCAACAATAACCCTCACTCTCCTTCAAATTTACCCCTCTGCCCCCAACTCCGTTCTCCTTAAATACTTCTCACGTCAAGGAGAGAAGAAATAGCAATAATGGGGGACAGCGTAAGTACTGATCATGACTGGCCGGAGCCCGTGGTGCCCGTTCAGTCCATAGCCGACTCCGGCGCAGCCTTCATCCCCACTCGCTACGTCAAACCCCCGGCCGACCGCCCCACCGCTGCCACCGGCAGACAGCTGGACATCCCGGCGGTCGACCTCGGCCACCTCGCCGCCGATGATCCCGCCAAACGCCAAGCCGCCACGCGCGCCATCTCCGACGCCTGCCGCGACTGGGGATTCTTCCAGGCGGTCAACCATGGCGTCGACGGCGAGCTGGTGAGGGCGGTCGCCGCCGTGTGGAGTGACTTCTTCCACCTTCCTGTGGCGGAGAAGAAGAAGCTCGCCAACTCTCCGACGACCTACGAGGGCTATGGAAGCCGCCTCGGCGTCGAGAAGGACGCTTCTCTGGACTGGGGGGACTACTTCTTCCTCAACCTCCTTCCGAAGTCCGCAAGGAACCATGATAAGTGGCCCAAGCTTCCTTTGACTTGCAGGTTAAGATGATAAGTTGAAAAAAAATTAGATATTAGATTAATAAATTATTTGGATAACTTATAATTTTAATTTTTCATATATTTTTCATAAATTATTCAATATATAAATCATATAAATAGACTTCATGTTAGTGATCGAGAACTCATTCAACTTAAATAATTTATTTAACTATCTTATATTTAAATTAAGAAATTATTATGTAACCCTAGTAAATAATTAATTAATTGATCATAATTTAAAGTTTTAATTCACTAAATTATTTAATAGATTAGCACTTAATTCATTGTATAATCTACTATATCAAAATTTTAATTTATGAGTAGCTATTTTAATATTGGCCAGTTATTAATTTGAGGTATGTAGTAGATAACTCTTAAATCAAAATCTTTTATTTTAAATGAAATATAATTTAAATTCTAATCTTAACTCCTTAGAAAAAATAATGAGATAAAAAATATATTATAAAAAAATATTAATAATAAAAAAGAAATATATCAATTAATTACCATAATTCACATATAATTGAAGTTTATATAAGATTATTTACTTTTGGATTAATAGGATATATAGGATTAAGTTCATGAGCTCCCCAAATTAAGTAACTAGCTAGCTCACCTAACATTGTCCACACTCCTTCTTCTTCTTCTTCTTCTTATTATTATTATTATTATTATTATTATTATTATTATTATTATTATTATTATGTGATTATTTCACTTTATTACTATTAATCTCTTAATTAGAAATCAATATTAGTGTAATTAAATATCAAATTATTTTTAAACTATTACATACTTACAAAGTACAATTTCAATAAGCTTTATTAATATAAAAGAATTAATATAGTATATATATCAATAAAAATAATCATATCTAATATAAGAGATCAGCCATTGCTGTTAAATATAAATATATTTATGAAAACTTTAATTATCTTTAATTTAAAGTTAATTTAGTTGGAAAAATTAAATAAAAATATGATATAAAGCATTTATGATTTTTTAAAAAATATGTTAATAAAAAAATAAAGTGAATTAATTATACTAAAATTTATTTTAAATTTAAAATAAAGTTGATTGGTTTATTGATAATTTATGAAATATAAAATAAAAATAATTTTATGAACTATTATCTTTAAATTTTAAAGTTAATTTAGTTGGAGAAATAAAATATATATGACATAAAAGCATTTATGATTTTTTTTAAAAAAATATGTTAATAAAAAATAAAGTGAATTAATTATACTAAATTTAAAATAAAGTTGATGGTTATTGATATTTTATGAAATATAAATAAAAATAATTTTATTGAACTATTATCTTTAAATTTTAAAGTTAATTTTGTTGGAGAAATAAAATATGATAAAAGCATTTACGATTTTTAAAAAAAATATGTATAATAAAAAATAAAGTGAATTAATTATACTAAAATTTATTTTAAATTTAAAATAAAGTTGATTGATTTATTGATAATTTATGTAATATGAGAGATCAGCATGCTTTTAAAATATAAAATTATTTATGAACTATTATCTTTAAATTTTAAAATTAATTTGGTTGGAGAAATAAAAAATGATATAAAGCATTTATGATTTTTTTAAAAAATATGTAATAAAAATAAAGTGAATTAATTATACTAAAATTTATTTTAATTTAAAATAAAGTTGAATTGGTTTATTGATAATTTATGAAATATAAAATAAAAATAATTTTATGAACTATTATCTTTAAATTTTAAAGTTAGTTTAGTTGGAGAAATAAAATATGATATAAAAGCATTTATGATTTTTTTAAAAAATATGTATAATAAAAATTAAGTGAATTAATATACTAAAATTTATTTTAAATTTAAAATAAAGTTGATTGGTTTATTGATAATTTATGAAATATAAAATAAAAATAATTTTATGAACTATTATCTTTAAATTTTAAGTTAGTTTAGTTGGAGAAAATAAATATGATATAAAAGCATTATTGATTTTTAAAAAAATATGTATAATAAAAAATAAAGTGAATTAATTATACATAAATTTATTTTAAATTTAAAATAAGTTGATTGGTTTATTGATAATTTATGAAATATAAAATAAAAATAATTTTATGAACTATTATCTTTAAATTTTAAAGTTAGTTTAGTTGGAGAAATAAAAATATGATATAAAAGCATTTATGATTTTTTTAAATATGTATAATAAAATAAAGTGAATTAATTATACTAAAATTTATTTTAAATTTAAAATAAAGTTGATTGGTTTATTGATAATTTATGAAATATAAAATAAAAATAATTTTATGAACTATTATCTTTAAATTTTAAAGTTAATTTAGTTGGAGAAATAAAATATGATATAAAAGCATTTATGATTTTTTAAAAAAATATGTATAATAAAAAATAAAGTGAATTAATTATACTAAAATTTATTTTAAATTTAAAATAAAGTTGATTGGTTATTGATAATTTATGAAATATAAAATAAAAATAATTTTATGAACTATTATCTTTAAAATAAAGTTAATTTAGTTGGAGAAATAAAATATGATATAAAAGCATTTATGATTTTTTTAAAAAAAATATGTATAATAAAAAATAAAGTGAATTAATTATACTAAAATTTATTTTAAATTTAAAATAAAGTTGATTGGTTTATTAATATTTTATGAAATATAAAATAAAAATAATTTATGAACTATTATCTTTAAATTTTAAAGTTAATTTTGTTGGAGAAATAAAATATGATATAAAAGCATTTATGATTTTTTTAAAAAAAATATTGTATAATAAAAAATAAAGTGAATTATTTATACTAAAATTTATTTTTTAAATTTAAAATAAAGTTAATTGATTTATTGATAATTTATGTAATATGAGAGATCAGCATGCTTTTAAAATATAAAATTATTTATGAACTATTATCTTTAAATTTTAAAGTTAATTTGGTTGGAGAAATAAAATATGATATAAAAGCATTTATGATTTTTAAAAAAAATATGTTAATAAAAAATAAAGTGAATTAATTATACTAAAATTTATTTTAAATTTAAAATAAAGTTGATTGGTTCATTGATAATTTATGAAATATAAAATAAAAATAATTTAATATTAAAATTTATAAAATATGATGTGTAAAATAAAATTTTTAGACATTGATTTTTTTTTTCGTTTAGTAATTAATTAATGGAACCTATAAGTTTTGCATGCTGATCAGGGAGACCACGGAGGAGTACGGCCGGCAGACGGTGAAGCTGTGCGGGGCAGTGATGAAGGCGCTGTCGGTGGGCTTGGGGCTCCACGAAGGGTTCCTTGAGGAGAAGTTCGGCGGGGAGGGTGGCGCCGGCGCGTGCATGAGGGTGTGCTACTACCCCAAATGCCCGCAGCCGGAGCTCACTCTCGGCCTGTCGGCGCACTCTGACCCCGGCGGCCTCACCGTTCTCCTCGCCGCCGACGACTGCGTTCCTGGTCTTCAGGTGCGCAGGGGCCATGAATGGGTCCCTGTTCGCCCTCTCCCTGGCGCTCTCATCGTCAACGTTGGTGATCAGATTCAGGTGCATGCCCCATGCAACCATCTCTCTCTAAAATCCATAAAATACAAATATTAATTAACTTAAAAAAAAAACATAAAATACAAAATTTCACTAGCAAATAAATGAATCATTAAACATTACGCGGCCTTTAGTTTAATATTGTATTGATATAATATCATGTTATTTAGATATTTTTATATCTAAATATCATCATTTGAGTAATAATTTTATAATATTTTACAAGATTATCTACACAAGCCATCAAACTAGAGCCGTAAACAAATCCAGCTAAGTCAAGTACGTAGTAGTTTAGCTGTTCACATTCATTTACAAAAATCGAGCTTGAGCTTGAGCTTGGATAGGTAGCTAGCATAAAGACATATTTAGGCTTAGTTCATGAAAATAAGTCATGAATATTAACGATCGAACATGTGTAAATATAGCTCGAGCATGAGCTTATGTAAATTTAAGTTTATGAACACGAAAATTATAAACAAATTCTTATATATTAAATTAAGATATTAATGTGTTCATGAATAAATTTAATTGTCATTGTGATTTATAAATATTTTTCTTGTCAATAAATAAGATATACTAACATCTATAAAAAGACTTCATATTGATCAGTCTTATAATTAATAAGTATGTTCATAAACTTCATACGAACAGTTCATAAATATTAACGAACCGAATACTAGTATGTTCATCTTGTTTATAATTGATCAGGTTTTAAAATTATGTTCAACTTTATTTGTTAATATCGACAAACCTAATACGAACGAGATTAATTTTATAGAGCCGAATGTCGAGCTTTTCATCGAACGCTTGATTCATTTACAGCCCTATATCAAACCCAAATAATTAATACTTTATTTAACTAACATTATAACATAATACGACAGTGAATGGTGGAGCTTTCTCGATCCAAAAGATGACTTTAATGAAGAAAGACAAATTATAGAGCTCTTTATTTGTAAATAATAATATTTCTATATGTTTGCTAGCTAGCTTTGGTTCACAAAGTTAAGGAAAGTAAAGGAAGATACATCATACAAGCTGTTTAATTAGAAGGATGGTAGAAAAAAAACTTTTATCTAATGAATTAGCCAATGAATTAAAATTTAAAATTATGTTTGATCATTGACCAGTTATTAGTATAGCACATATATATATACATATAATTTAATGTTATGTTCTATATTATAATCTCATGATGCTTTATTTCTCCTTAACCAGTCTTACTAAGCATTAAATATATTTTAAATTCACCATGTACAGCTCATGAGAAAGCTTAAGTTTTTCTAATTTTTCTTTGTGACAGTAAATTCACAACACATACATGTTCGTTAATTAAGATTTTATAGCTATCAATAATTACTTTAAAAAACAAGTAACTTTATCTAGGCTTTAATTTAAATCATGCAGTACTGATAAATAATTAACAATAAGCAGGTGTTGAGCAATGCAACATTCAAGAGCGTTGAGCACCGTGTGGTGGTGAATGCAATGACGGATCGTTTGTCGATCGCCTTCTTCTACAACCCAAACGGCAATCTCCTATTGGAGCCTGCCAAGGAGCTTGTCACGCTCGAGTGTCCTCCACTTTATCATCCGATGACATTCAATCAATATCGCCAATATATAAGAAAGAATGGCCCGAGGGGGAAGGCACAAGTTGAATCTCACAGGATCATATATAATAACTCTTATGCATGATAGTGATGCTTCCCTCAATACCTATAAATAAATATATAAAAATAATTAAGCTTATGTGCTGATGGTAAAATCCAATGTCAGGGATACCTGAAACTTAAGATCTAGCTGTCATCATGTGTATCAATTTATCTATATTTGTGTTTTAGTTATTATATATGTTCTTGGCCTGCATTTTCAGATCTGATTGATAGATTTTCTTCTAATTATATTAAGTAAACATAAATGCAGCTCATATATATATATATATATATATATATATATATATTTCTCCGTATATATACTAAAGCACACACGAGCACGCACACACAAATATATATATATATATATCATTGATCGTCAATCCTCTCCTCTTTCTGTAGAGTTGTCACAATATGTATTTTCTTTATTCGTTGCCTTCTTCACATCAAATGTAAATAAAACTCTCACAACTATCTAAAAAGAGAGATAAAAAAGAGAAAAAGATTGAGAAGGTCGATGGCCAAATAATACGATCAACTTATTATATTACATAAATTTATTAGAAAGATTTGCTCAAAACAATTGCAAATTTTTAGCTGGTGATCAATGTGAAATTAACCCATTCGAAAAATAGAAATGTTTAAGAGGTTCGAGGGTACCGAGTGTAATTTGACCCATTTAATTAACTTATAATGCATGTACATATATATAATTTTTTATATATGTTACTCATGAGCCAAGAAAATCTAAACACATACATAAATCATTATGCCATATATAAGCTATAACTAATTATGTTTCTAATTTAATTTAACCATATATACATATATTTAATTCTTTAACCATATATATCTTGAGAATTCACATGACACATTAATTAGGTTAAGTTGAACAATTAATTAGAGATTAAAATCAATTTGATTAAACTCAAAATAAAAAAAATTTGGCCTTAAATTGAAGTTAATTTGCTAAACATATATATGACTATATATTATAATCAACAATCATTAATTAATTACCATTTCACATGAACTTTTTCAAGTATTAGCTTTAATTCAATCAGAACATTAATTATATATTAGCATGCAATAAGTCAATAAATCCTTCCATAAAAAAAAGTCAGTAAATCCAGAAACTAATTACATAAATATTAGTATATTTGAAAATAAAATTAATTTAAATAAAGTAATTCCAAACATCTTATACCTAAAGAAACCGTATATTATCAAACATTAATAACATGCAATTAATAGATCACTACCACAATTAGGCAAATGATGCAATCATCTCAAATTAAGTAAATGTGCCTTAAAAAGATTAAATTATTCCTTTAAAAATTTTAATATTGAAGTTTACATAAAACAAATATACTAATATTGTCTTTGACATAAGACTCTAAAATAACTGGACTCAAAATATTCTTATTGAAATGTAAATTAAATATTTAAAGTTTTTGATTTATTTATTTATTTATTGAGTCTAGTTTAATTTTTTAATTTATTTTGAGTTAACTCAACTTAAAATCGATCCATTTCAAGTCCAAAATTTATTATTTCATGTTGTTTAAGCTTTTTAAAGAAAATATCAATGCATTTTGATCAATGATTCTGAAGATACATAAAATAAAATAAAAAACTTAAAATTCATCATCGTTTTATATATGGCCTAACATCTGAGCTGCAATGCCCTTTTGTAAAAGAGAAAATTAAACCATAAAATATGACTCCTTCTTAATTATATGTATTAGAAATTAACTTTTATGTCATATATATATATATATATATATAATTACTAAATATTTACATATTTTATTTTTGAGATAATTCAAAATAATTTGAGCTAGGGAACTTCTCTAGTCTTTTTTTCAAGCCACTCCTATGAGTCTTATCACTAAAAATCAATTCAAAATTATTCAATCTGAGATTAATGAGGTATTTACAAATATATTACTTAGAAATTTTAAAAATTTCATACTTTTTTAAAAATATAGTAATATATAATTCAATTTTTGTATTTATTGATGTGTTTGTAAGTTTTAAGTTTGTTTTATAAATTCAGGCCGTAATTAGACAACCCTATAAATCTGATTTCAAATCATGTGATTTTTTATTGTTTAAAATTAATATATATGCCATATTTCAAATTTGAGATAACAAACAACATAATATTTTTAATAATTTATTGACATATTAAATACTGAATTTTAAATATTATTTACACTCACATATCTTATAAAATTATCAATTTTGTTAACTCGTTTTTTATTGTATATTACTTTTAAAATGATATTTATGCACATTAAATAAAATTTATATATTATTTTTAGAACTTAGTAATTACTTGTATAGCAATTTTAATATTGTTTTTATACATTTATATACATAATTTTTATAGTGATGGAGAGAAAAAGAATGTATATATATATATATATATTAAAAGTAATATATATGTATTATTTAATTTTTCAATATTATTTTTTGAAAGTGATATACTTAAAATTAAATTACAGAAAATTATATTTTATGTAAATATAAAAAGAGCTATGCATATAAAATATGTATAGACTAATAGTTCTATTTGTAATTTATGTAATCATATAAAATATATAAACTAAATATTTCTAAAGGTTATTTATGTAATTTTTTATGAAGGTTATTTGTGTAATTACAGGTTTTAGTTTCAACTTGACTAACCGACATTCCTAATCCTCGGATTGTTATTAAAACTATAAAGAAACTTCTTCTCCTGAAAAGGCGAAATTTCTAACGAATTTATATGCAAAAAAATAAATAAGCTGATATTATATAAATATAAATACTTTAAAAGTCAGATAGATTTCTGCAATAATACGCGAAACAAATCAGCAATTACCCACCGAGCCTGCTGCCTTCGAACTTTCTGCTTTTCCCGATAGTATTGATCGCGGGCCCTCTCCTTCCGCCCTCATCGCCGCCGGCGAAGCCGACGGCCGGCTTGCCGCAGCGTTTGGTCTCCCTCTAACAGCTTTCAATCCTGTTCCCGTCTCTTTCGATGGCGGAGCTGGAAGATGCGGAGGCATTAGCGGCATCGGCGGTAGCAGGGGATAGCCGGTCTGCGGCGCAGGCCTGGCGGGCCGTAATGGGGTGGATGGGCGTCATCCTACAAATAGTGATCCAGATTCTGCGGTTCAGCCCCTCTTCATTGGCGCAAATCCTCTCTTTCATCGGCCTTCGCGACCACCCGCATCCTCTCCTCTCATCTTCCACCGCATTCAAGCCCCTTCCTGGCGACATCTCTGATGCGACTGCCCCTCCTCCACCTTCCCAGGTGCACCCTTCAGAATATTTGAAGAAGCTCACGGTACGATGTTCCCCTGATCGACAGGTCCTCAATCCGTAGGCTTTTGCGTTGGCAAGCGCCAGTATTTTACTTTAGATGCTAAATTATTGAATAATTTTGTGTTCTTACTATTTTTCCATTTCTTGTTTTGCTTTTCGATTACTACGATCTAATAGTATAATAACTCTTTCGGAAGGAATAGGTGAGAATTACATGATACCTTCACATTTGATGAAATGAATTATTATTTGGACTGTGGGCTCGCAGGTATTATGGCTCAAATGTCGACCTAGCCCTAAACTAAAATGATGTCGGATCATGTTTAGTTTATGTTATCCTTCAATTAGCTATAAGCTAAAATGTAAAATGCGTCTTTGCTTACCTTGGGAAAATGCATTTCCTCATGTCAATGGAGGGAAGTTCTTTTTGAACTTAACAAAATAGCTGAACCATGTTTTCACATGCACATGATATGCCATTCAACAGCTTTTTTGACTTACTGCCGCTTTGGTTCTTTCCTTGTTGCAATCTTGCAGATCCATGCTTTTTTTCAATTTACTTTCTTCTTTTAGGAATGGAATCCCACATAATTTTTCTCCAAAAGTCAACTGAAGAATATGCCTATCTCTATTGAAAATTTTAACCCAATCAGATAGTAGAAAAGAAAACAATAGACGAATGAAATTTTTCATGTTTCTGGAATTTTAATTCACATTTTCTGCTTTATGTCCATATTAGGCAGAATTGCTCCTTGTAATATATTTCATCTTATTCATTTTAGGGGGATTTCTACTTCTTCTGAATAAAAAGTGTTGTTATTGAGTAGACCGAAATGTTGGCAATATTTGACCTCTTGTTGGATGCAAATTTTAAAAAGGAGTGTGCAAACCTTGTTTATGCAATTTGCTTGAAGTAATTTAATTGAATTAGTGTAATTTCAACAAACAATTTACTTTTGTAAATTGCATGTGACAGTTGGTTATATTGTAAGATATTTAGCTAGCACACTAACACTGTTTTAGTTGTGTAAATTTGGGATTTATCTGAGTGTCCAGTCATAAAGCTGCTTTCCTTACTATGTAATTCCTCAGGAAGTTTTGGACCCAAGATCGAATTTAAGCTGTTTCTTGTCCAACCTCTTACCGTATGGGACTATAGTGCAACTTGGCATCATTGCTTTTCATATAAAAATTCTTAAATGTATCAAAAGCTTAGGGAGTTTTCTCTTCAACGAATATGGGGCTAACCTATTCTCAACAAATGTTTACTTCAACATATAACTTTTGAGAAACTGGCTCACTGCAACAATAAATGGTTTAAAGTTAGTCGTAGCCCATGATGCATTAAAATACTAAAAAGCCAAGTACAAAACTTACAGAGAAAAAGGTAGGATGGGGAGACATTCCCCTACCCACAAAACATCATCTGTAGAAACTAAATAAGAAGCATAGTGAACTTCCTTAATTCCATTTCTGCATGCATTGGTATCTTTATAAGCTTTAAAAGAAAGAGGTACACGAACGATATTAGAATGGGTGCGAAGTGAGCTGCCCCTTCTAACATATCATAGAATGTCAAACAAGGTAGTAGAAGAGTCCCCTTCCAACCTTTGTCTCTTATAGAGTTTACTTGTCTTTCAAATAGTCAGGGACACTTGATCTTCACTAACTTGTGTTATTTTTATTTTTACTTTTCTAATAGAAAACTATTTGTTATTCAGGTAGGTTTGGATTGGTTTATGCAGAAAATAATAAACTGTCTCAAAAGTTCTTGGCTTGCTAGGATGAAGTGTCAGTTAAAGGGGGCTCCAGAGTATTTTGGGGTTAGAAATTGAAGGATTTCTAGGTAATGTTAAAGAACAGTGGGAGAAGTATATTTAATGTTTTACAAGAAGTTTGTTCATCCTCGTTTATTTTGAAAGAAGAAAAGTATGTTTTTCTGTTGTGTAAGAACCTTTCATCATTTGATGAAAGAATAGTAACTATCATGATCCTCCCTGGTATTTTTATTGTTGAAATTTTTTTTTTGATTGAAATTTGAGAACAAAGCAGGTACGGGATATGGTGCTGACTAGGAGAACTTTGTTGCTGTCAGATGTCTTGTCTTTATAGAGATGATTAATGTTTCAGCTCTTGCCATTATTTAGCAAAATTTGCTGTTTGCTCAACTCAACCAATATACTTTGGATAATCTTACTCATGCTCATCTCAGCTTGGTTGGAACTCTGCAGATAGTGCTCGACTTGGATGAGACTCTAGTATGTGCATATGAGGCATCCAGCTTGCCAGCAGTAGTCCGAAGCCAGGCTATTGAAGCAGGTCTAAAGTGTTTTGAGCTGCAATGCATTTCTGCAGACAAGGTTTGTATAATTGTAAAACGCTTTGCTCAGTTCTGCTCCTAACTTAGAACCCAAAGAAAAAGTAGTTGAAATTTTAAAAATCTTCTTCTGAAGGAAGTTGAAGGAAGAGAAAAGGTGAATCACGTGGTTGTGTTTGAGCGTCCTGGTTTGCAGGAGTTCTTAGAGAAGATCAGTGAATTTGCAGATCTTGTTCTTTTTACTGCTGGGCTTGAAGGTTTTCTATTCTCCACTCCATATTTGAATTATCCATTATGTTTATTATTTCTTTACAAGCCCCCCCCCATGTTCTGATGGTTGCTTTAGGTTACGCCAGTCCTCTTGTTGATATTATAGATGTCAACAATAGAGTTAGTCTCCGTCTTTACCGGCCTGCAACAATTAGCACGTAAGTAAATTTTCTCCTCCACAGATGGAACGTTTAAAAGGTGCCTATGATCGTTATGCAATTCTTTGTATAAGTCCTGTATTTTCACTTAATTGCTTCATATTTTGCTAGCATCTCATACCCTATAGCTGATACTTTGTAGCCTCCTAAAGAAAACAAAGTTTGTTGGATATTTTAGCATCATCTTTTGCATGATATTGCATTGCAGTTAAGTATAAATGTCTAGTCTCTTGCTGTCATACACTGTATTGGGGCATTCTTATGTTGTCTGGTTATTCTAATCTTATTTTGAAGTCCACTATTGATTTGGTTTCCAGGGTATATTCTATGTTTATTAGCACTGGCAATAACATTAAGTAAAATACTAACTAGTTGCTTCACCTTGAATCACATCATTATCAATAGCCTTACCCTAGCTATTTGAAGCTAGCTTGATGAGTTCCTCTTAATTTGTAGCGAAAGTGCTATTTTTGTTTTAGTCTACATATATTTTTGTTTGTATAGTCTATTTCAACCAAGTTACTACTGCTCTACGTCATGTTCTTTTTAGTTATTCCATGCTAATAATTTCTCTCTACTTTAATTATGCATCTTCTTCTCTTTATTGTACATGTCCAATTTCTTTTTCTCCAACCATTCATAATTAATGCTGCATGTGTTTATTTAATTTATGTTAATCCTTATTGACTTTAATTAAGGTACTCTTGGTCTACGTTCTTTCTCTAATAAATTTATCTTGCCTTTATGATGCATCTTATGTTCTATCTTGTACATTGCCCATACCATATAATTAAAGCTAAAGCGCATAAATAGCCTGTTTAATTAGAGAGGAGAACATTAATTGCAAAACTACAAAGCCCCTGGCCCCCTTTTGAAATTTATCCATGGAATTTGATGGACTTTGTTGTTAACATTGATTAATTGAAACTTTCTAAAAACTGTTAGTGATACTTCTAAAGATGATTCTATTCCCAAGAAGTTGGATTTAATGAAAGTACATTGCTAAAAGACATGCATCGGTATTCTTTCAGCTGTAAATGAAGGTCTACTCACAGTTTACTATCCAACATTCAGCGTGCTAAAGTGAAAATAGAAAAACCAAAAAAAAAACACTTTTGTTCTTGGCATATTGTTTAAGTTCCATAACTTTTGGAACTCTGGAAATGAAAAATCAAGGAGAGTTTATTTCCTGCTTGTTGATACCATAAAAAGTCAGGAACCAGGCCAAATAATGTGATTAACTCGTCAATTTAGTTAAATGGACTTATTAAAAGAAAAATTCTCAATTACTATATTCCTCTCAATATGAATTTATCATTCCCTAAAGGTCCTCAAGGCCAAATTTAAATTTAGTCATTGTTAATCAGATTCCTGCCTGTTTGGAAAATTGGAAAAATATTTGGGGTGAAGGAAACGTTTCTCTGCTTGTGTTAAATTTGAGCAAGGTTAAATTTAGTAAAATTCTTTCCGTTTTGATTTATGTTTTGCATCTTTCTGACTTTGAACCAGGGAATACAGGCCGCACGTGAAAGATCTATCCTGTATATCACAAGATCTATGCCGGATAGTAATTGTGGATAATAATCCTTTTAGTTTCTTGCTGCAGCCAGTGAATGGGATACCATGTGTTCCGTTCTCTGCTGGTCAGCCCTATGATGATCAGGTGAGGATGTAATGAATTGGTACAATTTCAGAAAGGGTTAATTACACTTGGGTCCATGTAAATGATTTATCTTCAGTAATCTAATGGTTTAAGTTGAGTAGTTGACCAAACTTCCCCTATCCCATGGCAGAGAAAGGGAATGCTGAAAGGTAATGTGTTTGGCAAGTTAAAATTAATGGAAAGAATAACTGTAGGACTTGCTTGAAGTTAGCAATGACCTCAAAGGCCGATGTGAAATGACTCAAAAAAAAACATGAACCTATGTGTTGATTGGCTATATCTGGATTCATGGTGTAATTTACCCATTCAAATTACATTATTTTCATGTACTCTTTGGTATCTGATCCATTTTTGTATCTTGATCTTTTAATCTTTCAGCTCCTGAAAGTTATTCTTCCACTTCTAAAGCAATTGTCTCTTCAAAAGGACGTCAGGCCTGTGCTCTATGAAAAGTTCCACATGCCTGAATGGTTTCAGAACCATGGAATTCCTTCCTATGATTACCTTTCATGACATTTTTTGCTCTTAGATCCTGAATAATTTTTTTGTACATTATTGTTATTATTATTTTGTCAAGAAGGGACTATACCTTGATAGAAATTAAAAATTAGGCATTGTGTTTTCATATTCATTCTGTTGCTCTGAAAATTGTAAGCATCCATGCATGCCCGGAACAGTGCCAAGTTGTTTTATGTGTAGCGAGTTATAATCCTTGATACATGGATGGTACTATTGTTTAGTCTTGCATATTGTTGACGCGATTGCCTTGGTCTATCATAATCGAAGATCTCTTGGTGCTTGTCGAAAGAGGAAGATAGAGTTAATGCATAAAATAACTGAACGAGATATGAATTTTTTGTGTGATCAGAATCCCCATAAAAGTGAAAAATATTACAGTGTCAAGTGCTGGCGCACGGCTCTGTTTGGTAATAGGAAAAAAAAGAAGATGTAGTTGGAATTTTTAGCCATTTTTGAAAAATGTGTATGATGTGAAATAAAGTAAGTTGGTTATATTAAAAATTGTGTATGATGTGAAATAAAGTTGATTGATTTATTGAGAATTGTGTTGAATGTGAAATTAAGTGATTGTTTATGTTGGAATTTGTGTGAGATGAAATATAAAATAATTTTTTAAGTTTTTTTAAAATAAATTTAAGATTTTGACCATGGAGTTAATTTTAGGCATGATTTTTTTAGCACATTGCCAAACAGGGCCTTAGAGTCAAGTCCACTATAAAAGTGATTCTTTGCAGAGGGAAAGAGTATAGGTGAGCGAGAACCTTCTTTTTGAAAGATTATATAAGTTTTTGTGGCTAACCTTCTTGGTGAATGTTACTAGGTGAATGAAATCTAAGGAGGAAGAAACTTTGTGTTTGGTGCACAAGGTTTCTCTAATATCCTAGTGAGAAAAGAAACTTAAGGAGGGAAAGAAACCTAGGGGATTTATTTTTTTGATTATTACTGGATTGAATATTTAGTTTCTTTGTGAACTGTTTTTTTATTTTTTTTAGGCCAAAATGGAAATACGGGAGTTTTTTATTTTAGATAAATGTTTTTAATAATGCTATAATATATATATTATCATGAATTAATTTAAAATATTAAAGGCAATTTAAAATTTTTTTATGCTGCATCATAAATTCATATTAAATTTTTTAATTGAATTCAATATTTTTGAAATTATTTATAGGCTGGCAAAATATTTTCTCCTAATAAAAACATTATGCAATATTAAAATAACAGCTACAATGAGGCCATTGTCCTCATCATTAGGGGTGTGCATTCGATTTAAGTGGTTGGTTTTGGTGACAAACGAACGTGCCCGTTGCCGGGGTCCCAAGTCCGCGGATGAAGAAATGCGGAGGGTTGCGTTAGGTAGTCGACAGCCAGCGTAAAACTTGTCGAATCAAATCATGACATGAATGCTCTTTAGAAAATTGGTTAAAGCTAGGGCGTTCCTGGAAGCGACGCGCTGTATTTCCTGAATACAGTGAAAAATGGGCAGCAAGGGCCGCTGCATGGCGCCCGGGTGGTAGTGAAAAATGAGCAAGGGTCCCCACATCACGGACGGATGCGGGTAAAGAGCTAGTCCATCATAGTAGAACTCAAAGTCAGTAGGATTAGATTAGGAACTTGGAATATAGGCAGCCTGACGGGCAGATAATGGAGTTGGGGAATATTATGATTATTAATATAAAGATTAATATTTGTGGCCTGCAGGAACAAATGGTTGGAGAAAAGCTAAGGAAATTGATGGCCTAGGTTTAAACTTTGGTACTTCTGGTAAGAATAAAAATAAGAACGGAGTGTGGTATAATTCTGGATAAGAGCTTGAAAGGATCATGTAGTGGAAGTTAAGAGAAATTGTATATAGAATTATGGTTATAAAATTATAATCAATGGAATGATTTTTAATATTGTAAGTGTGTATGCTCCCAAGTTGGCTTAGATGCGAGCACAAAGGAAAAATATATAATTTAAGAAGAGTTAATACAAGAGATACTCTAGGAGGAAAGATTATTTATTGAGAGAGATTTTAAATGGACATGTTGGATGTGTTTTGCTGGAGGAATTTAATAATATCCATGGTGGATATGGTTTTGGAGAGATAAATGAGGAGGGTAAAACTATTTTAGAGTTTTTCTTTCAGTATATGATCTTGTAATTGCTAATACTTTATTCAAGAAGAGAGAGGAGCATGTTATCACGGTACAAAATTGGAACTTCAAGAACTCAGATTGATTATTTTCTTATAAGGAAACGAGATCGCTTGATTGTAAAATTGTAAAGTTATTTCCAAGTGAATGTTTGACTACCCAACATCGATTAATAGTTTTAGATTCCGAGATAAAAGTATTTGAAAGAAATAATAAGTCAAAATCCTATCCTCGGACTCGATGGTGGAATCTAAAGAATGAGAACAAAAATGTATATTTAGAAGAAAGTTTAGAACTTGGGCAATGGAATATTAACGGGGAAACTGATCTTATGTGGTTGACAGTTGTAACTGTATTCGTAAGGTGGCAAAGGATGTGCTGGGAGAATCCAGGAATGATTCAAATATTAAAGATACTTGGTGGTGGAAAGATGATGTACAAGAAAAATATAAGGAGAAGAAGATTTGTTATAGAGATTGGTTTAAAAACAAAAATAATGATAAGTGGGAGAAATATAAAGTGGCTCGACGAGAGTCTAAGGAAAGCAATAGGCAATGCAAAAAAATATGGGTTTTGAGGATTTATATAGAAGCTAGACACTAAAAGAAGGAGAAAGACAATTATATAGGATTGCCAAGGCAAGAGATAGAAAAACTAAAGATTTTAATTGAAGTAAATGTATTAAAGATGAAAATCAAAGAGTACTTTTTATGGAAGAGAAGTATCAAAAATAGATGGATGTTTTTTTTTGATAATTCTTAATGAAGATTGTGAAAATTCAATTGATTTTACAGAATTCAAGCACCCTAAAGGAAAGTAAAATTATACTTACATCCGACGTATATTAGTAAAAATGCAATGTCTGGAAAGCTTTAAGAAGATGAAGCATAAAAAAAGCAGTAGGACCACGATAACATCCCAAGTTTGATGTTTGACAGTGCTTAGGAGATGAAGGAGTTTCTTGGCTTACTAGATTGTTTAATATGATTTTGAAGACTAAAAGGATGCCAAATGAATGGAGAAAGAGTATATTTAGTATAATTTATAAGAACAAAGGTGATGTACAAAATTGTGCCAAATATAGAGGAAAATTAAATTATGAGTCATACTTTTAAAACTTTGGGAGAGGGTGATCGAACAAAGGTTATGCCTATAAATACTAAGATATCAGAGAATCAGTTTGGTTTATGCCAGGTAAGAATCTACTATAGAAGCCATTCATTTAATTAAGAAGTTTAATGGAGAAATTTAAGGAGAGAAAGAAAAACTTACATTTGGTTTTTATTGATTTGGAAAAAGCTTATGTAAAGTTTCAAGAGAAGTTACTTTGGAGAGTTTTAGAAAAGAAAAGAGATTTGCACTGCTTATATTCAAGTTATTAAAAGACATGTATGAAGGAGCTGTTACCTGCTGTTCGGACACAAAGGAGGTTTGACTAAGGATTTTCCTATTACAGTTGGATTACACCAAGGCTCGGGCTTTAAGTCCGTATCTTTTTGCTTTGATTATGGAAGTCATGACTGAACATATCCAAGATGAAGTGCCTTGGTGTATGCTCTTCGCAGATGATATTGTCCTTATTGAGAAAACTAAAGAGGGAGTAAAGCGAAACTAGAGCTTTGGAGAATGCTCTTAGAATCTAAAAGGTTTGCCATCTCAGCAGAAAATCAACTGAATATATGGAGTGCACATTTAGTCAAGAAAGAAATAGTTATTTTTTGGAGATGTGACAATTGGTGATCAAATTGTCAAGAAGAGTGAGCGCTTTAGATACTTGGATCAATTATACAAAATGATGGCGAAATAGATAAATGAGTTATTGCAGGATTCAAGCAGGCTGGGTAAAATGGAGAAATGCTTCTGGGAGTGTTATGCGATAGAAAAATCCCATCCAAAATTAAGGGTAAATTTTATA
The DNA here is from genome assembly GCA_002786265.1 of Apostasia shenzhenica. Taxonomy (NCBI): domain Eukaryota; kingdom Viridiplantae; phylum Streptophyta; class Magnoliopsida; order Asparagales; family Orchidaceae; genus Apostasia; species Apostasia shenzhenica. The sequence goes on along the minus strand of KZ451909.1, from coordinate 1,234,164 downwards.
AAATGTTGTAGAGACCAGCGATGATATATGGTGCTGAATGGTGGCCTGCAAGAAGAAACATCTCAAATAAATAAATGTTGCAGAAATGAGGATGTTAAGGTGGATGTGTGGATATACACGAAAGGATAGAATGAGAAATGAGTATATCCGAAAGAAAGTTGGTGTTGCACCATATTGAGGATAACATTAGAGAAAGTCGGCTTCGATGGTTTGGACATCTAAATGCAGGCCATTGAAGCTCCAGTTTAAGAAAAATTGAGTTACTGGATTTTGCCCATGTACAAAGAGGAAGAGGGAGACACAAAGAAGACATGGCAAGAAACTATGAGGAAATGATCTTAGTTACTTAAACTTAGATAAGAATTTGGTAACTGATAGAGCGCAATGGAAACAAAGGATTCATGTAGCCGACCCCACCAAGTGGGATTAAGGCTTGGTTGTTGTTGTTGTTGTTGTTGTTTGGTGACCAAACTAAAAAAAAGATTGGATTCGGTTTTAAATTTAATGAAATCAAACCAACCAAATTATATTATAAACCAAACCAAACCAACCAAATAAATATCGGTTCGGTTTGATTTGGTTTGGTTAAAACCATATTTTTGGTCTGCAACTCTTTAACCTGCAGCGCAAGCCGCGCAAATCGTGCAACCCTAAATAATTTGAAACTTCTTGGTCGGTCGAATCAGCCTTCTTTCTCGCGAACCCGTCTATGAGGGAACTCAAATCGATAAATTGCCAACTGAACTGACTTAATATAAATAAGTGGGTTATTCGGTTAATTCGGTCGGTTTGGTTTTCAAACATGTGAAACCAAACCCAAATCATTTAACTGAAATATTCAAAATATCAAACCATCACCAAACCGTTAGATTCTAAACCAAACCAAATCGTTAAATTTAAACGGTTCGGTTCGGTTTTTCGGTTTAAACCATAGTTTGCACACCCCTACTCATCATTGGGGGAATTGTTATGTATTTACTAAATTTTTATGTGTCAAAATTTAACACTGTAGAGTAATATAATAACGAGAAATTTAACAATAAAAATAGATAAAATGACTCGTTTGATTGGTTGTTTTTTTGGCCCTCCAAATATATAAAAAATAATATTAATAAGAAAGTATTCTATCATTTACAAATTTTAATAAAAATTTATTTTATATTATATTATATTATATTTTATTTTACTTTTATTCTTTTACCCCAAATATTTTTAAATTTTTTTAAATTTAAACTCAGGAATTCAATTTCAGGCAAGGTTTTAAAAACAAGACCGGACCGGCCGGTTCAACCGGTCGAACCGTGAACCGGTCAGTAAACCGGTCCGGTTTAATTTTATAATCAGATCCGCTTAAAACCGGTCAGAATCGGTCTAAATCGCGGTTCAACCGGTGAACCGGTACGGTTGGACCGGTTGAGTTTAAAATAAAAAAAAAACTTTCCTAAATTCTGGGTCCCTAACTCAGCCTCCGTTCTGCGGCCTCTACTCGCGCGACAGTCACGAACTCGCGATTTCTCTTGCCTCGCACTCTCCTCTCCAGCCGCCATCTTTTCGAAATGATTTAGTATTTTAGTATTTTAGTGATATGAAATGATGAAATGATTTAGTATTTTAATATTGATAAAGCATATATTTGTTCAGATCTTTTAATGATATACTAAATATTATACTCAATTTGTGATTTACGAATATTTTGTTAGGTTATTGTTATTTCGATTTGGTTGGAATTATTTTTTTGGTTATTTACATAAGATATTATTTGTTAAATTTAATTTTTAAATATTTATTTTATGTCTAATTATTGTGTTGATATGTGAATAATATATATCTTAACTATATTTATATTATATTTTATTAGTTTTTTTTAATTTTTACTTCATCCCGGTTCGACCTCGGTTCGACCTCGACCATTGAACCTTGAACCTTTCAGTCTACCGGTTCTGAAGCCGGTCCGGTTTTCAAAACCTTGGTTTCAAGTAAACATTTTTTTTCACTAGATTAAGAAAAATTACTTAATTAACTATATTTTATATTTAATATAACTTTTTTACCTAACAAAAAAATGTTAATTTTCATCACATTCGTATTTTAAAAGTTATATTTTTTCTGTATTTTTTTTTTCTCAATCATACATACTCCAATGATTTATATAAACATTTTAAAAAATTATAAATTAAATTTAATGACTTTTATACTTATATTATATATATAATGTTTATTAATTTTTTCACGAAATTATGTAAAACAAATAACTACAGACAAAATGCTTGGCTGCCGAGCGACGAGGTTTTAAGATGGAGGCGGCTTTTTCAGTAGATCTCTTTCTTCGAATCTTTCTTTTTTTTCTTTTTCTTCTTCTTGTTCATTCTCTCCGATTGGTGTCAGTTCGGTAGATGATGTTTCTGGAAGGAAGCCATGGGACTGAGGGACCGTCGGCGACTCTCGAATCGATTTCATCGGTGGGGGACGTCACTTACAGGTTAGTATTCTTCTTTCGGTTATCCCCTTCCCTTCATTGAGTTCTCCCGATTACGGCGCCGATCGCATGCCGTTTCTCGTGAAATTCTCTGTGATGAACCCTAACCCCACCGCTACTGATTCTGCTTCCCTAATAGAGATTCATAACTCCCCCTTTTAACTCAAATCATTGCTCAAATTTAAACAATGAACAGTTTCTTTGTCGAAAGAATAATTTGCAGAGAAATTCTAATTTAGTTGATGAATTGCAGCTGTGGGTCCTGCGGCTACTTGCTAAATTTGAGCTCTTCTTGCCGGAATACTGCTAATATTGGGTCGAAGTACAGAAAAGCAATCAAAAAGGGGCTCGTCTCTTTCTATTACATCGACGAGAGCAGGTTCACTCATACTGATGAGCTTAGTTGTCTTCCATACTTCAACTCTAAGCTCTCATGGGGGATTTTCAGGCGTCGGACGAAGCTTGGGTGCCGCAGGTGTGGGAACTACATTGGCTGCGCATATGAAGAGTATTCGCCTTTGCCTTCGTTTGGATCAGACTGCTCACATTCGAGCTCCGGCAATGGCGCTGGGTCTTCAAAAAAATATGAGATCAAAATCAGTGCTCTTCAGCCATCTTCAGAAGAGTTAGGTACTGCTTTTATGACACATTGATGTTGTATAAGGTTCTTATTTGTCACCATATGCAATCCTATTCTAGTTCACGGTGAGTAATTAGAAGAAGTGATTGCATTGAAGATGTAATGTTATAAGAATGAAACACTAGATCATTGGTCTTTAGACCATTGTGTTGCACAGAGGTTTTGTTAATAATGGATCTGTGTGAAGGTCTGCAAAGTTTTTCTTCTATATTATTGTTAGTGACTGTGTCTAATTGAGAATGAAGTTCTCTGCATTTTTCATAGATTTTCTCTTCAGTATACTTTTTTTGTTTCAATTACATAACACAAATAAAACGCAGTACTACATATTAACACCTAAATCTTACTATTTATTTGTATAGCTTAAAGAAATTTTCAGCACCACAAAAAGAAAACCTTGGTTAATTTTCGTCAAAGATGATTAGAATATTTCATTAGTGGATAATGCATCTTTTATCATTAGTTGTTTCTCATTTGCATCAGTTTATCTAAGATCACTTTTATTATTCTATGATGCTAAGGTCATTTCTGTTTTTTCTCTACGCTAAGGCTATCTTATTGACAAATAGAACCCGGTTTTACTGATGTTTTGTTTTCAGAAAGTTGATCGCAACATATAGATCTATGTCACTCTATTATCCTTGTCAATGATAGAAAGCTGATTAGAATAGGATTATAGGAATTACCCTTCCCACAAAAATCAGAAGAACAAGAAAGGTTGATGAGATAGTTTGCTGCCTTGTTACCTTCTTTGGACAATTGGGATACTTTAAGTATCCCGAAAGAGTGAATTATGTCAACAATGTCGAGCACCATAGTATCTGTATTAACAATGGAACACAATCTTGTAAGTATCCTAGTTACAATAACAATCGTTAAAAGAGTCGGACTATTGCCTTTGCCAAATTGACCGTCTCCTAGGTCGTAGAGACTCGACACTTGCCACAGAAAAAGTAGCCAAACAAAAGTATGCTATAGCAATAACCTGACCTCTACATTCTCGAAAAGTAGCTGTTTTACAGATCAAAACATTTGAGTCATAGATTTGTCAAAGTTTACATTAATCTATGATAAGGAAGGGAGATCTCAACTGACGAGTGGGGTGACCTGGCCTAGAGACGTTCGAGGAATTTGAGTGGTCCATAAGATGGATTAAGGCTGCATCCTACATAGCTTTGGCGACATTAGCTGCAATCATCAAAGGTGAATAGAAAGTTTTCCATGAACCTTCTCGTTTCAAGTTTTTCAAATACAGTACAACAAAGTCAATAGTGTTGCGAAGTGACTCATCACACCTACTAGTAATTGAAACGACCTGCAACGAGGATAGTATGAACTACAATAGCGTAGATTGGTTATGGAGGAACACTCATCCACTATGTTTTCTTTTTGTGATATGGTATATCTACTCCTTATTTGTTGCTTATTGTTCTTCACTTATTGTCAGTCTAAGTTCAAGTCAAATAACAACCATCCCAACAAATGTAGTAGTTAAAATGCTCTTCTCACTAGCCCTCTTAGTTGCTTTTTGGTGAAAAGTGCTTTTGCATGACACAATGTTATTATTCAAAGTATTAATTTTTATATTTTAAATTATTTTAGGAATTTATATATACAACATAAATTTTTTTTATATTACATCATATGTATTTTCACAAAAAATTATCAATCCTATAGTAAAACTTTTGTGGAAAAAGTGAGTAGTATTATATTAAAAGATTTGTGTGGCATGCATGTAAATATCCCATTTAAAAATAAAATTTTAATTCCTAAATCCTAAATTGTAACATTATACTCAAAATGTTGATTATTTTGTAAATTAGTTATATATAAAATTTATTTTAAACTTAATTTAGTGGAATGAGAGTCTGTATTATAAACTTGTAAAATAATATAATAATAATAATATAAGATTCATAAAAATATATTAATAATTTAATTTATAATTTTTTTAAAAATAATATCACGTGAAATATGTAATTATGTAAGATTTTGATGTGATATAGATACTATTTTATTTTGGATAGTAAAATATGTAATTTTTTATAATTAAAATATTACTCATATAAATCTCCCTGAATAATAATAATAATATCAAATGACACTAATGTATTTTCGTGTAAATTTTCATTTTATACCGTCGCTTTGATAATAATATTAATGTTTTAGTTTTATAAAATTTAGTCAATTTAAATAAAAATATAATTCAACCCAATGAATTTTTTTTTAAAAGCATATTTGCATTTCATCTCTTCTATCTTTTATTTCACGAAAACAAATAATTAGTTTTGTTGAGAGCTCCATTGCAGAGTTTGGTTTGAGCAACTGATTTACATTATGCTAGTTAGATTGGGTCTTATTATTCATTGAATAATAATAGTAGTAATTATTATTATTATTATTTGATTAGAAATATTAGTAATTCTTACTTTTTTTATTTAAAGAAATAATTCATCAAAAAAATAAGTCATCTGTTTCATTGATATGAATATATTTGAGATCTTACTTCTATCATCTATTCTAAATTGATACAAAATGCCATGCAGATAGGGGTGACAATTTGTACCCGTACCCGATAAACTCGCCCTGAGCCGCCCTGACCTGCCCCTAATGGGACGGGTATGGGTACTCAAATTTTACCCGGAACACCC
>KZ451909.1:1098320-1214109 GCA_002786265.1 Apostasia shenzhenica | reverse complement strand
CCCATAAGCACAGGCTTGAAGCCACTAAACCTCTTCTATGTAGCCATGCCATTGTCAAGAGTGCACCCTTGCGCATTCTCTACAAATAAGCCTGTATCTTGAGCTGAGTAGGAATCCTCCGATATCAATCACCCACAAATAACCCTTGTCCTCCAAAAAATTGCCTGGTATAGAGCTTGTCAGTAGGAATCTTGGAAGATTTTGTTTTTGCTCAAACAAGTTTGTCCTCAATGCTTTTGTGCATTCTCTGATGGAAATAGCTCTTTATCAAATCCACACCAAAGAGGTGGCTCAGTCTAATACTACTCAGTCTAATACTATCCCATTCAACTACTGACCTCTGCTAGTATGGAGGGAAACTCTGCTATATGCATGTTTAAGAAAATTGACCATCTACTCAAGAGCAGTGGTAGAAAGCCAAGAGTCATCCATAAAGGAGATACCCATCTCATCGTCAACAAGCCAAATTATCTTATCAGAGATTACTAAACCCATGCATATAAGTTTCCATATGCAAGAATCACCTCTATATTTGGCTTTCAAGCTCCCTCTCCAGATGCAATCTGAATCATCAATGAATTAAGCTGCATGCTTCGCCACAAGGAAACAATGCCACCACCAGAAAATTAGCATTTGAGGGCGAATAAAAGCCGAATTTTTTCGCTTTTCAAATCATACATAAACAACAAAAACACCACTACAAAATTACATTCCCACAAACCTATCAGAGTTGAAATCAATGATCATAGTACAAGGGTACTAGATTGTGTGATGTGTGTGAATGAGGGAGAAACAAAGGTATTTAAGTGCGGTTAACTAGCATTACAATATGGGAAGCCCAAAAGGCCTTCAAGAACTACAAATCAAAAGGTATTTAAGTGGGGTTAACTAGTACTACAATATGGGAAGCCCAAGAGGCCTTGAAGAACTACAAATTCGCCAGGAAGCAACATTGCTATAAGTATACCTGAATGGGCCAGGGCACCTGATTGACCTACCCTCCAAATCTGGATTGAGCAGAGATTTAGGGTCCAAATCCACAACATTGACCCGGCCTGACCATCTTGCCCAATGCCCAAATGTAGTCATCAGCAGCCTGAGCAGAGGAATGTTGAACTGCCAACAACAGCTTCCCAAATGGCAGCTTCACCATGGAAAGAAGAGAACAGCTTCCCCCACCACTCTAAGGGAGAGATGCAAAAGAGATTATTAGTGCTATCACATGACTCTAACGTGTCATTATCCAGCTCATCACTTACCTAGAGCAAAAATACAGAATTGAAGTCATAAGATGGACATGAGTTGAGGTTTAGGTTATTAACTGTAATAACCAGGTCAGACGAAGGCAGAGTGATAAGGCCAAAGGTTGGGAGAAGTTGTGGCTCCTGAGAAGTCCTCGGATGGAAATGGGGAAGAAAGGGATTAACTTAAATAAGAAAAGAAATTATTGGACCTTATCCAGGCACCGTTTTGGAATAAAACATGAAGCCTAATATGAACCGGGCCCAGACAAACGATAGCCAGAATTGGGACTAACATATGAAATTGGGAAAAGTTTAGTGGCATGTAACTATGTATGATGTTAACAACAAATCATGGCTTAAAATCAAAGATAACATGATGAAAATAGAATTCCAGATAGGATGAAGAGAACACCTCCGGTGTCTGTCTAATATGAGCATAGTTCTCATCTGTAGTGGTGTCCAATCTATAGCTGAATCTATCAGAAACACTACTAATCCTTTCATTTCTCTCACTGCTTTGCCCAGTCATAGAAAGCAGCCTCTGATCCCTCAAGTATGGAATATTACCAAATTGACCACCTTCCACGATGTTCCCTGGCAATCCAACAGCAGAATAACCCAAAGCAGAGTTGTAAGGGTGCACTCTCTGGCCATAGCTGGTGTTGTCTCGCATTCCAATACCATGAAGTGTAGGCACTGAAGTGGTTGTGCGTCTATTCTCAATAAAATTAGATGAAAATCTCTCATCAATGTCCATACCATTACTACCAGCACTGCTGTTTGGTGTGGGCTGTATCTCATGATGGAAGGAACCAACTTCTGCAAATAAAACAAAAAACAACAAATTATACAATTATTGCACTATAGAAAATAACAAAATGGGGATTTAAAAACACAGTAAACTTATCTATTTACATGAACATCTAAACTGAAGTTCTATCCTCGATCAGAATTTGAGAGATGTTCACAGAACCATAAACTTCCATATCACACACATCAAATCTGAACATTTACATTACATTATTCAAATGGGCTAAAAAAAGGATCTTTCTCCTTTTGTTGAACTATTTAGACAGCAGCTAACCTTTCTGTTGAATCGTAATATTTATGCATTATGAGTGAGTACAATGGTTAATATGTAAACAAATGAATTCAGTATGGCATGTATGCAAATCTTCTTAAACAGAACTAGTAATATAAAGTCCACCAACTCCTTTTCAAATAAATAAATAAACTCTACCAACCAAAAGATGGAAATCTCTGGCACGAACTAAAGGACATAGCTCCATGGTTAAGGATGTTTTCTGCTTGATGCATATGTTGAGGCAGGTTGCCTAACGCTTGAGAACCAGTGAAATTGTCATCCAAGTAATTGGCATGACCATATCTTCCCCTGACATTTCTTTGAGATCCAGATCCCTCACCAATTTGTAAAGGCCTAGTGCTCAGGCATCCAGGAACCATGCTGACTGAATTATGGGGCCACAAATGAGGAGGCCCTGTGATTGAATTTGGCTGATATTGATTAAGTGGAATACTGTTTGAGCTTCTGGCACCGAAGCAACCATTTGTATTCATTGTGTCGAGAGCCATGGGATGAGCAGAGGACTTTCGTTTGAAATGTAACCTTTCATAATCTGCCTGAGAATTATTGGCACTAATTGAGCACTGAATGGTACGCGGATCATAACAAGATTCTCCATGAATATGAATTGGTTGAAGTATGCAAGATCGTCTGACATAAGGATGATGCAGATAGGAATCACGTGCAGATTCTAGACTAACTATTCTGTAGTTCTGAAAATCCGAATTCAAAGTTGATGAAAAATATGTGCTTGAACTTGGTAGAGTGTTATGATAAGCCATGGAAGTTGATCTATTTGTTGCTATGTCTCTTTTAGGCAGCTGGAAGAAGTCATTGCCTGCACTCCAGAATTTTGAATTAGTAATTCTTCCCTCAAAAATTTAAGTTATAATTGGCGCATTAAAGCATTACAGAAATTACCCCAATTCAAGCAATCAGGGAGATGTTGGTTCCACATATTATTGTGATTCATTCTTGGCATCTCAAAAGAAACCTAACAAACGTCTCAGCACCACAGTAAGCAATAGCCCCTGACCAGAAGAGAGCTGAGACTTAAAGAATGAAACATTGGCTGTGAGACTAGGGAAAACATTTCTCACTGGAAAATAGGATAATAAAAACATAAGGCAAATGACTGGCGAAGACCATCAGATCAAAAATGAATTGAATCGTGAAGACATTTTATGTACCAAGTATGACAATCGAATATGTTTAAAAAAATCAATAAACATGGCATGACCAATGAAGCGGGGAAAATCAAAAAAATTTTAAAATGCACTAGGAGCAGTTACTTTGAAGTCCTACACAAAATTTGAAAGAGAGCAAAAAGAGTTCGAACCAAATAGAACACTTTTTCATATGCCACAATCCTTTTACAGATGCACAAACTCAATGACAGCATATCAATTACACCTTTGCAAATAAAAAAAAACTCCTTTGCAAGGATGATCTGTGCAATGAATTTTTAAAAAGATTATGAAGAGACAAGCTTACAAATTTCATATGAGATGGTCAAAACTAACATCTCTCATGTAATAGAAATAATGATCTCGAAACACTCAAATGCGTCAACTATTGCAACTGCAGCCTACTTGCAGAAATTGTGGAGGATAACTAAAACCATAGCAAAAACACCAGTTCCAGGAATCCGTCTCATTGATAAATACACTATTCTCTATAGAGCTTCTCCTAGCCTAGCAGGGAAAAAGCTTGTCTAGAATCAAGCCATTATAATTTTCAATTGGGGTGAGAGAAATCGTGGTGTTTGGGGAAAAATAATAATAAATAAATAAACTTTTCTCCATAAAGCATCCTGAGTTCCAATACAGATTCAAGTCATATTGTACAAGCATGGAATGTAAGAGCACAAGTAGCAATCCTATGAGCATAGCATGGCAAGTTACTGTGTTATAATTGACAAGCAACAATTCCTGAATTGTTCACAATGAACTTGCCGGAATTCTAGCCATAGGCACATAATGATTAATTTATATGGTTGGAATTACTAGTTTTCTTCAAAATCATCAAGGACCAGACAATGAAACTCTAAAATATAAGCACTTTGTACTTTGAAGTAATATCTAGCCATAGGCACTTTCTTCAAAATCATCTGTGGATTGTCATTGGATTCCTTCAAATAACTTACACATTATGGAAGTATTATATTGTGATTTTGAAGGAAAATGAAACAGCGTAACTAACTAATAATCTACAGATGCTTGTACAGAATTGTTTTGAATGAACATTAAAGGCCCCATAATTCCTAGAAATATTGACTATAACTACGCCTAAATTCAGCTTTATCTTTTGCTAGCAAAAAACAAGAAAATGATGCTGCTTCAGTAGAGAAGCTAGATTTTTTTAGAATACTGTAAACCCCCTACAAGTGTTAAAACCAATAGAATCTGCTTAAGCTGTAGAAGACAAGTAAAAAAGGTTCAGACGACTTGCCGCTAACAAAAGTCAAGTCTGGACGTTTCACTTTAAAATTTAGAGATAAGCTGCATGCGCAGGTTCTAATAGTTAAACATAGGTATCAAAACCTACAGCAACATTTGAAAGGGAGAAGGGACAAAGGAAATTTTGACTCGACCGGAAAAGGATTTTAGATGATGCAACTTAGTAATCGTAGACAAGCAAAACTCCAAAAATAATCTTTCAAAAGTAAGGTCATATCCAAACAACTGAATTTATGGCCTTAAATACATTAATGACAGTCAAATAAACATCAAAGAAGCAGTCAGGTACAAAATGAGGATACACAAGGCTGAACAACATAAACAGGGTTATCAGGATTCTTGTTAACATAACCCTAAACTTCCATTACAAAGCTAGGCATACTTATTTATACAGTGAAAATCTAGTAAAATCAAATTGAGCAGAAGCAGTAATGAACTAACAACATGAGAATCAGTTTCCAAAAACCATTTAATGTGGATAAAATTTCTTCCGTGAAATGGGCATACATCAACATAAGCAAGAAAAGATGAGCAAACTGGTCCCAGTGACTCGCTATAAAGATTCAGAAGAAAAAAAAGTAGTATAACTGAAGGTCTTGCAAAGTCATTATGGCACAACTTTAACCGGTGTCCGCCAATGATAAAAATACTTACTCTTAGCCATGCCTTTGCACAATATAGATATTTTTTAAAGTAATAACAAACTGTAACAGAGTCAAAAAGACAACATGCAGTTGAAAATTGAGATACAAATAACATTAGAAACTTGAGATACATGCTATGTTTATCACGTTACTTTTCTTTCATATAGACTCTCAGTTTCATCTAATTAGGCTACATCAGGAAATTACATGTATTTCTAGCATCTTACAATGTTAGAAAGGTAGGCAGGAAAAAGTTTCACATATAAAATTCTATAAAGAACAGGAGTACTGTGTGTGAACCTCATAATCCACATCATATTGTGGTTTTTCCACCAATAGCCAGATAATATGCAAGTCAAAATGTGTGTCATAAAGGGATCATCTCTGCTTGAGCGGTCTTGCACTTCCTAACTCAACCTCCGCTTTAACATGATTTTCAACATTGGGAATACCATGCTACTGGAATACAGTTCAAACCCTTTGGCTGCTGTTTCAATGCTAAAAAGCATTGTCTAAGATCAAAAGTTAGTTGGAATAAGCTAGAAAATTACAGGCTACTGTCTCAGGGCTGTAGTTGAAATCCAACTAAATAGCCTGTTAATCCATAATCGATTTACCTCAAGTTAGAAAAAGTCATACATATGAGAGAAGAACAATGGACTTAAGTAATAACCACTAATAAAGATCCTAACATACGTATATACATGAGAAGATATAAGTAATACCCTCAAACTGGAGAATAGAAATTACTACAATCCAACTTGCAACAAGTCAAAAAATTGCAAGGGCCCCACAGACTGGGTAATGATATCAGCCAGCTAACTCTATAAATGAGAAATAGATGTGGAGGGGACACAAGACCCTCTGACCGTTGATTCATCCCAGGCCAAGTTTATGATCGATGCCCGAGATCTGGCCACATGTCATCAATTTAGATGGATGGATGAGTCTAGGCAGATTTGGACACCTGACATGATTGGACAAAATTAATTTAATTTTGAAATTTCTCCCTTAACCTATTTGAGCAAAAATCTTAAAATTAAATTAATTATCTACCTAGTTTTCTTTTTCGCTATTTCTGATTTGGTAGATTGCAATTTCTTTTTATTGCATTTCATCTTGTGTGAACTAGAATTCATGATTGCTTGATTTGCTCACTTGTATAACTCTAAAATTAATGTGTGAATCAATTGTTGTTAAGTTATATTTGCTGTGAGAATGACCTATTTTCTGCGTAGACTGATTCATTGAATTAGTGATATTTTAAATTTTGTGGCAAATTATTTATATATTATTTGAACGTATTTCTGAAATATTTAAGATTTACTTTTCTGCGATATTGAGAGTTCTTAATTATTACATAATTATCAACATTTGTCTTCGTAATATTTTATATTGGTCTGTTAATTTTATTTACTAATCTATAAGTATGATCACATTTTGCATATTATTCCACACCATCTGGTATCAGAGCATGGTTAGAATATGGTGCATTTAAAAATATTTATTTTAGTCTGTATATGTCCACTACGTCTGGTTTAGAATACCCTTATTCTATGGATCTCAAATTAAAGGCTATGTTGACCACTCTTCTGGTTAGAACAGATTAGCTAGATGGTATAAAAAATAAACTAGATGAGGTGAGTGATCGAGTTGCTTGTCTTGAGGATGAGCGATGTACTCCTGCCTCAAAAACTGAGGATGTCAATGCTAGAAGAACCTTCCACTAGCCTGTCGGTAAGGTTCATGAGCCTTGAGACCCTAACGAATATTGGAATGAGTTCAAGACATTTATGAGGGAAAAGTATGTCCTTAAGGATCGACTCCTTAATCAATGGGAGAATTTGAATTAAGGAATGCGCTCTGTGATTGAATACATCGCAAAATTCGATGAATTTATAATACAATGTGAAGAGACTGAGAGTCCATCAATGACCTTATCTAAATTTTGAGCTGCACTACGAGAAGACATACAACATGAGTTATACTTGCATCAAGTTGCCAAGCTCGAGAAGGTCTATTAAATGACCCAAGATTATGACCAATTTCAGAAACTTGTGTCCCCTTAATGTACTGATAATCGGGATGGTCATACTAGCATTAAGCCAGCCCCTACAGGTAAGGCCTTCGCGACCTTTGCTTCTTTTACTCACCCACTTGTATCTAAAGAAGAAAAAAGCAAGACTGTAGTTGAAGAGTCCTCACGAGGCAACGCAAGACGTCCCTTTTGTTGTTTCCAATGTCAAGGCTATGGCCACATCACCGCTGAATGCTCCTCTAAAGTCTTGATAATAAAGCAAATTCCTGAGAACATTATTCCACCTTCTGAGGAACTAGAACCAACTTATGTAGCTGATCCTGCTTATGTGCAGAAATGTGAGGAGTACAAGGAAGAGCTTTTTTGTCACGCTCTTGATTCTATTCACCTGAGAGTAGTTAGGTGTGCATTAGTATAGCCTAAGAGGAGTGAGGACTAACGAAGGACTTTAATCTTTCATACGTATATTAAAATTAATTAAAAGGTCTGCAAAGTCCTCATCAATAGTGGATATTATATTAATGCAATTTTCACTAACATTGTAACTTATGTCGAGTTGACTCCTGTTGATCACCCGAACCCTTATCGAGTCGCCTGGATCGACGCTTCCTCCATTGAGGTTAAGTATAGGTGTCGAGTTCCAATTTGTTTTAATTCCTTTCAAAAAGAAATCTGGTGTGACGTGTTACCCATAGAAGTTTGCAACGTGATTTTAGGTCGGCCCTAGTTATACGATTTAGATATTACCTAGTTTGGTCATTCAAACTTTTGTGCTTTTAAGTATAAGGGTGATCGTATCGTGATTAGCCCATCACCACTACAAGCGGCTTCTAAGCGAACAATTGCCACATCAAAGAAGCCTAATAAGAACTTTATTTGATTAATACTAGAGAGCTCGAGAGAAAGATCATAGTAGAAGGGTGTGTTTGGGCAGTCACTATTCACGAACTTTAAGACGCCCCCACTGTCGAGCACCCACCTGAGGTGGTTCCACTGTTAAGCAAGTTCACTGACATTTATCTTGACGATCTGCCGGACAGTCTACCCCCTATGTGTGATATTCAACATGCTATAGACTGTCCTAGGACTAGTCGATGAAATGTCACAGAAAGGGTTCGTTAGAGAAAGTCTGAGCTCATGTGCTGCACTAGCCCTTCTTACTCCCAAGAAGGATGACTTATGGCGGATGTGCATAGATAATCACACCATCAATAAAATTACTGTAAAGTACCGCCTCCCCATTCTCCGCTTAGATGATATGTTAGACATGATGGCTACAGTCATTATATTATCGAAGATCAATTTATGGCAACCATTAGGTCCAAATGAGGCTTGGGGACGAATGAAAGACGGCCTTCAAAATAAAATATGAATTATATGAGTAGTTGTCCATGCCCTTTGGACTTTCCAATATCCTTAGTACTTTCACATGTTTAATGACGCAAGTATTACAATCATCTAATGGCATCTTCGCCGTCGTATACTTTGACATCTTGTTATACAGTCACACTAGGAACACTTAGACCACCTTCATTAGATCTGCTGAATCTTGAGAGTGGAGAGTCTATTTGTAAATCCTAAAAAGTGTGCTTTTATCACTAATCGTATAGTCTTCTTAGGATTCGTAGTCTCCCGTGAGGGTCTCTTAGTTGATCTCCAGAAGATTTGTGCCATATCCGAATAGCCAGAACCTCAGAACATTAATAACGTCCGTAGCTTTCAAGGTTTAGCTACATTCTATCGACATTTTATACAAGATTTTAGCACAATCACCTCTCCTATCATGGATTGTATTCATAAGGGAGCTTCTGAGTGGATGAAGGAAGCAACAAAACTCTTCGTCGAAATTAAGGCTCGCATATTTGCAGCTCCAATTTTATGACTCCAAGACATTTTTTTAAGTTTTTGAAGTATCCTGTGGCGCTTTGGGAGCTAGTATAGGTGGAGTCCTAAGAAGGTCATTCTGTAGCCTTCTTCAGTGAAGAAATTAAATGACATCAAGTAAAAATACTCCACCTATGATAAACAGTTTCATGCCATGTTTCAAGCCCTCAGATATTAGCAGCATTATCTCTTACTTCAGAAATTTATCCTCTATTCTGATCATAAAGTCCTGAAATACCTAAACTCGCTGAAAAACTTAACCTCAGACATTCTAAGTGGGTTGAATTTCTTCAGGAGTACACATTTGTACTCAGACATAAATCAATAGTTGAGAATAAGATAGCAAACGCCTTGAGTCGGCGAGTCTCCTTATTGACTATGATGAGCATTGATGTTGTCGGATTTGACAAGCTCAAGAAAACGTATGTTGACTGCCCTGATTTTGGAGTCATTTACGCCGCTGTGAGTTCTGCATTGACTAGTGAGTATCTAGATTATGTTATTCAAGATGAATACCTTTTTCGCGATCGACAATTGTGCTTACCCGTAACATCAGTAAGAGATTTTGTTGTTGGATTATATTTATCTATGAGAATAACCTATTTTCTGCGTAACTTGACCCTAATTTTATTAGATTAGTGATACCTTAAATTTTGTGACAATTTATCCATGTATTATTTGAACTTATTTTTGAAATATTTAAAATTGACTTTCCTGTGATATTGAGGGTTCTTGATTATTGCACAATTATCATCACCATTTGTCCTCATAATATTTTATACTTGTCCGTTAATTTTATTTATTAATCTCTGAGTAGGATCACATTTTGCATATTGTCCCGCACTAAGATGTCTTCTCTAATAACAAACAATCCTGATAAAGTGGTAATCGGCTTGGATATATTTGGTATGCTTATAAAAGATCAGGTTATTGGAAGCAGACTGCAGCTTTCTTGTTACAATGCTTTTGTAAATAAAAAAAAAATCTAGAAGATCTTTCACCGATGATGTTTTAAAAATAATATGAGCCTGGACCTAAATCCAGCTTCCGTATTTCATCTGGTACCAACATTTTGCTTTTTTATTCTTTAAATAGAATGTTTTAAAAGTAGATATACAATAGCCTAAAGTACCTTTTTTTTTATCAACAATGATACCATAACAATCTGCAGCAACATATGTTCTAATCTGAAGGTGACAAGTACTGATATACAACAATAATTTTCAGGAGACTTCTTAGTACTGAAGGATCAAGTCATGCTTCCGAATACCACTGTTGGGGACTCCTAAGTAAACTAGCCCACCACCTTTAGAACAAAGGTACCTAAGTAGATGAACGCTTTCAAGCAAATCTTCTGTAGAACAACAAAGGTAAAAGGGAAGAGAGGGCAGAAGCAGAAAGAAAGAGAAGAGTTAAGAAGAAGATGAAGAAACTGGGGAGGGGAGGGGAGGGGAGGGGAGGGGAGGGCAATATTCTTTATGCCATTCAAAATTGCAAAATAATAAGGGCTACTTGTAGTAGTGTTTGTGCCCAAACAATTGAGAAGGAAACAAATAATTACTTGCCAAACTTAAAGGTATAAAATATAACTCAAGCCTAAAGCAATACAAGGAAAATAAGTATTCCCCTTTTAATTAAATATTCGGAATATTCAAATTACATCTCGCCATTCTTTTATTCTTAAATATGTGTGACAAATTCAATGTATACATGAGTGGACAACCATCATTCACCCCACTTAAGAAAAATGACTCTGACGAGGTGGAATGTAAAAAGACTCAAGTATACCACACTCAACTTCCTTCACTAGTATGTAGAAACCAAGTGATCTATCTCTACTAACAAGATAGTGATAGAGTACTCCACCATCCCAACATTGTGGAAACAAATGAGCCTTTAATACAAAAGTACCTGCAAGAACAAAACTAAATAAAGAAAGAGGCTCGAAGGTGCCTCAATATTAGATCTTCCGCCTAAAATATGAGTAGATAAATGATTATGTAAATCTAGTAAATATGCATTAGGTCCAAATTTGCAAGAGTACTACATGAGCCAACAACATTTTCGTGAGGTTTGTTAAAAGAACCTTTGGACAAGAGATCAAGACGAATGCAAACCATAACATATTGTTGTACATTTACAATAAGCATCAAGAATCAGTGCAAAATGAACATTATTTATGGCGGTTTTGCATCAAACCTTAGCATTCAAATCATGAATGTGTTTGAATCAACATAATAAAGGATAAGAGTACCAGCAGGTAAAGGAAAAATCTCTGAAGGGGTGTAGGGTTTGTAACCATAAAGGCTCTCGAAAAAGCCAACGTTACAAGCAAATTAGCACTAGAATGAACAAAATCCCAATTCCTAGGTTTTTCACCAACAAATCACCTTATTAAATCACCTAAACTTTTATTAACTACTTCAATTTCGCTAGCGTGATATACAGAAACAAATAATAGTTTTGTGCCACATAATTTCAAAAGAAATTTTCCAAAATAACAAACAATCGAACACCCCTCTCAAAACCACTAATAGGAAACTCATACAACTTAACATCCTAAAAAATAATTTGACAACATCATTGCATCATTAGACTTACTAGAAGGAATGAAAAATGTCAATTTAGAAAATTTATCAACTACCACAAATATAAATCAAGATCTCTAGTAGTTTTAAGCAAACATAAAACAAAATGCATACTCAAATCAGTGTAACAAGAATATGGTACAGGCAACATTGTTTAAAGAGCCATGATTTATTTCTACACCTTACGTACCTGACATGTGAAAATATCCTGGCCATATTTCTTTGCAAGCTAAGCTAGTAAAATATGTCAGAAATAGGATGGTCTTTTGGACTCAAAACTCCACATTTTTACAAAAAAGCTTAAATTTGAGTGCATTGGGTTAAGTGCTTAAGTTAGTTTTCACTTAGTTTCTCTAAAAACTCGAACATCCAAATGGGTCGATTTAAACATTTTCTTGATCCGAATAATCTGCGATGAGTCATGATAGAACTAAAACCTCTAATGGACCTTTTATGAAAAGCAAGTGACTTGTCAAAACATGGCCTAGTAATATATAATAGGTCAGTTAAATCTCTAATTGCTCACATTTTCTCTGGATCTATAGAATACCTTGGGAAGACACAAAGAATCGAAGAATAAGTACAATCAGTTGTAGGAAACTTCACCTTTAATTTTGCATAAAATTTGGAATCCCTAATGGGAAAAAAAAGAGAGAATGAGAAGATGATCTAAAAGGAGATGTTTTTCTTTCACTCGTCTAATTTGGTTGGGGACAAGACGCATCATACAATGTTAACATGCTCAAACTCTAGCTCTATCCTACACTCCAACTCAGCTTCTTTAGTTGAATACATGGTTAGCTAAACTATTCAGACCTCAAAATCAATGAGATAATCTATAACATATCATCCTAGAAAAAGAGTCTCCTAGAAAAGTCCTAAACTTCTTAAGTCCTGGGTCAAAAAATGCAAAGCACAAGGAGCTTCATAACATGAAGAACACTAGACAATGTATTCATGGCATTTGGGTTGACCCTATTGATAATTAAATGAGACTGACGAACATTGATCAAATAAACATTGTCCAACTAGAAATTCATTACTTTGCTTTTGTCACGTTGTAAGATCAATAGGAAATTACCTATATTATAACATCATCTCACTTACCTTGTAGGGTTCTATAATATTCTTGAACAAATAAATTACCTTTTTGTAAAGTGAACCCCAACGTGAAACTAAGAGAACTACAACGGACTTAAGGGGCAAATATTGAAAGTAGTTGAATATAAACATAAATACTAGACACCATAATCTAAAATAGCCAAAGTTATTTTAGATAACGAATGAATTCCCTATCAAAACATGAATATGCTTAGGGGTGTGCAAACTATGGTTTAAACCGAAAAGCCAAACCGAACCGTTTAAATTTAGCGGTTTGATTTGGTTTAGAATCTAACAGTTTGGTGATGGTTTGATATTTTGAGTATTTCGGTTAATTGGTTTGAATTTGGTTTCACATGTTTGGAAACCAAACCGATCGAATTAACCGATTACTAAATAACCTACATATAAATATGATTTTAGAGTTGGGACGATTCAGTTATATTATAGTAGTTTTACGATATTGGCTTTCAATCTATTAAAATAATAATATATATGTATATTTACGAGTTTTTATAGTGTATTTTTATACTAATTATTTAGTATATGTTTTTCAGATGTGGTAATTAGGATGAATTCTTACAACGGAGACTGTCTGAAAACTTAAAAAAATATTTATCATTTTTGATAAACAGATGAAATTTTTGTTATATAATTTTGATTATACTGTGATATTGATGTAATGATTTGTGCAATTACTTCTGAATTCTTCCAACTTTTTTTGTTAGTTTATTTTGGTAATACGATTAAGTTATTAAGATAAATTACTTATTGTGCTAATTTACTCTTATATTAAAGCTATTATCTAGATATTAATATAGCAATATTTAATATCATTATAAGAAGATTAAGAAAATTTTTGAGATAAAAAAATATAGTTTTAACCAAACCGAACCAAACCGATATTTATTTGGTTGGTTTGGTTTGGTTTATAACCTAATTTGATTGGTTTGATTTCATTAAATTTAAAATTGAACTCAATCTTTTTTTTTTTTTTGGTCACCAAACCAACTAATTAAACCAAATGCATAAGCCTAAATATGCTCAACTATTTATGTTAATGTATGGAAAACATGGATGTAATAGGTTGCAAGGAGTTTAGGTTCCAGCAAGTGAAACAACAAGACAATGTAGCTGGCAGACTACGCTTTAGATCGCCTATATCCCCTATCGAACTAATCAAACAAGTGGTGATGTAGGCATCTAGAAAAGCCAATCTGGACAATCTACCTATGAACTGATAGTTGTGATCATTACTGATCAAACAATTCTAGTAGCCAACAAATTGTCAGCCATTCCCAAAACAATACCCTATTGTACAGACCGGATAATCAGCCCTGACGACAACTATTTAGTTGCAGGTTTCAAATGGTTCCTCATTTCTTCCCCATGTTGCCTCCACATCTTGGGTAGTTTACTAACATGCCAACCATGTCCAAGGGAGGGAGGGGGCCTATAATAGGAAGTAAACATTAGTTTGAGAAGATAGTTAATAGATCTTGAGATTTTGGAAATTTTCCTTCCTTGTGAGCATTAAGATAGGCAGCTAACCTATGAAGCACGAGTACGATAAGATGATACGGATACGATACGATACGGACACGAAATACGCCAAACTTAAAAAAAGTAGGATACGAATACGTCAGGATACGGCTGTTATATTTATGTATAATATGTCATATTCTCATATTTAAGATATAAATCTATGGTAGATTATACTAGCTTATACATTTTGTTATTATAATTTTCAAAAATATCTTTTAAATTTTTTTAAATTAATTATATTTTTTAAAACATTATTAATATCACTAAAAAATATTAGACAATTAAACTACAAAAAATAAAAAATATCCTTCAACAACTATTGAATTTAAAAGATTTTAAATTAAAATAATAATTTAAATTTATTTAATTACTTTCAACCTACCACAGATCATCTAAGTGAGATGAGGGTTTAAATATACATCAGTAAATTAGTTTTAGTTTTAATTTAAATCCGATTTAAATTAATCGGATTTAAATTAATTAACTCAATACAAACGACATATAATTGAAAATAACATAGATAATGTGACATAAACTCATATATACTAATCTAATTAAAGTAGATATATGCTCTCTTCTCTCTGAGTGTTAACTAAATAAATAAACAAAATAAAAAAGAATAAAATTCTATCGTTTTCATAATGAGTTTGATTAAAGTAAAAAGAAAGTGATCGGTGTCTAACAGAAGTAAAAATCATATGATTGATATAGAAAAACTAGATAATACAGTTGCTTGCAAATACGAAATTCATTTTCTATTGCTGAAACACTAGCGTGTATTAAGCATTTTGTAATCTCAATTGTGTGAGTTCAGTATATCTCTCAATCTTATTATTTGAATCTATGCATAAGCTGTGTTTTATGTATAATATATTTTTTATTTATTATTGTGTAGGCCAAATCAACTGTTTCAACATTTTTTTCTTTAATTAGAAGTATCGAAAAGTATCAGACAAGTATTAGGCAAGTATCGGGCAAGTATCGGGTAAGTATCGAGCAAGTATCGGGTAAGTATCGAGCAAGTATCGGGTGAGTATCGGATTTTTAAAAATTAAAAATAAAAATCGATACGCCACGTGGCGTATCGGATACGTATCGGTGGAGTATCGGTATCCAATACGGATACGATACGGATACGTTAGGCTCCACGAAGTATCGGTGCTTCATAGCAGCTAACCAAGGAGGTTCCAGGTATCCACTCAGAGCTAAGCAGGTGGTTAAAGCTCCAAGGAAGTAGAGGTGCTGCCTCTCCTTCATTCTGTGTGTAGTTGAACTCACCAATACCTCAATCTACTTATCTTTAGAGTTTACTTTTTTCTTTGTTTCCTATTTTCTCTATTCTTGGTTCATATATTTGTTACATGTATCCCAGTTCTTAGTAATTGATTTCACTTTTTGTTTCTATTTGTTTTTATTCCTTGGCATGAAAGCTTTAATCGGCAACAAGGAACTTGATTTAATTCCTCCATGAAATCCATGCTTTATTTGTGAAAAGCTAAGAATAACGTTTAGTATAATTTATGACAAAAATAATCTAAATCTTTGATTTTGTCTCAATGTGATGCACGTTTTTGAGTTTTATTTTGAGTGCTTGAGATTAATCATTCCATGCATAGAAATTAGTAAGGTTCACAGAAAGGGACCAAGGAAAAAACCTGAGACTACAAATGGTAACTTGTTGTCCACCTTGCTACCAACTCAATTATGGGCCAAAATTGTCATCGGCCAGCACTCAATAGAGCCACTGACCATCCCTAATCACCCCACTTTGGTCAAGGCTAGTAAACAACCCACTTAATAATATTTTTCCATCTTCTTCTATTAAGTCTTTAGCAGTCCTTAAGGCACACATTTTTAGGTGGATTTAGGTTCTAGAACATTTAAGTTCTTTGATGATTCCTTAAAATTTAAGCCACTAGCCATCAAAAGAATATGTTGGCCCAAAGGCTTTCCTAGAAGGGAGGTGAATTATGAATAATAAAATTTTAAATTTAATTAGATAACAAAGATGAGTATACTTAGAAATTACTTCTTTAATTTTGACAGGTTGATTTTACAAATAAATCTGCAGAAATATAATAACAGAATATACAATCGAAATACGAGGTTAGTTTCAGAAATCAAATTCAACACAGAAATAGAGCTAATCACAACAAAATGAGATCAAAATTTATGAACTTTAGATTTATATATTATAATAAAGTTTTACATAAAAATACTGAAATTTTGTTTTTAAGTTTAATTTTGATTTATAATATATTATATTAATTTAATTATATAAACAAGAATCAATACAGAATGGACACAAAAAATTTATAATCGTTCAACCTCTTGCCTAGTCCACTCTTGACTTTTACTATAACCCCAGTTTTTTATGGGAACCAAAGCAAAACAAACCTGTTGCATTATACAGGAACCAAAGCCAAGCAAACCTATACACACCCACAGCATTTTAAAGGAATCAAAGCCGAGCAAATCTCCAAACCTCCACTAGGGAGAAAACAACAGAGAAGAAGGATTTTGCTATACTAGCAAGCTTATGTTACAACACAAAAATAAATGAATATTACAATGAGGTATTCTATGCACATGTAAACTTGCCAAGAGGACACTCGAGTAAATTTGAAACTACTACGAGTATGAAAATAGAGAACAATATGAAGTTTCAAAGCATAAGATGAATATCACAATGAATACTATCACAAGAAAAGCAAAACTTAATATCCAAGAGTTTCAAAAGATTTCAACAAATGAAAACAAAAATCTCAAGGAACCAAGGCAAACCAAAGACTAAAAAAAATGTTGGAAGAAAATATAGAAGCTGATGAAAAAAAAGTAAGAGTTAAAGCTTCTTATCGCTTTGTAGAACACCACAAACTTCTATTCTTTGAGTTCTCCTTGAATATTTGCAATAGTAAGCCCTTAGGAGAGTGAACATTGAAGGCATTGAGAGAAGAAGAG
Source organism: Apostasia shenzhenica (assembly GCA_002786265.1). NCBI lineage: Eukaryota > Viridiplantae > Streptophyta > Magnoliopsida > Asparagales > Orchidaceae > Apostasia > Apostasia shenzhenica. The sequence continues at coordinate 1,196,561 of KZ451909.1, read as the reverse complement.
TGTGTAGCAGCAACAGCAAAAGCAAAAACCAGAAAGACAACAATAATTACTGTGATCATTGTGATAATATAAACCTGTTAATATATTAAATAAGAGGATTAGTCAATGATAACTAAATTAATTGTGATAATCAAAATCAAAGAGTTCAACTGAATACTCTATATAATCTTAGTGGTCTAACTCCTACAAATGTCCTTAATGCCACTATGCTAGACTATAATACATCCAAATAAACTAGGGGATTGTTGTAACAAGTAAATACAAGGACAGGCATACCAGAAGATTGAGAAAAAATATTCTCAATAGTAGGAATCACATCAAGGATCGGTATCCATATGATCACATTATTGAAGTTTGGTAGAATCATCTATATAGATTGACCAACAAGACAACGACAACCTTTAGGAGTGGTAATGCATTAAGCTCATTGGAAGCTTCTTAACCTCAAATTCAGGAACCCCCCTCCTCTTTCAAACGAGTTGGTAAAATCAGAAGGTGTCTGCGGCAGGAAGTAGAGCATTCTTTAGTGAGGAAGAGCAAACATCATGGCAAGGAAGCTATACGAGCTCTATGGGATCATCCCACAAAAAATCAAATGCATGGTACTCGAGGTCATCCTCTGTATTCACTATCGTCAATATATGGGCTATAACAATCTCTATCCTCCAACTCGCACTCGCTAACGAAATCTCTCTGCGAGTGACTCGGAATATAAGGGATGGAGCCACGGGAAACCTCTTCATAATTCAAATGGGTGGAAATTTCAATCATACAACTAGCAGTTCCACATAAACTAGTCTTGTGTTTAGACGTGCTGGAAACACATCTACATGGAATTGATTCCAAAACATGCAGCCGTGAAGATCTAGTTACATCCCATCTATATGGACTCACACTGAATTCGGGATAGGATTTAATCATATTATCCATCATTCCACCATGTCCAGAAGAAGGCTATCTCACACTTCCTTTGTTAAAAGCATTGTTTCATGAAGAGGTCTATGTATATGAATTGGAATACAAATCAGCTCTGACACATTGAATCTCTCAACAAACCAATGCCTTTAAATCCTGAACATCTATGAAGCATGGACACTTCAACAATCATGTTGTGTCCGTGTTGGACACACGGACACTCGGGGACACACGAGGACACGCGGGGATACCGTGTCGGACACGCCATGTGGCGTGTCCTAATAAAATAATATTAAAAAAACTAAAGAACACTTCTTGGACACTTCGGGATACCTTAGAACACTTCTGAAACACTTCTAAGATACTTCTGAGACACTTCTAGGATACTTCTGAGACACTTCTGAGATACAGAACACTTCTAGGATACATAGGATAGAATTGGATATATTCAATATTAATGTTAAATTTATTTATTAATATTATATATTTTTAATAAAATTTATGGATATATCTATCTCATTTTTATTATCGTTAAAATTTTATTTAATAAAATAAAAAATCTACCTCTTATTATTGTTAAAATTTTACCTAATATAAGTTAAAATGCTAAGTTAACTAAGTTAAATCAAATTTCTTCCTCTTTTGTTGCCCTTAAGCCTTACAAAAATGAACCAATCGCAAAAAGTTTAAAACTCTAACTTCACTTTTATTTTTTTTTCATCTTGAACACCGAGAACTCTTACTTTCTCTTATTATCGTGCTCACTGTGATTATCCTAATAAGTAAAATTGTATTCTCTTATTCAAAGTGAATCCTAAATTTATATCTCAAATCTTTTTAATGCCGACGGCGTTTGTTCTCAAGTTCTCATCTTTATTCTATGAGACTTTAGTGCTACTCACAAGTTGCTTATAATTTAAGTTTGTATTATATTATATATATATATATATATATATATTTTTTAAGTATGAATTGTTAATTTTATTATTGTATTTGGCGTCATGCCGTGTCCGTGTTTTATTTTTTAGAAAATCGCCGTGTCGCCATGCCGTGTCCCCGTGTCGTGTCCGTGCTTCATAGCTGAACATGCATAGGCACGAAAAGATAGTCCCATAACCGCCCATTCTTTTGCGCTCGGTCTGTGCTTTGAAATGAGAATTAAAATGAGGACATAAGTAAATGCATGAAATGACCAAGTCAGAAACTTAGGCATTTAAACCATGCTCTATACAACTATGATGACAGTCAAATGGTAATTTAGTCGAGGAACATCCAAATGAAGGACTTAGGTACTCTAGGGTATAATTCCATGTGAGAGATAGGGCTTTAGAACTGCTTAATATAGAAAATTAAGCAGTAGTGCTTCTCCAACCAAGTAGGGAGAGAACACGTCTGGGAACCAAGGGATCCCTGATTTAAAGCCACATAACTGCAGTTTACAAGTGAAACATGGGGTAATTGTTGTAGTCAGAGGTTTAAATAAACATAAAAGTTCAAATTAGACTATGCTGAAATTTTAAAGGGTGTTGCTTTCAATAATGGATGATTTTCGCAACAGTCAACCCGTGCAAAATAAACATAAATAACTAAGACTAAAGGGTGTTGCTTTCAATAATGGATGATTTTCGCAACAAAGTCAACCCGTGCAAAATAAACATAAATAACTAAGACTAAAGAGTGATTTCAACATCAAAAATTAACCTATAGTCTTATAGTAAATAGATTTATAGGCCAAAAACTGCATAGTCTCTGTTTTAAGTTTTCAAATTTTCTAACTATAATTTCCACTACTCGTAATGCATGAGCCACGAAGTAAACATATAGACGTATGCTCCGACATGCAAAATACAGTTCAAGAACACAAAATTACACAACATAGACCAAATATCAAGGAAATCATGAAAGAAATTATGAAATGGGCATATCATAAGAGAAATTATGAAATACGTCTTTCATCCAACGAGAGCACAACTACCACGTCCAAAGCCTTGGCCACCAGCTTGGCTCCAATGCAAACTAAAAAGCTCCATAGTTTAAGCAAATTTCAGCAACTCTTCAAGTCAAAAAATCTCATAAACTGAACATCATCTCCTCTCCCAACATCTCCAAGCTTTTAACTCCTTCCTCCCTCTTCTGGACCTGGGCAAGTTAGCATCCATGCATCCAGATCATATCTTAGCCAAACACATTATGCAAACCCAAAAATCATTTCTCATGAAACCACCTTCAAGGACTACCTTCAAGAACTATCTTAAACAATACCTTTTTGACAATCCTCAACAATTTTACTTCCCAGAAGCTCGCAATCACCTATCATCATCTCGATCGCCATTACTTGAAGGAATGAGGAGTTGCCTCACCATACTCAAAACAGCTTTATGCCATTATAGATAGCTTGAATGGCATCTAGAGCTGCCTAACGGACCAATTCAACCCATAAACAATCTAAACTGGAATCGATCTAATTCAACTAGTTCTTATATTTTTTGGGACCAAAACGGTCCGATGTTATTCTTGCTAAATTTTGTCTATTTTTTTATTTTTTTTATTTTTTGGAGGGGGTTTGGCAATGGGCTAACAGTAGCATCCCTGCATGTGGCCTTGTGTGGGGACAAAAGGAAACCACTGTCCCCTTTTGTATAACAAATTTTTATTAATTTTACAACATTCAAATTAGACGTGCTTATTGGTTTGGATTCAAACCCGATCTGGTTCTAACCAGATTGGTTCGAACAGGTCAAGTTGTGGCCTGGGTCTAGTGCGATTCCTTAGCCACCTGAACTAGTTCCAACAACCAATCCAGATTTTACATTTTTTTTTGGTTTTAGCACAGCTAGTTTGGCTATGCTACACGGTGCACATGCAGCAAAGCCTAAGTTAGCAAGCTTAAAGATGTGGTGGGCCTCGAGATTAATTTCCATACGACTCACTTGTTTTTTTTATGAATACTTGGGCCTGTATATGAAATTTTCATCCATTTTATTTTTTAATAGCATTAAGGTCCCATATATAATTTACCATCATAAATTAGTACAACAACCAAGCCATTAATCACTAGATGAGGTCGGCTACATAAATCCTTTGTTTTCACTGCACTTCATTAAAACGGACAAACATTAGAAATTTATAGGAATCAATATAGGCAATAATACGATGCATAGCACTCTTACATGTATGCCTAGTTTGGTTTGAGCTAGAAAACCCACCAAATCTTTCTTAAAATTCTTTCATCAATATTTTATATTTATTTCATATTATCTATAACAACAACAACAATCACTAAGGCTTTTATCCCACTAAGTGGTGTTGGCTACATGAATACTTTATTTCTATTACACTATATCAAATAATAAATCCTTATTTAACTCCAAGTATGTAAAATCATTCTTTATAGTTTTTTGTCATGTATTTTTTAGCTTTTCTCTTTCTTTTTTTACATAAATCTAATAATCTAGCATTTTTTATTGGAGCTTCTATCAATCCATATGTAAGAGAGATTAGTATTTAATTAAAATATGATGGCTAACAAGTTAGATGACAATTGCCTTGTTTTAATTAAAAAATTTAAATTCCCTATAAATAACCTCACCTTTTGTTTCAACTTTGCCCCACCAAGCTATCAATCTCCTCTCAAATCTCTAACTCTCAAGAATACTTTCAAATCTCTTTCGATTTTACCAATGAATATCAAGACCTACACTAACGGAGTGTTTGGCCATGTACAAAGAGTATCAAATGACTTTAATAGAACACAAAAAAATCTTACAAGTAAGGCAAGCCTAACCTCAAATATATAGACTAGTAACAACACAAGAAGCCACCTTGTGTGACATGTTGTTGGATTGACCACTAATGGCGAATGCAAAAACAAATTTTAACTTTCGATCCACTTGATGAAGCTCCTGTAGGTATAATTATCTTCAACTATATTTTAAATTATTTTCAACTATATTTTAAATATCTGCAAAAGTTTACATAATAATAAAATTTTTTGATTACTTTAAACAATGCACTGAACAATAATCTCGTTGTTAACAACTTATCTCAATATATAAGGCCCATATTAAATGATATTTTATTTTATATTTTTTGTGCATGTCATATTATAAATTTAAGTATTTTTACAATATTTTTTACAAATAACATAATAATTGATAAACTTAAGTATATAGCAAATTAGATTTGCAACTCACATATATCGCATAAATAACAGCAGGTTTGCGAGCACAGCGGCAAAAATTATATTCATTTTTCCCTTGCCAATTGATACTAAATGAAATTCACTCCATATTTGATAGAGTTTGTGTTACATTACGAAAATTTACTCACTTCATTAACAACTCTCATACTTTAAATGAAAATTATCAATTAAATCCACTAATTAAAAATTTCTTAAAAATATTTTAAATTATTAACAATATTTAAGGACATCACGATAAAATTTTTTATCTTTTCCCAACCTCTTATATATTTTTATTGTACGCCTTTCAAAAGTTCCAAAAATTTATACTGTACTGCATCTTTCCCTGATATGTGATAAAGAAATTATATGACACCACATTGAAGGCGTTGTTTTGTCTACTGAAGGGGAAGTGTAGGCAGTCAGTCAGGTGATTGGCTAGTCAAGTCAGTGCGAAGGCATAAGGCTAGGCCTAATGTAGCCAACTGAGAGCATTAGGACTGTGAGCATGAGCTTGTGGATAGCACAAAACAAAGAGCATACAGACAGGTGTGGGCTCGCTGCATGGTCTTAGAGTTAGAGGTCACTGGTAAAAAGTGGCGAACAGAGCTATGACATCTAAGATATTAGAGGAAGAATTGGGGAATGAAATAAAATAGATTTTTTCGCTCAATAAAGGATAATTAGGTTATTAAAAGATTTTCACTTAGGATTAACCCTCACCCATCACATCCTGAGGATATCGATCCATTGACTTGAATCAAAGTTTCATTTAAGTAAAAGTTCGATTTTGTCATTGACAATCTATTATTATAGCAAGCATCCCTTTATAGAGAGACCCCATAACACTAAAAATACCAAATACAAAATAATATACAATTAGCTAATATGACAGATATTCCATCTCTCCTTTATAGTTCAAATCTCCTACCAATCAACATCAACAAAATCTAGAATCATCAATCAAATCCAATCTACATAAAATCTTTAATGATTTGTCATCAATCAAGAAATTAGGATATAATCGTGAACCTCAGATCCTAAACCACGTCTAATATGAACATAATGCGGATAGGTAGGAACTTGAGTCCATTAAGAATGGACCATTCATCTCGTCTCTTTAACCAGGCCAGATTGATATGTTGTAGCTCCTCCATGAATCTCTATAAAATTAAAAGACCTACACCAAACTAAATATTATTGATAATGAATTGAAAATTATCTATGCAATATAGATTTGATCGATCATCTATAAAATTAGTGAAGTGGATTTGACGATGAATACCTTTGGGTCGAGCTACTCTCCAAAGAAAACAAAAGTCAAAACTTCACTAAATATTCTTGTTGAGTTTTGATAATTAAAAAATTTGAAATATTGAAGTTCCATTATTCCCATAATAAGCAATAAAATTCAAAATTTTCTCATTTAACCCAATTTAACTAAAATTTCAACATAACAATTAAAAGAACTCTTGGATCTTAAAAGCCTCCATATACAAAATATAAGGGTCGTACTATTCTATGATCTAGAAATAAAATTTAAAAGTTACTAACTTGTGCAAATCAACTAAATATTTTAAAACTTAATTTGTAGATTTAAAGATCTTAATCAACGCATGATTAAGTTTTTAAAATATAATTGCACTAAATAGTAATAATTTGTCTTTAATTTGCTGAATTTCTTTCATTTCAAATAAAATAAAATGCATAGAAAAATAGTTCTAAAATCAAAGACACGCAGTGATAATATGAAATAAATATGGGAATGTAAACCTCGACTCTATTATGGCGTCACAGAAACTACATACAAAAAGATTCGATTAAAGACTTTCTACTAGCTGACTTAGCTTGATTGTAAGTAAGGATGTTAGTATGTTAATGTGACAAAGGATGTTGCACCGAAAATGTGCTATAAGGTCCTCCAAACCTATTTAGGGTAATGAACCAAATGGTCTTAAGTTCTCGTTGTATGTGCTGGTACATGCCAGCGGTCAAACTTTTTCCCACCACTGAGTTTAGGATGTGTGGAGGTGTACTTTATCAAAGCGAATGTATCGACCTCAAAATTCTCAAAACTCAGTCATCTCAGTATAATTTAATATGCCATCTTTCAAATTATTATGCCCCCTAATAATAAAGCAAACTATATAAGTTGACTTAATATTATCAATATCAAATGGAGCATGTAATAGAATATACTCCTCAAAACACTATCATAAGTGTCTTAATAAAACATATAATTTCATCGTTATAGCAAGATGAGTCAATTACCTCTATCTATTCTATGATCATTTCCCTAATATGATGATCTTCTACGACCTCTTCCTCAATTTCTTTCACCTCAATATCATATTCCTTAATAAGGGATGGATCTGCAATATAAATTGAAATAGGTAATGAGGTGATTCATTCCTTCACCGATAAATGAAGGAGCACATAATCCTATTTTCCCTCGCATGAGAATTAGATGTGATATTTGTTGCCTTGCAAGGTCTAGATATTGTAGGAGTCAAAAAGCAAGCAGAGAATATAGGTTAAGTAGCAAAAGAGGAAGTAGTGTCTGATACCTCTTAATTACTTGAGGAACCCTATGCAAAGTAGGGAGTATCTCATCCTTAATCAATATTTAAGCTTCTCAAAGTCTCAATCGCCCTAACATATTCTAAAGACAATGACTCTATGCTTTTTAACATATTGCCTTGATTTACAAAGAAATATTAAACTTACAAATTGAACTTGTCCAACACGATCAAGTCTCAATGATTAAAGTAACAATCAAATTTTACTTCTCATAGCATATATGATTCAATATCCTAATTGACCAAAAAATATGAGACATTAGCTTTACCGTCATCTAAGATGGCAACTTAGTACAACCTATATAACCATGTAAATTATCAAAATTAGGGGCATCTATCATGTGTTGGTATGCCTCAACTCCTAAGGCAATATTACGCGTTCACCCCAAGGTGGGAAATCTGATTACCCATTTCATCCAACTCTTTTCAAGGAATCTATACCATCTAACATAGTTCTCACATTGGAGACATAGGTTTTGTATTTAAGTAGGAGATGCAGAACTTAATTTAGACCATACCATCCATATATGAATCACCATTGTATTATTTAAAATCATTGTATATCAACTCTAATTATGTAAGGGTGGTTATCGAATTGATCGAACTAATAAGGCCTTCCCGATTCCAAGTCTAGCTAGAACTATATCATTCTAATTCCTTATTAGACCAATTTTAACAATATAACTAGTGTAACTGGTCTGAAATAGGAATCGATTACCGGTTTAAGAAACAGTTCCGAACCAATCCCAACTAAAGCTTACGCCATTTTTATATTACATTTTCAAAAACAACTAAACTCTAAACATGCAAAATCACGATTTGCGAATCTATAAAGAAATTTGAACTTATATTTTATCACAAGCTAAAAATACAACAAAAAATAAAATAAGAAGTTCATTTTATATGATTAAAATCTCCTCTTGATGTTCCTCCACCAGATTTATGGAATGGTTACACGATTTTGCATCAAATTAATCCTTAAAATAAGTAAGCATATACAAAGATGGAGAAAGACTGCTTCGATGATATCTCATTATACTCCCTGTTTTGGAGAATGTTGATTCAGATGCCATTGTTGAAGCTTGTGTTGCTAAGTATAGCGAGAATTATCTGAATATACCTTCAACCAATCCAGCAGATTGTAATCTTCTTTGAGTTAGATTTTGATGTTAATTTAGGTTTGTACCACTAGACGATGGATATGTAGTTGAAGATCCCGGCTGGATGAAGATGCATCTTTCAATCGCTCGGATCTCATCGCCTTCATAAAACTCATGAACCAACTGTGTGGTCCAATTGATTGTTCCACTTGCCATCCTCGTTCATTGCTAGGGTCCCTGTAACAGCATGAAAACAACTCTAGAAGAATACAATAAACTGACTCTTTTTGAGAGCCAGTAACATGTCGGACTTTCCTCAACAAGTAAAAATATTCATATAAAAATATAGATTCCTCTCTTTAATTCAGATATAGAATAAAACAATAAGATAAATTGGGAAAATAATTCCCAATATTTCTTAATTCCATTTCAGAAAATAAAATCATGTAATTATGGGTGATCTCTAAATTCAATCATTTTTTCAAAATTTTAAAAGAAGAAAATAGAAAAACAAAACTAGTCTAATACTAATAACTAGAAAATTTATTAGTTGCATTTTTAAATATACATAATAAATAAATACTTGCTCGAACAAAATTCCAATATTCATTGGCAATATCCATTATAGGAATTCATTATAAGATTTTCATAAGGTAAACAAATTCAAGAAAACGATATGGAGAATTCGATCATATTTTCAGCTAGCAATAGGAACGTTGTACTGCTCATCTCACGCAATACATAATTGTTTTGATTTATATTCAAAAACCAATTGCGTAATAATTTACAAAAATTTTAATTTTTCAACTGAATTATGGTATTCAGCAAAAGCAATCAACACACAAATGTTTATAATGTGAAATACACATCTAACATATAAAAGAGCACCATTCCAAATACGTTTTAATGAACTAGTTAAATATGAAATTGCTAAAGTAATATTAGCTACATCATCTAAAGAAGTAGAAAATAATTTATCATCAATATAATGCAGCCAACGCGTTCTTAAACTTTTCTAGTTATAATATTAATATATGATTAATCAATAAAATACAAAAATATAATTCTCTTTTGCATAGCCCAAGTGCTAACTGCAGAAGAACATTCTTCTAGCTTTCTTCATCTAGACCTAATTAGTCCTTATTCTACTCTGTCTTCCTCCTCAGTGGCATGATAGAAGCTACATCACTTCATTATCCTAAGCTTTACCCCTTTATTTATAAGGAACTTGATGACTCCCTATAGGCAACAGATCATGTGTACACTACCTTCGTGCATTGTGTATAGGGGTGGCAATTTATACCCGTACCCGATTAAACTGCCCCAACCCGCCCTTAATGGAATGGGTATGGGTACTCAAATTTTACCCGTGACCCGCGACCCGACCCACCCAGTTATGAAATGGGGCGGATTTGAGTATGAGTCAATCATACCCGCTCTGCCCCATACCTAATTTGATATAACTCAAAAATTTTGTCAGATATGAATCAAATTAAGGTTTTGTATGGATATGTGAACAGTGGTTCAGCATGTTGCTTGACTTATTGGTTTGGATGGAAATGAGGCCACTTCATTCTTGAAAAGATTTTAAAAGTTCTTCAATATATGGAGTTTCCTGAAATTTATTTGTATTTATGAAACTGGATTTTGTAAATTTATTTCAAAAGTTCTTCAAGATTGTTGTAGCTTTACATATTTTCAACTGATAATTTTGAGTATAGTTCCATCCATATAGTATAAAAACTAATTTGTTGTCTTCATGATCAATATATTGGATGCCATGGCATTTGCATATAGCTATACTAATATGTGTGTAATGAGTCTTAATGTGGTATTCTGCTGCCAACTTGTCCATTTGGTTAGTTGTAAAATGCACATGTTTTTATATGTTCTTATATAGGCTTATATAGAGTCAAATAAAAATAGTGCATTGAAAAAGAATAAATGTAAAACCTTGCTTTCATAGTGTAATTTGCACCATGAGGCCACGATTTTTGTTGTTTCAAAGAGAATAAACTAATTCGATTTTCATTAACATTAATGAGGTAAAGAGGGGCGGGGTGGTAGGGCAGGAATGAGTATGAGACGGGTATAGGTAATGAATAATATATAGCGGGGTAGGTATTGGGTATTGATAAACCCGACCCAAACCCACCCCGTTGCAATCTTGCCATATTGAAAAGCAAGTCCCATGCTCTGCATTGGGCTCAACAATGAATCTTCTTGAGATTTCCAACAAAACATTGCGATCAAACTAGTTTTGATCAAAAAATGTATTGTTTGGCCCCAATTTCTGGTTGAAATAATATTTTTTTAATAAAGCACTTTGTCTTTCATAGATAACCTTCCCAAAAGGAACTCCAATACTGTAAGCTCTTGTAGACTTCGTGTTTGAAGTGAGTTGTTGCCTTTGATATCATATTTGATACACCTTTATCAATATGGATCACCCCAAGTGGATGACACTTTGATTGTCACAATAAAAGATGTATTCATCTCATTTATGTCCTAGCTCTTCAAGCAGCCTCTTTATCCACATCATCTTTCATCCTTCTGTTACTGCTAAGTATAGTTTTGGTTGCAAAAGTTGCATGTCCTTTTGCAACTTAAAATTCCAAGATACAGCTGCTATACAAAGTTATCAAGATACCCAGAAGTAGATTTTCGAGAATCTAGATCTCTGACCATATTTGCATTGATGTAATCAACAATGTTCGTCTTGCTCTTAAAAAAAATAATGTTATCTTGCTTGTGCCCCAAACATATATATGAGCATCCACTTGAACACATTACAATAATGTAATTAACACAATGTCAAACCCATACGAATGCGAACAGAGTGCTAAGGACTAAATAGCTTTCAAATATGTGTTCCGAAAAGAAGTTTGAACTTACAGGTTTCCAAGAGTAACCTAGCTTCTCTAATTCACATAGTATGAATTATAATTCTCCTATATGAAACTTAATCAACCTACCAAAAAAATCTAGCACCAAATAAGGTCCATGATAACTTTTCTAAACAAATGAAATGAATGATATGGGTCTCGATAAATCTAGTTCATGAAAACCTCCAAGACATATCTAACAAGCACTATCCTGTAGAAAAATGAAACATAATAAAAGGTACATTGCATTATAAGCAAAAATAATTGCTACCCCTGTTTGCTTCGGGCTCCAAAACACCTAAAATTCATCCTAAAAACATCTCCACTATTTTTTATATTTATTCCAAATCTAACACAAATTTTAATATTAAAAATTGACTTTATTTTACAACCTACATAAACTCTAACATTAAAAAAAAGTTTATTTCATATTCTACATATTTTTCAATAAAAATATTCACTCCATCTCACATCAAACATAATTTTTTTTATAGAATATCAAACACAGATGTTAATATTAAAATAACCTTACTTTACATCATAACATTAAAATACTTTTCGTTCCCCCTCTAAACCAAAAAAACAACAAACCATCCCAAAAACACTTTCTTATCAAACAAAGAAACCAACAAAATGAAGACTTGCACTGTAATTTCAATATCTATAAATTATTATGACTTATATATCTGTTCCAAACAAAAAGACCCCTTAACTCAAAAAATGAACTGCCAAGTCTAAGAACAAAATTCCAGCCAACAAGAAAAATAAAGCAAATAACAGGAATCGTGAAATGGCAACAAAGCAATTAATTCAAACTCTGCCACTTCAACCCATAGAAAGTTCAACTATCAGATCTACAAATTGAAACCAGAAAAAACCAAATAAACTACATCAAAATTAATATATAATCAAACACCTCCTAGAATTATAACTTAAAACGATACAAAAGGCAACTTAAATAAATTATGGTTACAGGTATATCTGTACAACCGGAGGAACTCACGCATCAGGAGATGAAAGAAGATCAAACAGCAAAAACTACGAAGGCAGTCACATACCTCAGGACTCGGAATTAGCGATCGAACAGAATTCGATCCCCGTATTCCTTCTCACCTCGGTCCGTCCGTCCGATCGAGACTTTTTTCTTTTGAATCTGATAAGAAGATGATCACGGCTCAGGCAGAATCAGGAAGAAGGATCGTTCACGGACTTTCAGGCGAGGGAGAGAAGAGCGGAGAAAGGGTTAGCCGAGAGAGAGAGAGAGAGAGAGAGAGAGAGAGAGAGAGAGAGAGAGAAGGGGGGTGGGGCGAGTGATGGGCAAGAAAAAGTGAAAACAGGAATTTGACGAAGAGGCAACCTGCGGTACCTAGCGTTCTCCTCAGGTATGAATACCGCTCAAACGATGACTGTCGAGGCGGCCCGATTAATTTGAGATGATTTTGGCATCATTTAATTTGAACTTTTATATAAAAAAATAAATATTTATTTTTTCAATTTAAAAATAAATAAATTTATTTTAATATTAAAAATATGTAAAATATAAAATAAAATAAATTTTAATATTTATAATTTGAAATAAAGCTGATTTTTATGATTAAAATTTATAATAAGCCCAAAATATACTTCAAATCAAATAAAATATTTGAGTTAGCCCTGGCAATGATTCAATTTGATTCAAAATTATATATATAATATAAATAATTTTTATTAAATTTCCTTAGTATATAATATTCTTATTTTTATATTAATTATGAACAGATTCGAAACATGATTAAAGTCGAATGTCTTATTTTGGTTTCATATCTATTTTAAATTATATTGAACTAAAAATTTTTAATTTTGAATTACCTTCAGGCTCTTCAAGTCACTTGATAATTACAACTAGGGTTGTGAATATCAACAAACCACATTAAAATACAAAAATTAAAGTTCAAATCATATTATCTATTTGTTAATATCTATTTAAATTAAAATTAATGTAACAGTTAACTGATTATTTAGTTAATTAAATTTTTTAATTAGTTAGTTATAACTATTAATTTTGACTATATATTTATTAGAAACTTATTTATTTTGACAACTAAATTTCCTAATAATCTAAAAATTAATTTATCTTAAAATATTTTATGTTAATTTATAGAAAAAATATTTGTAATAATATTAAATATAAATAATATCAATAATATTTTTTATTCATATAAAAATTAATACTTAAATTATAAAAATTGTATTTTTTTCATCAAATTAATAATAAATATTTAACATTAAATTTATAAATTAATCAATATAAAGTATTAACTTTATTAAAAAAAATTTAATGCTAACACATAAATACATAAAAAAAATTATAGGTAGATACTTGATAGGACATTCTGATATATATGTGAATATGCAAAAAAACATAAAAAAAATATATTTTATATTATCAATATTTATAAACTTAGAATTATAATAATATAAGATATATTAATAAAATAATTTAGCACAGTAGATTGGATTAATTCAAATTTGACACAAACCTGCTTTTAACTAACACGATATTAATTTTATTTAACTTTCAGTGAACTCGACTGTAATCAAACTGGAGTCGACTCGAATTAAACTGGAGTTAACTCTAAATACACCTTAAGTTATCTTAAATTTAAAATAAATTATAATTACTAAATAATATTATATTGTATGCTTAATTTAAGTTGTAATTTAACTCTAATTATATAATGTCATGTGATTTCTCCCTTTCAAGTACTCAAATGAAATGTGAATTTTTCAGGAGGACAAAGTAGGGATGCTCTTTCAAAATCCATTGAAATGATTTGAAAAATTACTGCTCATATTAAATTAGATACTTATATGCAATTTAACCTTTATTTATTGGGGCATTTACTTATGTCACCCATAAATTAAGCTTTATTACATATTTCATCCTCAAAATTATCTATTTATTTTTGTCCCCCTAACTTTGAATGATTATTTACAAACTAAACCCCTTCCATCACTCTCATTATTTTCCTGTGACTTTAACTTTGAGAGTGAAATATTGGCCATTAAATATTGATCATTTTAAACATCGATCATTAATCTTAATGTAATAACTTTGAGGGTAAAATATGTAATAAAGCTTACTTTAGGGGGACAAAAGTAAATAAATAATTTTGAGATTAAAATATATAATAAAACTTACTTTAGAGGTGACAAAAGTAAATTTTCCTTATTTATTTGTTATTAGCGTTAATTATCAAAGTTTTCTTAAAAGACATCAAATTAAAAAAAAAAACTAATTGTGGTCATGCATATAGTCATGACTAAAATTTTTTATTTTATTTAAAAAATTAAAATTTATTTTATATCATACCCCATAAAAAATTTAAAATTAAACAAACACTTTATTTTACATCTAATATAATTCACAATAAATTAATTAGCATTTTTTTACGGCTAACATAATTTTTAGTATAACTAACTTATCTTTTGATATTATTATGTTTTTAAAAAATAATGATGAAACTATTTTTTAAACTATCTATTTGTATAAAATTTATATTTAAAGACTATAATTCTTTTCAATTATGGTAATAGTTTGATTTGAATCAGAAGCTCTTTTTTTCCACCACGATGGAAAAACATCACAACTTATTTTCCATTTAACTTATATAGGAAAAAAAAAACACAAAGTAAAGTATTTAATTTCAATATTAGTTACATATTAGTATTATTTAAATGCCTTTATTATATATTTATTTATATTAGAGCTATAAATGAGTCAAATTCGAGTAGACTGTCCTCATTTTGTGTTATAGCTTTTTCAGTTTGCATCAAGTTTTCAGTTTATTTGAACTAAATAATTGGTTTTATATAATCGGCAAAAATGTATTCCAAGTATTATAGTTATTATGATCAATAATGTTGTTAAAGCTACAAAGTTAATGTATACATTAAAAACTCTATTTCTGAAAAAATATCTTTTATAATCTATAAATATACATTAATTATCTTAAATATATTATATTTAATAAAATTTAATATTTACAAATATTGAGTTGAGTTCGAGTTGTATTGATACCATTTAAAGCAAACTAATTTTGAGTCATGAAAAAATAAAATCAAGTTTGAGTCGAGTTAAATTCAAGCAAATAAATGATGATTGGACTTAAAGGATCTAAAAATAATTTATTCTCAAAATTATAACCTCCATGGTCTCCTTAATAAGATTCTCACTGCTCTTACGCAAGGAGCAAAATCAAAATCAAAATAGTACTAATTTAAAAAATAATGATAATAAATAAATTTTTTTAATGACACAAATTTTAATATAAAAAATATTATTTTATTTTAAATACTTAATAATTTTTAATAAAAATATTAACTTTATTTCATATCCTAGATCAAAATACTCGAACTGAACTCAAAGAATTCTTACTTCATGAGGACTCTCTGACTCAAGCATACTTATATTCACATTTGTATAAATTGATGGAAAGGGTTAGTTGGCAATAAGTACATTAATATTATGAGGTTTTTACATACAGGACATGAAATTTATACGAAATTACACATTTCACCATCAATTCGTAAATATTACCACTATCACACACCATATTCATTTAAATTTTACACATTTCACATATTTCACATATTTTATATACTTTATAATATTATATGTAAATTAAAATGCATATATTTATTAATATTTAAATTCTAATATATATTTTTATTTTTTACTGTAAACACATCAATTTTCTTACTTCAATTAAAAATTATAGTCATGTGAATTTAAATTCGGCACCCTAATTGGAAATTTGAAATAGGATAAATAAATTAAAATACATAAATTCATAAATATTTAAATTATTATTTATATAAATTAATTTATTTATAGTATTTAATTAATATATTAATAATATAGTTAAGATCAAGGCCAATTTAGAAATGTGAAGTTCACCGTCAAAAGAATATGATGTGAAATATGTGAAATGTGTAAAATTTAAATGAATATGGTGTGATAGTGGTAATATTTATGAATTGATGGTGAAATGCATAATTTCGTGTAAATTTCATGTCCTGTATGTAAAAACCCCTAATATTATTTACCAATTAAGTTTTAATACCTAATAAACCATTTAAAAAACTGGGTAGAATATTTCGTAACTTAGATATAGAGAACAAAAAGGAATTACCTAACAGAAGGTATTTGTCAGGAGGTCACACATTTTAGTGCTGCTCCAACTCAAGTACATTTAATTGTGAATTTTTTATCATTAGACTCATAATTTTATCCGAAATGAGAAGTTACACCAGGAAGATCGAAGAAAAAAATAAGAAAAACATATATAAAGAATACAAAAATAATTTTTCTTGACATAAACCATGCTGTTAATGGAAGGAAGCAGGTGAAATGAAGTAATAACAAAATAAAATAATTTTTTTTTTAAATGAATCTACATGAAAATAGCAGAGACCCATAAGTCATGATGCTAATTAACAAGATCAAGAATCTCTCTATATCTCATGAAGAACAGACAATTAGAAAAAAAAAAAAAAACAAGAATTTTCTAAAGTTTCTGAACTTCAAGTATTCAGAAAAGTTTTCCTTTTCTTCAGTAGCAAAAATTTTCTTTTGAAGGAACAGGACAACGGTCAGGCAAAAAACAGAAAGTTTCAGTATAATTCTTTTGTTAAAGATCAGAATGCACAAAACCTGCACCGCATAATCACAAGTCGAAATTTCAAGTGTATTTCTTCTATTCTTTTATGCTAAAAGTAGCCAAAAACATCATTGCATATACAATTAAATGTATATACCATGAAACAAAACATTATCTCTTTCCATTCATGCCAAAGAAGAAATTTACTTACTCAGATCCCTCAAAGCTGTCACTTGAGCTCGTGTTAAAGTGCATAGAATGCACTGAAGCTGAGCTGTGAAACGAACTTGATCTATGCTTTGAGCTCATAGAACTACCATCCATTTCTTTAAGAGCTGATGGTAGAGTCTCTTCGGTTAACTGTAAGTTTGCTGATGGCGAAGGAGGTGGGGGTGCCGGAGAAAGAGGGGGGCCTTCAGTGAGGAAACTCAGGGCCAGCACCACATCTGCCATTAGAGGGCGGACGGAGGCCTCTTCTTGGAGACACATTGCAGCAACTCCAACTACTTGGTTCAAGCCTTTTGCTGGATAAGCACCTCTAAGAAGCGGATCTACAAGCTCAGGGAACCTTCTCTGATCTCTGAACATGGGCTGTGCCTGTCAACAAACCAAATCCACCATCTCAGCACAAACACGAATGTTATTGCTATAGTTAATAGCAAACATATCCAAAAAGCATGAATAACTCACAAGATTGTTGTAGTAGAGATGTAGATGTTAAGATGATTGAGTTGTCTCATTAGGATAGATCATAGTAAAAACACTTCATGGATCAATGACAAATAAGACAAACACCATATGGAATAACAAATGAAGGCAAATTTTCTTGAAAGATAGTGAAGGTAAATTTTCGAAAGTAAAATTTTCATAAATAGAGTTGAGTTATTAACTTATCATAGGAATAGTTGAGATTCCCACCTTACATTAAGATGAACATAACACAATTTCACAAAAATAATAACTAGAAGTCAACTAAGCTCTTTCTATTTCCGATATGAAAAGCACATGTATGTTTATATGTCTGTAGTTTTATATATATCATCATATCAGATTATCTCCATATCAAACAATATCATTCATCTTTTATAACAAAATCATGACAGAACACCATCTATCACAAACCTATATAACATAATAGTTTGGTTTATGCCTCTCATTAAACTAAATCATTATCGCCTCAGCACAAACACTAATAGCTTTAGTTCTTTTCAAAGACTTCGATACTTCATAGGAATATTGATAAAATAAGACATATAGGGCCTATTTGTTTGGCCAGACTAAAATTAACTTCAGGTTAATTTTAAACAAGCATATCACATTACATAAAAAATTTAATATTAAAAATTAACTATATTTCACATCATATACATAATTTAAAATAAAAAAATAACTTTATTTTATATCATACATATATACCAAAATGATAACTAACTCATATCGTATTCCTCACACATCTCAACATAATAACTAACTTTATTTTGCATCATCCATAACTTTCAATAAAAAAAATATTTTTATCTAAATTTAATTTTAATCTTATTAAAATTAAACTTTACAAACAGATAAGCTATACTGTATGAAATACAAGTGTGAAGGGAACTTTTATATCGTTGAGCTGCACAATCATATTACATACTTCACCTACAGTTGAGTTTTGAGAAAAGATTTCCTCCACACAAAGTTTTATGGTCTCAGATGAATATGAAAAGCCCAATTAAAATATAAGAAGTCATTTGACGTATGTATATAAATGTCTAGTAGATTTATTGATATACCACTTTAATATTACTTATATGATGCTTTAAAAACTCCACATTATCTGAATATGTAATATTTCTTGTATACCATCTAAATACTACACTTTGATAAAAAGCGGTATATTAGAAATCACAAAAAAGTGGGCCTTAGTAATATCAAAGAATTATGTAGTACACAAATAATATTAAAGATTTGGCTAGCATGTAATTTGATGTTAAATGTCAAAATAGCATTGTGTCCTTCCAGATAATGACTTTGTTAGTTAGATAGCAAAAAACTATGTTACCCATTTTCGAGATAGGAACTAAGATGCAAATTGGTCGGAAGGAAATACAATTAGATTTTACAAATAAAAGATTCTATTTGAGATCCCATATGCTCTCCAGCTTACCCAAGATACAAGATTCTGCTCGTGTATTGGCCGTGTTGGGTCAATGACTCTTCTCCCACTTAACAGCTCAAGAATAACAACTCCAAAACTATAAACATCTGCCTTGATGGTGAGCTCACCATTTCTAGCATATTCTGGTGCGCAATAGCCATAGGTTCCCATCACACAAGAAGAAACTTTTTCACCACCAGGGCCAAGCTTTGCAAGGCCAAAATCAGAGAGCTTTGGTTTGTAGCCTTCATCAAGTAAGATGTTCGATGGTTTGAGGTCCCGGTAGATGACAGGGGGATTTGCCTTGTCATGTAGATATTCTAGTCCCTGAGCAGCACCAAAAGCTATCTTTATTCGCGTGTACCAGCTTAATGGATCCTTATCAGAGGAGAGATCTGTGAAGGCATCATGTCAAATAAACTATCTTGAATAGATTAATAGACTTTTGGCTTACAATAAAGCATGAAAATTAAAGCATGAAAATGGAAAATGACCATAATGAATGCTGATTTTTGGTTTTCAAACTACAGAAAGTATAATGTTGTAGGTTGAGGATTGAGGCCCAGCATGGACAAAGCAACTGTCTCCTAGAAAAATTGTCAGTTTGTTTTACCTGTACTTGAGTTTAGCAACTAATCTAGGTATTTATATTTTAGTTTAAAGCATTATTCAAGGAAGAAATCTCGACTTTCAACCCCCAAGTTCAAGCATAAGATCAAACTCATTCTCGCCAATCCAACTAAGACCACTTGAAGAGATTGATTTAGACACAAACATAATCCTGGGCCATAACTTTCTAGCTCAAGCATTAGTAGCAAAGTCAAAAGAGAGAGCTATATGAAACAAAAAAAAAATGAAAGGTTGACTGCGATGAGCATACCAAACAAATGGTCTTCTAGTGATCCCAAAGGCATGAGCTCGTACACAAGAAGCCTCTGCTCACCATCTGCACAATAACCTATCAGGTTGACTAGGTTTTGATGGTGAAGAAGACTGAGCATCAGCACTTCCACAGTAAACTCCTTGTTGCCTTGCAAGCCATTCCGGTCTAGCTGCTTAACAGCAACAACCTGAAAACATAAGACTATTAGAGTATGTAATTATTCCTCAACAGCTATATATAACTTTAAATTTTCATATTAGTTAATAAAGCAAGTTCAAAATGTTAACAAGCTTGATATGATAAGTTGAACATGCTAACATGCTTATTTAACAAATATGAAATCTTAAATTTATAGGTCGCTCTCAAAGAATCAGGCTTTAGGTATACTTTACAGTCATATGTATCATTATCCAGTACTCAGAAGGAATATTTCAGCCAAGTTTTATTACCTGACCAGTATTCACAAGGTATCCTTTATAGACTCTTCCAAAGCCACCTTCACCTAAAAGAGAATCAGGCCTAAAGTTTTTGGTAGCTGCTGCTAGTTCACGGAATGTAAATGTTTGCGTCGAAATATTCCCATTAGCAGACACATCTTTCCTAATTGAACCAGTTAAGTGGTTTAGTTTGGCGTTTTCTGCAACACGTTTATAGCAAAGACCACATCAGTTACCTTACAAAATGAAGAGCAACACAAGATATAAAAAGCAAACGTTAAAATAGGAAAAGAACATATGATCAAGCATCCAGTCAAACAATTAATAGATCATTAATCTAGAAATCACACTTGTCAAAAAATGACATACACAGTATCACTAGATTCCTGGTAGTGCATGAATCCTAATTCGCAGCTCATCATTCCTCAAATCATTTCGAAAACTAAAATATCAACAAGATATTAGAATTTTGAAACCTAATGAATCAATCAATTGTGAATACGTTCTTATTCATCCTGAGAATGGATAAATACAAGTAATATCTAATATTTATTATGCATATTAAAAGCAAAATTTTAAGTTTGATCCAACCTCTTCAATTTTTTGTTTTTTGAAATTAATAACAAAGATCTTATTGAATATTTGTTCGGAACATAATAATGAGTTGGATGTTATGTGGCAAATAAGGCTATTGAAAGAGTCTATCTTCCTTAAGAAGAAGCTACAAGAAATCAAGTAAACCACAAGTCAACAGATGCATTGGCTAAAAATTTAGTGATCGAGAAAGAAGCAAGCATATCTACATTCACTTTCACTTCATTATAGAACAACTAAAAGTGAAGGAGATAGAGTTAGTACATCTTTGAAGTGAAGATTAAATTGCAGGCATTTCCACCAAGACTATTAAAGTAGAATTCTTTCACAAAAATAATTTTGCTTAAAAGGAATTTTGTTGATAAAGCTAAATTAACGTTATAACTATGTAAATTAGAAAGTTTGAAACTCATTCCTCCGAATCTTCCTATTTCAAATGGAAGGACATATCTAGATTTTTCTCAGTCAAATTCAAGAAGTAATTTTTTATTTAAGAGTAAACAGCATTTGGGTCCCTCTTATTTACCCTTGTATGTTCCTCTAGTTTTTGAATTAAGCAAATTGATCTATCAATTTAAATAAAAGTGTAAATAGGTTCATTTTTGGTAATAAATATTAATTTTATAGCAAAAACGTATATGTTTTCATACATTTGTTAATAGTAATAGTTGTCTGACGATGCTCCTCACTCGATCATGCTGTAA
Source organism: Apostasia shenzhenica (assembly GCA_002786265.1). Taxonomy (NCBI): domain Eukaryota; kingdom Viridiplantae; phylum Streptophyta; class Magnoliopsida; order Asparagales; family Orchidaceae; genus Apostasia; species Apostasia shenzhenica. Next base: position 1,174,502 of record KZ451909.1, on the reverse strand, counting down.
AAGTAAGTATTTTCATAGGGCAAATATGAGAAACCCCAAATGCTATTTGTCATTTATTTAAAAATCAACCATTTTATGACAAGATGTTGAGTTTAAAGTTAAGTTGAATTAATATAATTCTTCCTCCTCCAAAATCCTCATTCTATATATCCAGCATCTCGTCAGCGCAATCATATCTATCATTGTCGATCATAGTGCAACACTAATCCGCCCCTCATTACAATGTAAGAAAAAAAAAAAAAAGGAAAAAAAATTGAACTGCTACAAATATATACCTCTACTATGATTGATTTTTCCCGAGGGTTTTCCCTCTCCAGAAGACTCTGAATCGGAGCCGTCATCCTTGTTTACCGTCTTCCTTAAGAAACATGGGAAGCAACCCATCTCCTCGTTCATCTGCCAAATGCAAACAACAGAGAACTCGGACACCACAAGCTCTTTAAAAGCTCAACCCAATCCAAAACCATTGAATGCATCCGATTCATAGAACAGGGAGGAATTAAGACGACCTCCGAAAGAATCAGGGGAGTCTTTCCAAAAGCCGTGAACTTCCGCCGGACGTCGACCGTCGGCGGCTCCAAAACATGAGGTGGAAGAGGGAGAGAGGGGTTTTTTGTGAGGACAAAGATAGCAATGACAGTGCGGACATGTTCGGAAACGAGTATTCAGGAATAGAAGGTGGATCCAATTTATCGGGGAATAAGAAGAAGGGGAGACAGAAGAAGAGAATGGGGGTGGAGGAAAGTGGGCGGAGAGAGAGAGAGAGAGAGATTTGTTGGCGCTGGAATCGGAATAGTAGCCGTTGAGTATGGCCGGTTTAGCATTGGCAAGGAATTTAGGGAAGTGTGTCATCATCCTCATGTCCATTTCTTGAGCTGGCAATTTTCCCCTTAGGCTCTGTTTAGTAATAAAAAAAAAAAATTAAAATTTTTAGTTATATTTAAAAATATATATGATATAAAATAAAATAAATTAATTATATTAAAAATTATGTAGAATGTGAAGTAAATTTGATTGATTTATTGAGAATTGTGTTAGACATGAAATAAAGTGATTATTTAATATTGATATTTGTGTGAAATGAAATATTAAATAATTTTTTAAATTTTTTTAAAATAAATTTAAGATTTTGGCCATAGCTAATTTTAGCTATGTTTTTTAGCCCATTACCAAACAGGGCCTTAGGGCAAAACCCTCGTGAAATTGCCCAACATAGAATGTGAAGTTACTCCATTTTTTGACATTTTTGTTAGCTTAAGATTAAATCAAAGTTTGGCCTCGTCTGATTCGAGGAGAGTTTTTCGCCCAACACAAATTTCAACTATAAAAATCAATTTTATTTCACATCCAATATAAATACGAATATTAGAATTAAAAGTATTTCACATTTTACACACACTTTTTAATAGTAAAATAAATTTTTCTTTTTAAACATAAAAAATAAAATAGTTTTTTTTTCATGTCTAAAAAAAAGTTCGAACCAAACGAGGCCTAAATAGGCTCGTCCCAAAAGGCCGAATTTTAGAAGTTTCAGATCGATTTTGATAAAAATTAATTAGAAAAAGCTACTGAATTCATATTTTGGTCGAAACTGCTAAAACTTGATCAAAACTGTCGAAACTCATTCAAAACTCAATCAAAATTGCTGAAACACATCTCTCTAAAAATAATATTTAATAATTATCATTGTCAAATTTATAGAAAAATTGAAACTATCGAAACTATCGAAATCAATGATGCTTTAATCTCGTGACTGAAACTGAAATTGAGTTTTAAAAACTTGCTTTAAATAAACTGCTAAAAAAATCATACTATATGCAAATTTTAAAGTTAAATTTTTAATATTAAAATCAATTTTATTTTATTTTTATAAAAAAATTAATATAAAAAATTATTTTACTTTATATTCTACACATATACATATTTTAGAGCTCCTTTGGTTCGAATTTTTGTAGCTCATTCTAATTTTTAATTGCAAAAATTAACTTTATTTCACATCTTATATTTTTTTAATATTATGATAAACCTTTTTTTATTAAATTTAAAAAATAAATTTTTTTTTTGTCTAAAAAAAACTTAAACTAGATGATGTCTTAAAGTAAAACTAACATTATTTTAAATTTTTAATAAAATTCATAAAATATATATATATATATATATGTCAATGCTAAATTTGATACAAATCAAATGAATAAAAAAAGTGTGACAAAAAAACTATTTAAAGAAAGCAGAGAACATACAGTGCCACTTGTCAAAGACAATGATATCATATTTTAGTGATTTAAATCCACTACAACGAAATAATTGGGAAATTACAATGTGAATAGAAATTTAACAACTCGAAAAAAATGCTTTGAAAAGCATTGAAGAGTGAAGAATGAAAAGGCTCTTGTTTGACGCGAGAATCAAGATCAGAACTAAAATAATATTACTTTAAAAAATAATAATAATAAATAAATTTTTATTATATTCTACACACAAAATATATCAACTTTATTTTGTATTATAAATAAAAATACTAAAATAATATTTTTATATTAAAATTTATGTATAATAAAATAAAATTTTATTTATTTATTTATCAAAATATTATTATTTAAAATAATATTATTTTGATGTTGATTTTAATTCTTGCATCAAATAGAGCCAAAACTTTCTGTCTTTCACTTCTTTTAGTAAGGTAAATCAGTTACATCAATAGATAGTACTAATGAGATTTTAAATATTAAGAATTTATTTGTTTGTAAGATTAAATTTAAAAAAGGTTAAAATTAAACTTAAATAAAGATATTTTTTATTAAAAATTGTGAATGATGTGAAATAAAGTTAGTTATTATATTGAGATGTGTGAGGGATGTGATATAAATTAGTTATTATTTTAGTAATGTGTGTAAGATGTGAAATAAAGTTAATTTTTAATATTAAATTTTATGTGTAATGTGATATATTAGGTTAAAATTAAACCAGATTAATTTTTAATTCGCAGATAAATGAGGCCTAAAAGGAATAAATGTTGCCTTTTTTTTATCTTATACTGGTTGATATTTTCTAGCCTTTCGATCATTCTAATTCCAATTCCATATTCTTTGATGGGGCTAAAATTTCTCCAAACTAAAAATATAATTTTATTTAAAAAAAAATAAAATAATATTTATATCTCATCCTATACAAATTTTAATATTAAATAATAATAAAGTATCCAAAATCTTAGATAGAAAAGTCAAGTGCCAACAATTGCAAGAAAGAGGAGAGGGAGGTGCAGGAGATTAGTATGAAACATAAAGCTAAGCAAAGACATTGGACGAGGCGTTAGCTTGATAGAAAAGGTTAGATGAAGATGACAGTAATGAGTGGAAGCATAACGACAGAGGTGATGGAACTGACTGCTATTGATGCAAGAATCAATAGGGATCGATTAATTTTGGTAGACTATTATGATACATATGTGATAAAAATTGCTATGTATGAGATATACTATGACACATATGTGAGCAAAATTGCTACGTATGAAATATATTATGATATATATACGATAAAATCTGCTATGTATGAGATATTTTATGATACATATATGATAAAAATTGCTACATATATCGAGCCGTGATGGTGGGACCCGCACGCAGGTATCGCACACCGAATGCTGTCGTAAAATCTACGTGTTAGGCTATCTGACTGCAATAAATTCTCGTTGTAGAGTGACATTTATATTTGTTGAGAAATTTGGAGCACGATTTCATTTTAAAGTTTATGTGTGAGTTAAAAGTTAATTTTAGAGGTGCTATAAAAAATTAATTTCAACAGTCAATAAAAATAAAATAATAATAATAATAATAATAATACTTTTAATCAAATTAAAAGTAAATTTTAAAAAAATATTCTGTTTTGTGATTTATGAATTGTTATAATTTTTAAGATTAATAGCAATTAGAACATTCTAATTTAGATTTATAGTAAAATTTACACATTTGCCACACAAAATTTCATTTATTATATTATACACACCTTATACACACTTTCTTAACACTCTATATAGTATAAATTTTGTGAAGAAAATATGTGTGGTGTAATATTAAAAGATTTGTGTGGCGGTAAATGTTCCTTCTAAAATAGACTGGCCCAGCTTAGAAGGTAACTGAGTGGACCTGAATATAAAATCCCGAGCCTGCAGTTAGGTCTTACACAAATTTGACACGAAGAAGACCCACCAATTTTCCCGCCATTTTCCGAATTCTCCTCATTCTCCAGCCCTACGCTGCCCAAGCGGCGATCACATCGTCCCGGCGAGTTCTTCCTATCAACGAAAATACAGTTGGACTGCGATGTACTTAGCCACGATGGAAGGCCGCGTGAGCGATCGCAGCGTGAATCTGAACATCGCGTGCAGTATCTGGCCGAGCTATTTCCCGGATGAGGAGTTCGCCGTCGAGAACCAGAAGTTTAAGATGGTGGTTGAAATGGCTGATTTCTTCTCATCTCCACAAGCAGATCACATCCTTTCTAAGGTGATGACTAACGTTTTCCCTTTTTTTTGTTGTTGCTTCACTTTACACCCTACCTGGAGTTGATCCAGGGTTTTCCCGTAGGCAGGCGAATTGGGATTTATGTTTTTCGTTTGTTTGGGTTCCCCTATTCTGAAGCATACAACATCTGAAAGCCTAGGGCCACTTTTTGTTCTCCTGAGCATCGATCCAGAGTTTGCAAGGAGTGGGAGCAGGTGAAGAAGATGAATGGTTGGACTAGTCGGAAGTGAGGGAAGAAAATAGGACTACAGGGGGAACTAGCGGGAAGTGCGGGTAGAGGAAAGGAATGGTGGGGAAGAAAAAATAACCGTGAAAAAAACTTGGATCCAAAGATCTGCGCCTGAAGCCGTGCTGCCAATGCTTTCGATTTTGAGTCGTTGAAGCCGATTCCGGTTAAATTTTTGAATTCGATTTTAGTATTGGATCAAAAACGTTTGGTAAATTTATTTAGCCGAATCGGATTAGTGAGGCTTGAACCCGTGGAATTCGCCTACCAAGCGGGCCCCTTGAGATTAAAGAGTTTCTATAAGAATAGTAAACTTCCACTTGAATTTTATCAATTCATTATTTTGTTTTGACTAATAGGTTCAAGATAATGGTGGCCTCTTCTATCTACCTGTCGACTTTCTGCAGCTTCGCAAAGTTTGTGGGATAGAGAGGTTTTATGTGTATATGAGGGAAGCGCCAAAGGACGCACTCTTATGCATGGGTGCTGCAGTTCATTTGGTAGCCTACATGATGGTTTTTTTATTTTGCTTTGTTTGAGTCTGAGAATTTCTAACATATATGGCTTTCTTAAACTGTGTAGACACTTCTGCTAAAGGTAAAAGATTACCAGGTTGAGGATATCGACATGATTAATGTTAGGCTTTATAATCACCATGATTCAATGATAACATTGAAGAATCTGAAAGCTGCTTATATTGGTTGGTTTTGTCTAATTTGCTTACTATTTCTGCAATTTTGTTGGTGGAATACTGTTTTAACTTGAAATTGGTTCGTCCCAGGTAAGCTTGTTTCTGTACGTGGCACTGTTGTCAAAGTCAGTATTGTCAAGCCTCTAGTCACAGGAATGGATTTTACATGTGTCAAGTGTGGAACTACTATTAGCAGAATATTTTCTGATGGAAAATTTTCACCACCAGTAGGTTGCACACTTCATGGATGCAGAAGTAGGACTTTTATCCCAGTTAGATCTAGTGCTAAACCAATAGATTTCCAGAAAATAAGGCATGGAATTCAACTTACTTTTTTTTAAATATTTGATTCAAGAGTATCATTTTACTATTTGAAAAATTTCCTTTCTTCTTTTGTTCAGGCTTCAGGAAATACTTAAATCTGGAGCTCATGAAGAAGGTCGAGTGCCTCGTACAGTTGACTGTGAATTGAGTTTAGATCTTGTTGATTCTTGCATACCTGGTGACATTGTGACTGTTACTGGGATCATAAAAGTTATAAATAATTACATGGACATAGGTGGAGGTAGGAGAATATGTTCTTCCATGCCTTAACATGAATGTATTTGGAGATTCCTGACAGTTTACTCTCTAAACTTCTTTCCTGCTGGAGTTTATAGTAGCTGCCATGAAACTTTAATGATAATATTGTTTTCTGTCTCTCTTCTTGAATTGTTTATTTTGCTTGTCCGGATAGTTTAATTAACGCAAACTCTAAACTTGAGATGCCTAGGAATTCTGCACATCCCTTGCATGTGCTTTCCTTTTATACTGTTATTCAGTGTAATGCCACTTATATTTTGAGGTACTTATGACAGTGCAATGGATGTACAACTTCACATTGTCTCTTGGTTTTTTCATGTTTTCTAATCTAAATAAGTAATAGAATATTTTGCTATTTAATTTAAGATATGCAAGCACAATATTTGTAAGTTCAGTATGTTCTTATGTCCATAGTGGAACTATTTGCATCCTTTTCACTCAAAAGGAAATAATGAAGTATGAGAATTCTAAATACTTTTGTTCAAATGTGAAAAGGAAATAATGAAGTATGAGAATTCTAAATACTTTTGTTCAAATGTATATCTTCTAGATAGCTATATTAAATGCAGTTATGTGACAGAAGGATGTCAGATATCATTATGTTGCACCATTTAGGCAGCAGAAGATACCATAAATTTAGAATTCTGCAGTTACAAAGGTCTTTGAAGTGTTTGAATGAAGTACAGTATCATTTTTTTCTTGCCTGAAACAGCTTTTTGGATTACATGTTCTTTCCCAATGTTACCATTTCGTTAGGAAGCCCCAAACTCTTGATACTTTTCAAGGAATTTGTATTGTTTTTTTTTTTTTTTGCATAATTTTAGTTATGCTACATGAATTTTAATAATATGTTGCCCAACTGCACTTTGGTAGATGTTATCTTTTGATTATATCAACATTCTTTTATAGACTTGATGCCATCTTATTTGTTTTTCATGGGAACTACTCTGCCTCTCAAGCAGCTATTTGTTGGTATTATTAAACAATTAGAGAAAATTACTAATAGGTCCCCACACTCAACATATAATTACATTTTGGTTCATGATTTTCAAAAACCTGTTGATAGGTTCTTATTGTTGAAACATTATATCATAAAATATTCTTAAAAAAACTTATTACATGAACGGTCCAAACAAATGATTTCCACTAGTATCCAAAGAATATTTTATCATGTTAATTATAAAAATCTCATTTTACCCTTCTCTTTTCCACTCATCACACACACAGAGCTCTCTCTCTCTTAGGTGGATGAAGCAAGACTGCCAACCTCCCTCCTCTGTCTCTCTTTTTCTCTCTCTCTTTGGTGGATGCCCTCCTTCCACCTCTTACTGCCACTATTGGATCCATTTCTAGCCTCTGCTGCCACTGTTTGAGGGGAATGTGATGGTGGGATATTAGGGAGGGGAGAGGGGGAAGGTGGAAGAGAGAAAAGTGAAGAGAGAGAGAGAGAAAGGAGAGAGAGAAAAGAGAAGAGAGCATAAATAAAAAAATTTAAAATTGGAAGAAAAATGTCAGATTTTTGAAAAATTGGTGATAGGTTAATGGCAAAATATTGAAAATTTGAAGGAGATAATAGTGGAAAGACCGTGAAGTAATATTTTTTTTTGAAACTCAGCCTTGAAGTAACATTAAGAAAACTTTAGGGACCTATCAACAAATTTTTAAAATTAATGAACTAAAGTGTTATTATGAATTAACTATAGGGATCTATTAGTAATTTCCCAAAAAATAAGGATGAAACAATTAACTCATCTTGATCAAATTCTTAGGCAAGTCAAAAAACAAGAATCAGGGCCTTTATTATTTATATTTGGAGGCAATTTCAGTTAGAAATTCAAAGTCTCAGACTGTTTGTGAAGACTCTGAAATCAAAGATACAATCCTTCGTGATGTGCATACATTTTCAGCAAAGGATTTGGAATTCATTGTCAAGTTCTTGGAGGAGCATGGGTCAGACACATTTCGCCAAATTATACAATCATTTTGTCCTTCCATATATGGGCACGAACTTGTTAAAGGTAAATGTTTATATGATTTCATTGTAGTTGCATAAAAGTTTTTCTTCTGCAATATACTTTTTCTGCTGGATGGTGGTTTATTTATTTTTGTTTGCTTTACTGAGTTAGGTTTAAGAATCTTCAATTGTAGCAGATTCTTATATCATTTTAGCTATATTTCATTACCCCCAAATATTTCATGTTTTCAGCACCTTCGGCTTATGGTAATTTTCATTGTAATTGTTTAAGAATAACCTGGGTGGTTGTACAACATTGTAAATCAGTATCTAGCATCAAGTACTTTTGACGTGTCATGTATCAAGTATCATTATTTTAGATATTCCTTTTATGTGTTATCTATATCACTATCAGGTATTTTTGACTTGAGAGAAGTATCCATGATATAACCACACAAGGATGAGTACGGGAAGATAAAGTATAATAAGCATTAGACAAAAATATTCAAGTATTCTTAGATAATATTTCACACTGGCTGCAACATGCAGTGTAGCTAAGGCACTCCATATAAGTGCCTTTTTCCGTATTTTACTTGGAGTTACACACTACTTGTATGTATGCCTTGGAAAGTTGAGGGAAATCCTTAATAACCCATAGAGGAAATTAGTGATCTAGTTCTTTATCTTGTCCACCACAGTCAGCATCGGATGTGCGACATTTGGAGTTATCATTCTTGCACATGTTTCCAATAAAAGAACATCATTTTCCTATATATCATGACCTTACCACCTGGTCACCAATGGTTAGCACATTCATTTATCTAATTTTCTTATGATTTTATTTTCACACTCTCGATCGGTTACGTAACATTTTAGCATAGGTGGGAACTATGAAAGCAAACAAAGTGGATATAGTAAATAAAATTACTGAGAGATGAATAATGCTATGTAGCTCTCAAAAGTTCTAGGATCTTTGGTATTGGCTTTATCTACTATTTGAGGAGATAGTATACTGTACTATCCTTTTAACTATTGGCTAAAACTATTACTCAAAGGTCCTAGAACCTTTGGTGGACTAGTTTTCAGGGCTCCATATTATTTTCCTTGAGAGATAGGTACTATATTTAAAAGAGAATATCTTAACTAGTTTGGATAAACATCCACCACAAAAAAAAGAATAGAAAATTTGGTGGAGTGCAAAATAACAAAAGAAAAATTACCTTTACTCTTTCATTAGAGTATTTTTACACAGGTCCTTATTTGACTATTAGGTATCTTATAGCAGGGTATGTTATAAAATTTCACAATCCAACATATCTGATTTGCATGTATTGGAAACAACTGAGTCATATGCAGTGTGATAGTGCAATGTCATCTTACATGTACTAAAATTTTGTACACTACTGTGCTCAATGACCAGATATATGGTTTTTATCTTGATGCAATTGACATATTTATAATGGTGATTTCTTTTGATCCTCAGCTGGTATCACACTTGGATTGTTTGGAGGGGTTCAGAAGCACTCAATGAATGAAAATAAGGTCCCAGTTCGAGGGGACATTCATGTCATCATTGTTGGTACCCATGATTAGCAATTCCTGCTTAGTTATGTTAAATTTTATAAAAACTGGTATTTCATTTAAAACTTTATACTTGCGGATGATCAAATTGCAGGAGATCCTGGACTTGGCAAGAGCCAACTTCTACAAGCAGCTGCAGCAGTTTCTCCACGAGGCATATATGTGTGTGGAAATGCCACAACAAATGCTGGTCTAACTGTTGCAGTTGTCAAAGATCATATGACGAGTGATTATGCCTTTGAGGCAGGTATATATAAAATATTTTTTATATCTGCTGTATAATTCGCCTGTGTGCGTAACTTTCAGTTAGTCCGATATTTTTATAGAGGAAAACAATTGTGTAAGCTTGTATTGCTGTTCCTTTTAACATAAACTGTGCGAACTAAGCATCGCTAAACTACCATAACTTAGGTTTATTTTGTAGCTGTATATTCTGAAAATGCAATTAGTTGAAATCCGCATATAGTCAATCACATCATCAGGAGATAAATTAATTTATCAGATTTCACCTTAAGGGTAACTTTAGATTCTGAGTACAAATGCTTTCATAGGTGCAATCCCCTATGGTTAATTAAAGGAATCAAATGTCGATATTTATTTAGTCAATAGCTTAAGTTGTTTTAAGAATTGAATTGGTTGAGAGGCAATGGTAAACCTTGTTAAGGTCCCATAGTTCCATCGTTCAGGAATTTACTAGCTGAACCTAATTCACTTAAGTCTTTAAGGTTATTGCTATAGAATGACACGTTACAAATCATGAATTCTATCGTCTGAGGATGTTCTAGTGAATTAGAGTGGATGAGATTTAAGTTTTTTCAATGATATGCCTCATGCAAAAAACCCAATGTAGTTTAGAATTTTCATTGACTAATGACTTTGTTATGCCAAGGAATTTAACATAGCAACCTTTAAGCACGTCCTTACCCATCTCATTTAGGAATGCGAGGTAGAGGGCATGTGCTTTGTTAAGAGGTAGGTGTCACAAAGTCTAAAATAGACTATGATTTAATTAAAGACATTATCGTTTTGAGAAAAACTTTTAATATCATATGTATGGAGAATATTTTAAATGAGCATGGTTCAATTTGATGGAATAGTAGCATAAAAAGGCATAAGGCTGTGACTACAATAGTTTTGTATGATAATATATGTTATTTGAGGAGTTATGTACCTCAATATGTTTATTAATGCAGTTTTTTATTCCTATAATTTTGGCTGTTGCAGAAAGAAGACATATTTACTTAAAGGGTCATTGCCAAATTTGGTAGAGTAGTAGTGTAGTAAGATACAATGCTACCACTATTATAATTTTGCATGATAGTCCAGTTCCAAAGTTGTATGCTTTGACACACTTATCAAATATATTCCACTCTATAGTTTAAACTCTTGTAGAGGCAAGATAGATTTACTTAGAGGGTCATTGCCATTTAGTAAAGTAGTTGTGTAGCAAGACTTCAGATGTTGTATGCTTTTACACGCTTATTAAATATATCCCACTCTATAGTTTAGGCTCTTGTAGGAGCATGATCCTTTTAGTTTATCATTTAGGGGATTGTTGTGTTATTCGAGATATTGAATTTCTCGTAACGACTACGGATACAACCTTTAATGACCTCAACCCAGTAGTTTAGGCTCTTGCAGAAGTGTGATCCTTTTAGTTTGTTATTTATTGGAATTTAGTTTTTGAAGCCTTAAGTTTTCATTCTACTGCTCTAATTTATTTATCAACAGGTGCCATGGTTCTTGCTGACCACGGTTTATGCTGTATTGACGAATTTGACAAAATGTCTGCAGAGCATCAGGTAGTGTGCTAAGTCTCTCTCTATTTTTCTAGCTCAGAAAATCAAACTAGTATTGGATGATAGCCGACTTGTGCCATTTCTATTAGGCTCTTCTAGAAGCCATGGAACAGCAATCTGTCTCTGTTGCAAAGGCTGGACTGGTAGCTAGTCTTTCTGCTCGAACTTCTGTATTAGCAGCAGCAAATCCTGTTGGTGGCCATTACAAGTAAGTCCCTTTTCTCTTTTAAGTTACGTATCTTCTCATAATTGGAACATTCTAGTTTTATTATAAACTTCTGCATGTTGTGAGGCCCTTGAGTATACTTGGGCTGGACTTCCGGAAGAATTTTAATAGTCTTCACCTACACTTTCATGTAAATCAGTATGAACAGAAAAAACGTCATTGTATCATCTGAGATTGAGATCCTTGTACTTTAAAATCCTCCTGGGATTAATCAATAGCTCAAGTGGTCTATTGATAATGAGATTGTATAATATGATATCAAACGATTTTAAAAATGTATAGATTTAAGTATCATAAGCTTGATTAATTCAGACTGTTCTATATAACTTTGGTGTAGGCTACTAAGCAATGTGTGGCTGACAACCATAACATCATATAATATGTCATCTAATCAAAAAAATTACAAGGAAAGGTACAGAAATTGATAACTTTTACCTTATAAGCATGCTTGAAAAATGAGAACTTGTGAGGAAGCTTCTCTATGCAGAAAATTTTAAAAAGAAAGACAGTTGAAATAGTTAAGAAGATGGCCCTTGCTGGTGACTGAAAAACCCTTCTATGACCACTCAAAGTTCAGGGTAGTGTGGTAAATGTTTGAAGAGCATGTTGCTGCATTAAGCTGTCAAACTAGCAAAGGATTGGTAACATTTTACTATAAATGATCTATATGAATCATTGTTCAGATCAATTTATATGTTGAGAAAGTAATTTAAGCCAAAATAAACGTCTAATCACATCTCTGGAACTTGATCCAACTTGAAAGTAAAATATGCACAGTTCTCTTTTTAGTGTCATCATCAAAACAGAACATAGAATTTAAGCCTGTCCTTTTTTTTACCAAATATATGAGCAATGGATGGCATTCTGTACTCAAATTTCTCCCAGTTTACTTCTGGTCCTTGAAATATATTAGTTTTTGAGTCCAAAACCATTTCTTGAACAGATCAGAGAAGGCTTACAGGTCACACAGTGCTTACTGTATATTTGACTATCCACTATATGGTTTAGTTGAAATTGTGTTTGTTGTTAAGAGATGTGTAATGCTTTTTCTTCAAGCTGATACCTTCCTCGAACACACCAAGTGTTCAATGCTTAAGTTTGATTATTGGGTTTTTTTTTTCTGTACGTGCCCGTGAAAATTTCTTCATTTTAACAAATATTCTTGCTGCAGCCGTGCAAAAACTGTGAATGAGAACCTGAAGATGAGTGCTGCTCTTTTGTCACGATTTGACCTAGTATTCATTTTACTAGATAAACCAGATGAATTGCTGGATAAAAGAGTGTCCGATCATATCATGGCTGTAAGTTCTATTATTTTTTGTTTTGTCTTCAGGACACTTGAAATTGCTTGTAAGGGAGTGGGTGTTTATATTATAAAGTTATGCATTTCGTCTTAAGGTTTCCAAATGAAGTGGGCAAAGTGCTTTGTCCATTGCAGAATGCTTACATCTTTGCTATGTCTGTGTCCGATGTTAACCTTCTATTGCACAGCTTAAAAGAACTAATTTTTGACCATTTTCTTCTACTCAGCTGCATACAGGAAATGTAGAGTCTTTACATCCCACCAAGAAGTTACGGAGAGGTTTCCTTCTCATTTATATAATACCAAAAATCAACAATGCATGAAACCCTTAAGTACTATGTACATAATTATGATTCATTTGTGCAGAGATGGGATCCAGTGGAGCCATTGAATTCGGAATTAAAAGTGGATCTCTTGCTTCACGACTCAGACTTGACCCAGAAAAAGATAAGGATTTTGTTCCATTACCTGGTCCTCTTCTCCGCAAGTACATTTCTTATGCAAGGGCATTCATCTTTCCTAGGTGATTGTTTCGTCAGTGATTCTTTAAAAATATGTTTTAAACGATTGCGCTTAAACTTGCACAAATTTCATTGGCTTAGGATGTCAAGGACGGCAGCTGAGATATTGCAAAAATTTTATCTGAAATTAAGAGACCACAATACCTCAGCTGATGGTACACCTATCACCGCAAGGCAGTTGGAAAGCCTAGTCAGATTGGCTGAAGCTCGTGCTAGGTTGGAATTGAGAGAGGAGATAACAACCCAAGATGCTCTGGTAAGTGGCTGCTTTCTAGATTTAAGGCACCGCGTTCTAACAACAATAAGTGCCTAGAATAAGTTTAATTTGGCAAAAATAAGAATACTTTGAGAATTTAAGTGGAAATGTAATCAAACTAGAAAGACATTACAAGATAATTTTGTTAGCCTAACTGCAGAGATTGTGTGAAGATTGTGTGAAGATCCGGATCTGTTTTGTTTGACCTGGTAATTAGTGCATAATTAGTGTATATCTTGTTAGATGGTTGTATATACATGTGCCTTTTCAATCCAGTGAAACATGGAGTTTTCTGCAGGAAGTTGTTGAGATAATGAAGGAATCTTTGTATGACAAATATGTGGATGAACATGGCTTTGTAGATTTTGCTAGAAGTGGTGGGATGAGCCAGCAAAAAGAAGCAAAAAGATTCTTGAGTGCTCTCAATAAACAATCTGAGCTGCTACAAAAGGATTGTTTCTCTATTTCAGTAAGCATCTTTTCCCTCCCTTTTGTCATCATTACAGCAGAATCTGTACATTGTTACCTGCAAGTAAGTTAAAGATGCAAAGCCATTTGACTTGGGAAGGTTACGTTATTTTCTCTTCATGTGCATAAATTGTAAATATAGTTCTATTATATAATTGCATTAGGAAGATACGGTGATTTTTATATTAATAGCATAATTGTTTAGAAACAAAGGAATTCATTCTGTATTGACCAAACAAAAAGGTGAATGTTGTGAGATTAGATGGGAAGGTATTCCCATCACAAGGGAACTTCAAGTCACTCGTGATTATAAACTTACACAGCGATAAAAGTATAAAGTAGGATGTTAATAAAAATTGAAATATAGTGCGACTTAAATCAAAGAGTGTGATAGGAGTTTTTTTTTTCTTTTGATTGTTAAAGAGTGCGATAGGAGTTATATGGTAAAAGAAGATGCATATGTAGTTGAAGAGTGTGATTTTTTGACTGCTATCTAACTAGCTATAAAAAATGCGACTGTTGTGCAGTTAGATGACAAAATATACACAGCATTACTATAGTTGAGGTGCAAAAGCTTAACCAGACAAGTGGCCACACTATACTAGACCTCATCAGACATAATTGTTTAAAGGAGAGGATGGGATCTAAAGAAGGTAAGATGTGGTAGGGACGTTTCAGTTAGCTTAGCCACTTCCAACTTCGACCTCTTGCAGCTACAATACACGAAAATGAGGGGATCAATCCATATTGCTTGAGGGCTTCATCCTTAGCTAGCCTTTCTCCAGTTAGATGCAAATGAGGAAACACCATGGACCAATGTCAATTGCTTGTTTGACTTGGCCAAAGGCCACAAGACGAATAGAAGATGTATCTCCTATTGTTCACGAGGTGATACCTTTGATCACGGTAGTGGTCGACAGCATCTCCATTGCAAAAGTACATTGCACTTGACCTTATCAATGAGCCTTCTAGTGACAGTGAACTTCACCCAACATCTTCGATCTATGCGTACTCTTGTATAGGGACTTGGGTGAGTTGCAGTTGGTAGTCCCAATCTCTCTAACAATTCTTGAGAATGAAGTTTCTGGCTTCCGGTGTTGAAGATTGCATCCACCAACTCCTGCTTCCCTTTCAGTAAATGAAAAGTAGGGAGACGATATTCCAAGATCGGTCCAAGTTGACATGAATGACCATGGCCTACGCGATCAGTGATGCTGATACTAAATGTGAAATTCTTGCTTTAATTTGGATTTGTACATGTGTCCCTCACAATGACCACATCAAAGGCAGCCAAATAGACATAGACCGAAGGTTGGTACTTTGCCGCATCAACTTCTGTTGTCTACTCATCCTTGCTCGTAGGCTTACACTCTCAGTTGAACCTCCTATTCTTGGTCGTGAGATTCAGACATGACTACATGATGCACACTACTTTGACAATTACGACCTCAACTAATCAAATGATCACATCTCGTAGACAAATACCATCTAGATGCCACTTATGGTCCACTTCGGCACAAAACATGAAGTGCAAAGTCATCATAGCTAAAATAGTTGTTTCCTAGACCTATAAATATCACATATCTTCTCGTCTATGAAAAGAGAAAGAGAAAGAGAAGCTAGACTAAAAACAAAGACCAAGAGCTAAGGCTCCTTTTCATACCCAAAGATATGTCAATCTTTTCATTATGGATTTGTTTTCAGGCTGTTGCCACTATACGTTGTGGTTTTTCTCCTGGCTCTTTGGTTTTATTTACAATTGCCAGTGTTTCCTCTCATTCTCTCCTTCAACCTCACAGCATCCTTGAGTACAAAAGAATGCTTCTACTGTGATACGCCAGGATCCTCTAGTAGAAGAAACTGCACATAAACAAATTTAATGAAGAAAACAAGTCCATATAGCTAACCTCAAATAACTTAAATGATTTTTGTATCAGTTGCTGTTGCATAACTAATTATTAGCTGCAATATCATAATTATATTTTTTTTGTTAGGAAATATATAGTTTGGCGGATAAAATTGGCTTGAGAGTTCCAGATATGGACACATTTGTCGAGAACTTGAATAGTGTTGGCTATTTACTTAAGAAAGGACCAAGGACTTATCAGGTAATTTATTTTTGGGATATTTACATATATGTCACACAAATCTTGATATATTACATACTACTCACACCCCTCTTCACAAAATTTACATTATGGTGTGGTTATTTTTTTTGAAGGGTGTGTAATATAGCAAGATTTATTGTATGTATACAAAATTTCTTTTTCTTAAACCTGATTCCATCTTGAATTGCCTCGTGCACATGAATTATTACACATTCCCCAAACAACGTACATGAAAAATCAATATTTCCTGACCCTTTTTTGAATTATATAATTTGACAATCTCGTCTTAAAAGTTGTTGTAAGCAGGTAGAAATTAACTAAAAGAATGAGCAGGATATTTGAGATCTATTTTACTTTTGAGTTGTTTGAGCAGGACTATTTCAGTTATAAAAAGATATTTAGATGTGGTTGATCAAAGTAAACTGATCTCTATTGTGTTTATGATCAAAATTGATTATATAAATTAACTACATGCCCCTCTGACTGTTCTTAAAATGCTTTTTGTAGGTTCTCTCCTCGTCTTACTCTCGAAGTCAATCAAGAAGTTTTTGATTTGTTGGAGAGCAATGTCTAAACTATTGGCAAGATTATCTGGTTCACTCATATCTCAAATTTGAAAAATTAAGCAGGCAAAAGAGTTTCTCTTTGTATATTTCGAGTTAAATCATTTTGAAATAAATATAGTTAACCTGTTGTAGTTTTCCTCTTTAATAAACGAGAAAGTTAGCTTTGCTATAAAAATGTTTTTGTGAAAAAAAAAAAAAGAAGAGAAAAGCTAATAATAAAGTATTAATATTAATAAGAGCATAAGACCTTGCGAACAAATTACTCCTATAAGGCTTTGATTCGAGGCAAAATTTTTATTCAATATAAATTTCAACTATAAAATTTAATTTTATTTCACATTTAATGCAAATATAAATATTAAAATTTAAATTTAAAGTACTTCACATTTAAAATAATTTTTTTATATTAAATTTAAAAAATAATTTTTTTTTCTCTTGTTAAAAAAAAAATTGAACTAAATGTGGTTAGAATATCAATAATCTAAGATTTGAGAGTTGGGACCTTAAATCAGATGAACAATAATTACTAAATATATAAAGATAATAATAATTATTTCTTCTATGATTTTAATATTTTAAACATCCAACGAGTTTAATGCTGGCTTTTTTACAGATTTACTGTTATGCAAATTTTCATCAAAAAAAAATTCCTAACAAATTAAAAATACCACATTGAAGATTCGCGAATTCCATCAATCAGCATCCAGCTCCTAACTCTCCGCCACAGAATCGGCGGGCTCCAGCCTCCACTCACTCCCGTAATAGGAGTTCGGCAGACCCAGCCAGAACTTGAACGCCTCCGCCGCCCTCTTCCTCTCGCTCCGCCTCGCCTGCCTCGCCGGCGACGCGTGCTTGCTCGTGAACATCCGCGAATGCATCTCCACGTATATCCTCTTGTATTTCGTCTTGTTCGGCGCGATCCCGTACTCCTCCATACACGCAACGATCTCCAGCGCCTTCCTGAAGAACGCCGCCCTCACGCATACCTCCGCAAGCGCCTCCAGCAGCCCCTCGTCCGGCCTGAACCCCCTCCCGTCGCCGGCGTCCGCTTCGCACCGCTCCTTCACCTGCTTCCACAGCAGCAGCGCCTCGCCGGGCTTCCTCGCCAACACGATCCCGCTCGCCAGGCTCCCGTATGTTGCCACGTCCGGTAAGAATCCCTTCTCCTTCATCTTCTCCACCACTCGCTTCGCCTCCTCGATCAATCCCAACCGGCAGTGGCCCTCCACCAGCATGTTGAACGCCACTCTGTCCGCTTTCACTCTTGGATCTTTCTCCATTTCCTCGAACACTTGGTGCGCGAGCCGAGGCTGCCCCGAGAGCACGAAGGCCTTCATCAGAGTGGTGTAGCTTACTTTCGACGGCGGGATCCCGCGCTTCCGCATCTCGTTGAAGAAGGCGAGCGCGCCGGCGCTGTCGTCGACGAGGATGCAGCCGTCGATCAGAATGTTGTACGAGAAGACGTCGGGCTCGATGCCGGCGCCGGCGGCCATGGAGCGGATCAGATCCTCCGCCTTGTCGATCTGGAGCTGGGCGCAGTAGCCCTTGAGCAGGACGTTATAGGTGACGCGATTCGCAGGCACGCCGGCGGCGGACATTTCGTCCAGCACCGCGCGCGCGCGATCCATTGCCCCGGCGTTCGCCAGAGCGGTGATGGCGGTGGTGTAGGTGACGATATCCGGCTGGCACGCCGGATTCGGCTCCCGCCGCATCGCGGCCACCATCCGGACCACATCGCTGGCGCGGCCGGTCTTCATGTACCCTTTCATCAGCGTCGTGTAGATCCGCGCGTCCGGCGGGTACGCCTTGGGGAGCAACGGTGGGTCATCTCCGCAGGCGGCTGCGGCGGCGGCGGCGGCGGCGAGCTTGTGAATGATGAGTCCAACTTCCTGTTCTTCTTTTTCTTCTGCTTCGTTGGTTTTATTGTCAGATTGGGAGTCGCGGAGAAGGAGGCAGAGGTCGCGCCGGCCTTCGCGCATGGCCTGCACGAGCTTCTCCGCCGTCGGCAGATCACCGAGCCCGACTAAGGCGGCGACGAGGGATTGGAGGGTTGTTATACAGGGGTCGAGCCCGCTTCGTATAATCCGTTCGAGGACGAAGACGAGGAGATCCTTCCTCTCGATCCTGGCGCAGAGCTTGATCAAGATGTTGTAGGTGAGAACATCCGGCTCTGTTTTAAACGCAGGCATTTCATCGAACAACTGGGTGAAGCGAACGACGTCCCCGAGGTTGGCGGCGGCGTTGAGCGCGGCGTTGAAGGCGGCGGTGTCCGGCCGGGCGTCGGCGGCTAGCGGGGAGCCCTTGAGGCGGTGGAGATGGCGGAGGACGGCATCGAACAGACGGAGGGCGCTGGCGGGGCCGCCGTCGTCAGAGGAAGATAAGCGGCTGACGACGGCGGTCCAGGCTTTAACGTGGGGTAGGTAGCCGGAGCGGAGCATAGAGCGGACGAGGGAGAGGGCGTAGTCAGTGGCGCCGGACTTAACGGCGGCGACGGCAAGGAGGCCGAGGGAGTTGGCGTCGAGGCGATGGAGCTGACGAGCGTCGCGGAGGCGGGTGATTAGGGATTGGGCGCGGGAGAGCGCCGCGGGGGAGCCTTGGTAGGCGAGCTGGGCAACAAGGCGGCTCAGGCAGGTCGGGCCGGGGAGGTGGGAGCAGCGGACGTAGAGCTGGTAGGCGTCGTCGGTCTTGCGCTGCCGGAGGAGGGAGAGGAGGGCGGCGTCCGAGGCGGATGCGCAGGCAGTGTAGACATCGCCGGCGGAGGAGGAAAGAGAGAGAATGGGAGACGAGGAGGATTGGGCTCGAATCGGGTGGAAATCGTTGGGGCACCGGCGGAGTTTGGATTGGGGAAGAGAGGGGTCTTGGGCTTTTGAAGAAGAGGGGAAGAAGTAGAGAGGGGAAGTGAGAGGGGAGGACGAGGAGGCTGCCGTCGACGGCGTCGGCTGGAGCATCGCCGGAGGTGCAAGGAAGGAAATAGTGGATAGCGGAGAAGAGTGGAGAGATGGTTGGATGAGGGGCTGAGTACGTTGAGAAATTGGAGTCCTCTTATTTGATTGAAGAAATTTAGTGGTGGTTTTGCGTTGATCTCTTGGGCACAATTTGATTTAAATTTGTTAATCGTTTTTCCAGTTTTAAATTAAATTTTAAGTTAAATATTCTGTTATCGGAACGATTTCGAGCGAGTCGAAAGCAACTTGAAAATCAAAAATTTCGAGTTCGACTCGGCTCGAAATCAGTCCGAAATCGAGATGGGATATGATTCGAGCTGGCTCGGCTCGAAATCGGCTCATAATTATAAAAAATTGTAAAAATATTAGGTGTTCAAAAGGATCTGATCCCTAGACCTTGAGGAAAACAAACTTTAAACCTCTTCCACTCTACCATAAACTACTAGCTAAATTATATATAGTATTTCGAGCCAAATCGAATCATGTTTCTAGCGAGCTAGAGCCAACTCGAATCGGCTAGTCCTTAGCTCATAATTCGATTCAAAGTTTTCGAACCAATTTCGAGTCAATTAAAAAATCGAATAAGTTCCGAGTGAGTTTCGAGTTTCGAATATTTTTAACACCTCTAATTATAATTAGACATAGAGTACGTTCATCTTTTTTATTTGTTATTCTTTGATATTGCATTAAGTTTTTCCTCTTATTGTGATTTTTCATAGTCTAGTTTTAAAACAAGATACAACTAACCAACTACAAATGGGCTATATATATTGTTCACTCTGATCATAATTCATTATGATCTAGACTCTTAGGCCCGATTTGGCATAGAATTAAAAATTATGACTAAAATTACTCATGGTTAAAATCTTAAATTTATGGGATAATTACCTACAAGCCACACTATTTAGTTTTATTTATGCCTTACCCATCAATTCTTAGTTAATTACGCTATACACACTCAAAACATTATAAAATCTTACATACACATATTTTAACTTATTTCTATTATAGTGAATAATCATAATTTTTCAATAACCTAACTATAGTTAGATTACAAAAAATTTGAGCCGTTCATCATATTATTTTAAGGATATTTAAATATATTTTGAGTGAAAATCCTAAAACTTTAATGTTTAGGAGGCGGCAAAGGAAGGAGATCTGGCTGTGAATTGATTTTAGGATAAAGTCATAGTGCTTAATAGTGTAGTATTGAGGAGAGAAAAAAATATGTACTCATTAAGAGTAAAATATAATTTTATATGATTTACTAACAGAGAATTTATTTTTTTAAATAAATTTGATTAAGTTTTTAACTGCAAATTGTGTTTATGTAAATTATTGTATATGATTGAGTTGTGGCATAGCGTAATTAACTAAGAATGGGATGATATAAAAACATTAAATAAAACTAATTTGTGGTGGGCATGTAGGTAATATCCGCTTTATTTTATTATTTCAATTGTAAGTATCCAACATGTTTATAAAATTTTTTAAGAACTATGGCGACTATTTTTCAATTGGACTAATCGACCGACCAACAATGCTTTATGCCTGTGAAAAGCTATTTACAAAGGTTGTGGGTTAATTGTACCGCAAAGGCTCTGTTTGGTCGTGAGAGTAAAATCAGCCGAAAAAAATAGTATTAATTTAAAAAAATAATAATAAATAAAATTTTTAATATATATACAAGATTTTAATGTAAAAAAATATTATGTTTTTACATTACAATTTAAATAATTTTCAATAAAAATTATCAAATTTTATTTCACATTCCTTGATTCAAAAATATTCAATCGAGTATATTTGATCCTAGGAACGTGAAATAAAGGTTGATATTTTTATTAAGAAAAAAAAAATAACGAAAAAATTATAAATTGAGTATGTGAAAGTAAATAATATTTTTTTATATTAGAATTTGTGTAGAATATTTAATAATAAATTATTATTATTATCTCTTAATGATTGTTTTTTTAAACCTATGCAGTTTATTTAGTTCTATTTTTATCTCAGCGCTAAACAGAGCTTAAAGTTTTATAGATCTTTATGAGAAAAAGATGACAGAAAAAGTAAGTTCAAGTTTTTTTTTTCATTGTTAAGGCCTAATATTTGGGGCAAAGGACAACAAACAGGTACCAAACTCAGTAACTAATTTAAATTAATCAATATAATTAATATTATAAACAAATTATTTTTAATTATTCTAAACAAATTGTAATATAAAAATAATTATTTTACTTTACAAATACTCAATAATTTTTAATTTAAAATATAAACTTTATTTGACATTTTAGATAAAATACTCATTTGAATATTTTTGATTCTAAGGAATGTGAAATAAAGTTTATTATTTTTATTTTAAATTATTGAGTTATATAAAGTAAATATATTTTTTATATTTTAAATTTGTGTTAGAACGATTTCAAAATTTTATTTATTATTATTATTATTGTTTTTTAAATTAGTACCATTTTGGTCTTGTTTTGGCAATTTTTTGGTCTAGTTTGCAATTGGATTCGGCGCTTTCTCATCTGGACGTCCACAGTTGCCCACGTGGTTTCCACGTGAGCGGGCATCCGAGCTGAACATGAGAGGTATCATAACAACAGAGGCGCCGAAAAGAAAACATTCCGAAGAACAAGACCGACGTGAGCAATCTGACGCGTTATGGGAGATTTGTTTCTTCTCTGAGGGAGATGCGGTTTTTCCCGCCGACTGGGCTGTAACCCGCTGACACACGTAACATGAGTCATCATCTAACATGCCGCTAGGCATTTAATTTGGAGGGCTGTTCATCAGGACATAGATTTATTTTTGGGCTGAAAATGACATAGACAGAACGACCGATTGTATATATATATACTCTGTTGTACAGTTTTGATAGGGCGGTTAAAAAAAAAAGAAAAAGTCACTCTGTAAACCAAAAGAAAAAACATTTTGTAGTGACTTTCAGCCTCCTCGAATAGGAGCGTGGTTTTTTCCGCCAGTCGGTTTTCAGTAAAATTTTTTTGATTGTTTTCTCGTCGGTACACTGGCAAACAGCTTAAGGAAGTTTTGTAATTTTAACATAAAAATAAGTTTAGTACATGGCCAGAACAGAATTTCAGTTCACCAGTTGAACAAATGCAACAAATTGCAAATCAGAGATTTTTAACGAGATTGGTGTTTTATATAATAATATAATATATGATTCTCAGTCTATGATTCTTGTTTTTCTTTTATTGTTAAATTTTATTCTAAATTCTGGGGACGCTGAAGTACCAATTTAAATTTAGAGATTTCAGTTCTTTGTAATTTGTATAGATTACGCAACAGAGGGTATTTTGGGTATAATTTCAGATAGTTAAAAAAAGGGTAAATACATACATGTCATATCATTTCGTTTTATTCTTCGCGTTACCATCTATTCTTGTTATTTACGCTATGCATCGCTCAAAACATTATAGATCTAACATCCACACACTTCACTGTTTTCATTATAATGAGCATTATAATTTTTTCAATAACTAAATAATAGTTAAGTTTAAAAAAAATCTGGAAATCGTTTACATCATATTTATTTTTAAGGTTATATTTAAATATATTTTGAGTGAAAAATCTTGAAACTTTGAAGTTTTAGGTTGTTGTAAGGGTAAGGAAACATCACAGACGTGAGATTTGAATTTTAGGACAGATCAGAGCTTTAGTGTGACAATCGAGGAAGAAAAATTATGTACTATTAAGGGTAACAAATGTCAATTGTTGATAAATTACTAATAGAAATATTTATTTTTTTCAAATAGATTTTTTGACTATAAAAATTTTACTTAAATGTTGTGTTATGTAGATTTTATAATGGTTTTGAGTCGTGCGCATAAGTAATTACACTAAGATGGATTGGTAACGCATATAATAAAAATGAAATAGTGTGGCATGCAGGTAATTATCCCTAAAAAAAAAATAAAATTTTGCACATTAAATCCTAGCCTTACAAGTGTATATTTAGGGATACACATGAAGTGAGATAAATCGAGATCCGACACTTTAGCCTAGCTCTTTATTTTCAAGTCATTGACGATCGCCTGCTTGGCATTGGCCGACCCTTTGTACGTATTGGACAGATCTATCGATGTTCAGGTGCATATCATCATTCGATGATGAATGCAATGTGTGAATTATCTCTAGTCATTATTCGATTATGTAAGCTAGCTACTAGTTGTCATTCGATGGATATCAACACGGCCCCACCACCCAACGATTGCCTTTTTTTCTCCTACTAGCTACTTCCACTCAACTCGAGCTCAACTTCCTTAAATTGGTGGTTATCACACATGAGAATCATTTGTAATAGTTATATTGAATCTATAAATACATATACAATTCCTTTAATAGAGTTAGGTTAGATAGTTTGATCCTAGAAGGTCTTGTACGTAATTGTTAGAACCTTCTCTAACACCCTATGTCGAACAGCAGTTCAAGGAGATACCACCAGATCGTACCCTCCATACTACTAAGTCAACTCAACATTTAAGACAGCATGGAGGCCCACTTCCTAATCGTCCTTTGCAGGAATAATTATCAGATGTGGCGGACTGTACCTATTATGTCCCTTCTCTCTAAGCTATAAATAAGGGAAAGAAGGAGAAGCTAAGAGGGGCTTTCTCTTGTACTTATTTGATTTCCATTTAGAGACTACCAAGCTTTGTAAGAGAAGAGATCTGATTAGTAAATTTAAATCGCCTAAACGACGTCGTGGTTTTTCCCCCGGATGCTCGAGTTTTCATGTAAAATTTATCTTATTTTATTCTATTTTGGTATATTTTTTGCCTCAACGCTAATAATATTTTTCTATTTATTTACTTAATGAAGACCTTTTCAATTGCCTTCTCTTGAAATCACGTCAAAAATAGGGCTTCTAATTATGTAATAATTTTGAATCTGTGAAGTTTTAAGTTTTTTTATAACGTTGAATAAATAAGAGGCCTAGCATGTAATTTGTATAATATCAAAGATCATTTTAGTACTATTTATTTATTTATTTATTTAACTAGATTATTGTCCTTTTCGGCTACTTCTTCTCTGTGTTTAATTTTTTTATTTTATTCAAGGAACATTGTATTTTTGTTCTAATGTTTAGAATTTATTTCACATAAGATTCGCAGTTAGCATAATAACTTGAAGCTCGAAACAAGCTCTAGCCCGTTGGAGTTTTATCTCAACTCGAATTACAATATAATTGCTTTGATTATCGAGCAGTAACGTGTGTTCAAGTTTAGAAAATAAATACGGTAAATTCAAATAAACTCAAATAATATAGAAATAAATAATAAGCTATAAAAATTTTTCAAATCAGTACAAATTCAACAAAAAAATTTCTTTTTAGTTATGTTATATATAACTTAAAGTTTTTTTATAAAATATATAATTTAATGCGGATCTCAAATTTATGTATGAAAATTTTTGCAAATATGCATGAAATTAGTTTTACTTAAATCGAGCTAGCTCGTAATTCTTTTCGATTGAGCTGATTCAGCAGGCTTATATACTAAGATCAATAGGGTAAAATTCTCAGGCACCCAAATATAATTTCTTTAAAATGATGAATGAATAGTAGACACGCGAGCGGTACGTGCGCTGCTCGAAGATAAACTGGTCAACCCCAAATCCCCCCAACTTCCCACCCTTCCCGTATGCTACAACTGTATAAAATGCTGGTTAAGTTCACAGATTTGGGCCTGAGGGGTCTCTGTGGAGAGAGAGAGAGAGAGAGAGAGAGAGAGAGAGAGAGAGAGAGAGGAAAACTCGTAGATCTCAACCGGCAGTCGTGAATAGGAGAGATCAACTCAAGCAAAGATCGGGATCGCCGTCGTCGGAGTTCTGGATTTGATCAGATCTTTCCCGACACGGCGGTGCTTCGGCCAATGCTTCTGCGAGTTGTCGCCGGAACCCTAGCTCCTTCTGCCGCTGCAGGCTGCCTCGCACCCTAGCGGGGCGGTTTCCTGCAAGATCTTCGCCGGAGGGAGAGCTGAAGGAGCCGATCTCCTCGCGGGATAACGTCGGTGGTGGGAAGGATGAGCGGGAAGCTGATACCGCTGGTGCCGACGGTGACTGGCCGTCTGTTGACGGTGGGGCTAGTGATCTCGTGGTACGCGTCGAACATTGGCGTGCTGCTTCTCAATAAGTATTTGCTGAGCAATTACGGCTTCAAGTACCCTATCTTCCTCACGATGTGCCACATGATGGCGTCCTCCCTGCTCAGCTACGTTGCAATCGCTTGGTTGAAGCTCGTTCCAATGCAGGCCGTTCGGTCTCGGCTTCAGCTGGTGAAGATTGCTACGCTCAGCCTCGTATTCTGTGGATCCGTGGTCAGTGGTAACATCTCTCTTCGATTCCTCCCAGTCTCCTTCAATCAGGCTGTTGGCGCGACCACACCCTTCTTCACGGCGGTGTTTTCTTACATCATGACAGTGCGGCGGGAGGCATGGATTACCTACGTCACACTTATCCCTGTTGTCACCGGCGTTATCATAGCCAGTGGGGTGAGTATGGCTTCGAGATCTCATACTATCTCATTTGTCTCTGCGAATGCTGTCTTCCTTTTCCGTTTTTTAATAGACCACAGAGATCGCATTAAGGACTTTATTATTATTATTTTTACTATTTTTTCACTTCCATTGCAATTGCTTATATGAGTTGATCATTTGCCGGCAAGTTTGCAGGCAAGGACCAGCTTATATCTGGCCTTATAAGTGGATAACGATCTTAGTTGTCTTTGTTTACTACTTCCTTCACCCTCTATGATTCCTTGGTTTGTATTGTGTTGGCAGACCACTGAAGTAGTTTTAGATATACCTTCCAGAAAATTAGCAATTTAATATGTTTTCTTTTTTGTATTTCACATTCTTCTGCTTTTTTTTTTTCTCTTGTTACTTATCCTGAATGTAAGCGAGTCTATTGTGTTAATAATGTTTGAAAGTTCCATTGGCTAGTGATTCTGTGTTGACGTCCTTTCAAACTAATAGATTCCCTCATAAATAAATTTGGAAAGAAGTGCTATCATGTTAGTATCACAGCATTCTTCATTCTTTCGTTAACCATTTGACACACAATTCTTGCCTGTTAGGTGATTTCATTATTGATAATGAATCATGTTTGGTTTTTGGAGTAATTATAGACAACACCTTAATTAGGTGCACTGTAAGTTTCTTCCCATTAATAGTTTTATTGAGGATGGTTCAAGCCATTTATTAAATTTTGACAAGCCTGTTTGCTTGCTCGCATAAATGCATGGAGCTTACTGTCGTATGCAGCATTAATTTACTGTGAAAAGGAAGAAACGTTATGTAGTTAAGTTTAGCCTGGATTTATGTAGAGCGAAATGGGATATAAAGTTCCCCATAAGATGCTTGTTGTGACATGGGGATTAAGTAAATGCAAGATTAAGGAAAGGAATCATTTGGTTTTTCATGTAGTTGTATTACTGCAATATGAACCTGGACGATATTAATTTATGATCCACAGTGGTAGCTATTGCTTATAAAAGTTGATTGTGGAAGAATAAGAAATGCCAAGAGGGTTGAGCTGAAAAAATGCACTAAACAGAGCATTTATGTTTTCTCTCTTAAAATCTTTAAAGAAGATGCACTTTTCTGTCTAGGTTTTTATTGGCAAAAGGTAACCAGTACAAAGGATTGATAAACTGCAATTTGACCATAGAATGCTTTAACAGGAATGAACAGCAATTTATATGAATTCTTTTTTAGAATTTGTTGTTCGTAATTTTTTCAAAGTGTGAATTAATGGGTAACTAGACGTACTACCTTGAATAACTGGTAGCGTGCTGAAAGATATTTGTCTTACAAAGTTTGAAAGGATTTGTTGGTAAATGCAGGTTTGTTTTAAAGTTTTACCTCAATGTGATGTGAAATTATGTAGATTTTATGGTTGGCAAAGGTTCTGTTATTGGTTGATGAGAAGAATTCTAAACCCTATGCAAGCTTTCGTAATATGGATGGAACCATGTACAACAAATTCAGCATTTGTTTCTCGGTACACTAAATTATTTCCTTGATATGGGTATAAAATCTGGTATACTTAAGGTGTAAACTACTTGTAATTACAGAAAATGAGATGCCCACTACATTTTCTCTCAAGCCCGTAGAATTATCTCTATTGTCCCTTTGAAATGTCGTTGCACTTGATCTAATTAAGTCAAGACCTTCACAAGCACTAGAAACAAAGTTTCTTTTTTCTGGACTCATCAAGAAGGTCATTGGTGCACTCTAAGAAATCTTTTATTTGCTTAGCATTTAAAATATACTTTTTCAACCAACATTTTGCTTGGCTGGTGATAATGCAAAAGGTAAAAACCATTTTAATGTTCACTTCATCTTTTAAGTGTTTCCTTGACATGACTTCTTTCATCTAGCTTACTTCAATCAGAAAGGAATTATAGCACATCTGGTGAAACTTGGTGACGAGGTATCTGCAAAGTTCCTAATGAGAAGCAAATAAATATTTTATGAAGCATTCTAGACTCAATATTCGATAACAATTGATATGATTTTCTTTTTTGTTAATGAAGAAATTTATATGTCTGACAGTTGTAAAAGAGTTGCTTGATCTTCAGCCCTCATTTGGTAACTATTTTTTTTTGTATGAAAGAGAAATTGTGTTAGTACTTGTGATGCAATATATGAATTAAAAATATTTTTTATGGCCTGTTTGGCAAAAAGATCAATTTGGTCTTACCATGAAATTTGTGGGGTTATCTAGAGAAATGTCTATGATAGAAAATAAAGTTGGTTATATTAAAAATCATGTAGGATGTGAAATAAAGTTGATTGATGTATTGAAAATAATGTGAAATGTGAAATAAAGTAGATTTTTTATATTAAAAATTGTGTAAGTTGTGATATAAATTATTTAATATTTTTTTAATTTTTTATATTGAAAGAATTATTTTGGTCTTTTATATGACCAAAATGGCCTTTAGAATTTGTGTTAGAAGTGAAGTAAAAATAATAAAATAGTTGGGTGGTTTTTGGTCCTTTAACCATGAAAACCTTAGTTACAATGAACGACTTATGAGGCATTGTCCTTGATAGGCAATTGTGAAATAACTGATTTTCCCATAATGGTTGATTTTGGCTGAACTGTTTTGTTGGTATATCCCTTTTTACCTCTTTTGTAGCATATTTAGGTCGCACATTGGACCCAATTTTGTTTTCTTTCCCTCCACTTCTTGTAGTTGTTTAATGCGTCATATTTTGTGTATTTGAATGAAATGCTAATTTTTTATTTACATTGTCTGCCTTTGTAGGGGGAGCCAAGTTTTCACTTATTTGGATTTATCATGTGCATTGGCGCAACGGCTGCAAGGGCACTGAAATCCGTAGTGCAAGGAATTTTATTGTCTTCAGAGGGGTAAATTATTATCTCACAATAAGCATTCTTGTACTTATTTGCATCCAGTCTTATTTATTGAGGGATTCTTCGGGCCACTTTCACACGATGGCTGGAACATTTCTTTTTTCGGTTTTTTATATTTCACCATTTTATTAGATATCTCTGCACTGAAATGACTTCTATTCTATGTATACTTGTTATCAGGGAGAAGCTGAATTCGATGAATCTCCTTCTCTATATGGCTCCAATAGCAGTTGTTTTCTTGCTTCCTGCTACTCTATTCATGGAGGAAAATGTGGTTGGCATGACACTTGCACTCGCTAGAGAAGATATTAAAATTATTTGGTATCTCTTGTTTAACGCTTCCCTGGCTTATTTTGTGAATTTGACCAATTTCTTGGTCACCAAGCACACTAGTGCTCTGACCCTCCAGGTATTGTTGCTGTCATTGTTTTGGAGTTTTCATGCTATCTGCTTCTCTATAATTCATGAAAACTGACTTGAGCAATAGCAATTATGAATGGTAGCTTGAAATAATTAGTCTTAGGTCTAGTCAGTTTTTGTTAGGGCTGGTACAAAACTCGAAAAACAGTCGAAATCTGCTCAAATTTGTAGGTGATTTGAATTCAGTTTGAAATTGTTTAATAAAATCATGAAGCCAAGAGGTTTGACTCGAAATTGATTTCAAGGAGATTATGAGTTTCGCATGGTTTGCTTGATATTATTGAGCCAGCTCAAAAATGACTGGTAATATTGATATGGTTTTGGTACAAATAATCTGTACCTTAAATCATTAACTGTTCATACATTGGTCCGGTGTTCCAACCTTGTTGAGCCCAAAGCTTTCTAAAGTTGGAGGTCTCAGGTTGAAAACTTTCTCTATATTCAATCTGCATTTTAGAGGTTTTTCTGCCAAAAGAGCTAGCTCAGTTCCTATTTGCTTCTAGAGCTGTTATGTCTTTGATTGGAATTTAAGCCATCTTGAGTTGCCTCTATCTCTTGGAATTGGTAATTTTTAGCTGTGCCAGCTCTGAAATGGAGCGATTTTGGCTCAGAGTCTATTTCAAGATAACTCTAACTCAAAAGTTGTGATTTCATCTTGGGATTGGCTTGCTCGATTTGGTTTGATACCACTAGTGTTAGTTGGATCATTATTTTTTTTTCTTGTTACTGATTGCCCTCTAGTTTTTCTTGGTAGGTCTACTGGTTCACACTTCTAGATTTGCTTGAATTGCAGAATTAGCTCGATATCACCCTTCCTTTGCTTATTCACTTTGGCTTTTCAAGCAATTACCTTGAGGGACTAGTGATTTTTCTATTCTATACTGTTTGCACGGTTTGCTAACAAAACAGATGCATTTAATAGTGCTGCTCATCACTCACCCTGTAACTTCAAGTTCAAAGAAAATTCAGTTGATTTTGTATTAGTTCAAATTCCTTATTAGTTATTAGCAAGTTCCAAATTTCCAACATAATTGTCATAGCTCATGAGGTACTATTTATCTCGAACGTACAAATGTAGTTTCTTTACGAGAATGCTTGAATCTGAAAATCCTCGACCATTGTTTCTGTGAAGAGTCCTGCTGTTAGTGAGATTAGTGGCAATTTTTTTTGCATCCGATTAATCAGAAGTGCTGCAAGCAAAGATTACATAATCTAATTGTGTACAGGATGAATGAGCTATGGTCCTGTGATAATGCTTTAAGATTCATGCGTTGCCCTTTGGAAGGACCTGTGGTACCTACAGATTTTTCCAGATGAGCACAAGTGAACAAGAATTTGAAGTGCCTATGTTTTCTCACTTAGGAGCCCCTTATTTCATATGATTATGATTTGAAGTAAAATAAAATAGGAAGTAATTAACTGTGATTGGAATTGGAAGGAAAGGAAGGCAAAGAAGTAACTCACATAATTGAATATAGCTACTTTTGTAGATGACCTTCAAATTCCAAAGAATTACCATGACTTACACTTCCTTTTTTTAGGTTCTCGGGAATGCGAAAGGCGCTGTAGCTGTGGTTGTTTCGATTCTAATATTCAGAAACCCAGTGTCCGTGACGGGGATGCTCGGATACAGTCTCACCGTCATCGGCGTCATCCTCTACAGCGAAGCTAAGAAACGCAACAAATAAGCAATTGGAAGTACAATCGGAAGCATATATATGTAGAGAAACTGCTCTTCAAAGCTCGAGTTAGGTACACTTTTGGTCTTCAATTCTTTCGGAAAGGAGCCCGGATAAGGCTTATATTTGTATCATCATCGACTGAGATCAATTAGATAATTAGATTGCTTGCTTAAGCTCGCAAAAACACTCTTCAACACAATAGTGTTCACCTTATTATAGAGTTGATTGCCATTGAGACACTTGCAATTCTTTCGAGACAGATAATTGTGAAAAGACGATTCAATGCTCGTAATTCATATTTCGTCGATACTAAAATTGGTATTACGGTTATTTACTTTGCTGCTAGCAGTGAAATATCTTGCAAATCATAAATCATGCATCACAAGATTCATCTAAAAAATCCAGTGAGATTGGAACGCGATGATGAAGTTGATGTCGAGAGAACCTACCCGATCCGAAAACCTTGTAGATAATTTTCAACTGCAAACTTTGGCCACCAAAAGACTAAAGAGTAATGCGAAAATGCATGCACTTCTAATTAAACACTAGATCTTTTTATTAACTTCTAGATCTCTGTCTAACTAGCTGATAATAATGAAGATCATGGTTTGAGTTTTTTTTTCATGAAGAGTTATAATAGTCATTCACCTAAGACTAGATCTCTGACTAGATGCAAATACAGAAACCTTCTCTATTCTTCATTTGAAAAAAAAAAAGACATTGATTCTTTGGATGCTCTTTGTAGATTTCTAGCTTCACTCGGGCATACCTTGTACACTCCTAACGACTTCTTCAGCTTTTCTCTTGTCTCTTTTGTAACAAAAAAATAGGATAACGACTTCATCACTGTTATTTAATTCTATGAGATATTCTTCTCGGTGAATGATTGAACGAGTAACTCTTTAAATTTAGAGATGCCTCTTCCTCAGAGATTATTGCCTCTGAGGCCTTTTCTCGTATGAGTGTTGCCTATAGATTCTCTCATTTGTGGCAATTAGCAATCCTTCGTTCCTTCATTAAGGTTTAATTTCAAACAATATCAAGTTCAATACTTACGTCATATTTGGCAATGAGCTAAAAATTATGACTAAAATTAGCCATGGTCAAAATCTTAAATTTATTTTAAAAATTATTTTATATTTCATCTCACATAAGTTTCAACATTAAACAATCATTTTATTTCACATCCTACACAATTTTTAATATAACCAACGTATTTTATTTCATATCATACATATTTTTCAAAAATGATTAAAAATTTTAACCAATTTTTTTTTCTTATTACGAAGCAGAGCTTTAGTTGATGTTTCTTTTCATCAAAGATTCTTGAATCTTGCGGAGATTTTAACGAGTCTCCTAATAATAACGAACACCCCCAACATGACACGCCTTGTCTAAACT
Source organism: Apostasia shenzhenica (assembly GCA_002786265.1). Lineage (NCBI taxonomy): Eukaryota > Viridiplantae > Streptophyta > Magnoliopsida > Asparagales > Orchidaceae > Apostasia > Apostasia shenzhenica. Next base: position 1,141,845 of record KZ451909.1, on the reverse strand, counting down.
ACTAAAAATTATAATAGGAAATACAAACTATCTCAAGCATGATCTGACTTTAACTCAAAATATCAAAACCCAATAACCAATTAATTAATTAATTAATTATATAATCACACGTTGACATTCAAATTTCAACTTAGATATGTGTACACTTACAAGCAGTACAAGTTTAACACACACACACACATATTTATTATATATATATATATATATATATATATATGTGCGCTAATGCATTTTATAAGCCACAAATGAAGCTTCTAATTATATACTTTAATTGGCAAAGAGAGATGATGAGCACCACTCTATAGGAAAGTTCTTGAGATCATCTCCCACGCTCCATGGCGGCGACTCGGTGTAATCCCACATCGGAGAATGAACCGATAATGTCGTGGCCGAAGCTTGTGGAAAATCATTGCATCCTTCCAAGCTAAAAAGCCCTGAAGCTCCGGGCGAAGCAAGATCGTTCCATATCTCATCGATGATGTAGCCATTCACTCCTTCCTCAAACCCCTTCACCTCCTTGGCATTCTCCGATGAAGTCGTGTTGGTTAGAGAGCCTAGTGAGGAGGAGGAGGAGGTGGAGGAAGAAGATGATGATGATGATGACGGGAATGGTCCTGCCATTGTCAATAAATTTCTTCTTTCCTGAGCCTTCTTTCTCATCCGGGTCCTCCAGTAGTTTTTTATCTCGTTATCTGTTCGACCAGGGAGCATGCGAGCGATGCGAGACCATCTACATAAATATATATATGCATGAATATTATTGACTTAATTAGTACCAGTATTCATCATAAGAAATTAATATGTTTGAGAAAATTAATATATATTATACATATCTCTAAGGAGATGAACTAGATTTAATGATATTTATAAATAATTTTTTATAAATTATAAAATTATTAATTAAAAACTAATAGTTAATGAATTAAGTAATAATATACATATTTATTTTTCCTAAATATTTGTATTGCTAGAAGAAAAGAAAAAAAATTGCGGTGAAAGCCAACCTATTTCCCCAGCGGGAGTGGACGTCAACGATGAGCCGCTCCTCCTCCGGCGTCAGGCGGCCGTGCTTCAATCCTGGGTGGAGGTAGTTGACCCATCGTAGCCTGCAGCTCTTCCCCGTCCGATTCAACCCTATCAATACAGAGGGAGAAGGGAGAGAAAGAAGAGAGAGAAGATCATAACAAAAGATATGGTCAAGTGCATGCTGTGCCATTCACCGCCGGAGAGTTCGCCGGAAAAGAAAAGAAGCCTAATAGTTCTACTAATTAACTACCTAGATCCCCCGCCACACCGCCAACCTGAGACTTTGGCGATGAAATCCCACCGCCGATCGCCAAAGAGCCGGACGTAGTAGGCGAGCTGCACGTCCTCCGGCTCCATCCACGGCCCCTTCCGGAGCTCCCCGGTCTCCGGCGGCAGCTTCTCCTGATCAGCTTTGAAGGCAGCAGCCATGGAGGATGGCTTGTGATTTCTCTCTTCTTCCTCCTCCTTCCCTTCCTTGTAGTCCTCCTGCTGCTGGTATTCCTTTGAGTACCTATTCTCAAAGGCTTCCGCTTTCTCCCTCTTAGGGTTTGGTCGTGGGAGGTAGTACTTCCTCCTCCTCTTCCTCTTCCTCTTCTTCTTTTTCTCTGTTAATGAATTGCTGTGCGGCCTTTGCTTCTTATTTATAACCTTGCTGGATTCTGGCTGGCAATTTTTTGGGAAAATAATATCATTTTAGGGGTTTTTATATACATGACATAAAATTTATACGAAATTATTCATTTCACTATTAATTCATAAATATTACCACTATCACACCATATTCATTTAAATTTTACGCATTTCACATATTTCACACCATATTCTTTGATGGTGAACTTCACATTTCTAAATTGGCCTTGATCTTAACTATATTATTAATATATTAATTAAATACTATAAATAAATTAATTTATATAAATAATAATTTAAATATTTATGAATTTATGCATTTTAATTTACATATAATATTATAAAATATATGAAATATGTGAAATATGTGAAATGCGTAAAATTTAAATGAATATGGTATAATAGTGGTAATATTTAAGAATTGATGTTGAAATGTGTAATTTCATGTAAATTTCATGTTCCGTAAAAATCCCATTTTTTATTCTTTTAATTCTCAAAACCTACTTTAAACTTTGAATACATGATTTTATATAGCATCACTTGATATTAATACACAAGTAGAGATCTTTCTCCTTCAACAAGAGTATAGATCTTCCTTAATTTAATGAAAAATAATGTAATTTATGGTTATGTATTTAAATTATAGAGTAAAATATGTATAATATATCTAATTTTAACGGTTAAATTAATTTGACCTACGTCAATTATTATTCTAAACTTGATCCACTACTTGAACTAATTAGACTTCAAACTTAAGTCAAAACTTATACTCAGTCGATGAACATAGTTATATATAACAGATTCATGGAGCACACTTTAGGTGGCAATATATGACCCGACCCGTGAACTCGATTCGAACCCGACTCGCAAATTTCGGATATGGGTTATGAATTTTGACCCATTTATTAAACGAGTCGGGTTTGGGTTGGGCATAATCGGGTCGGGTAGGGTTCGGGTCATGGATTTTGACCCATTTAATAAATGGGTCGAGTTCGGGTTGAGGCTATTCGGGTCGAGTCGGATTCGGGTTCGACCCGAACCCGACCCACCGACCCATTTTGCCACCCCTAAGCACACTACAACTTTGATAGTAATAGCCTGAGTGCTCTATTTTTTCTATTCATTTTGGTCATTAAGTAGTATTTTTTAAAATATATATTTAAATATTTATAATTACAATGTAGAGATATTTACCTACATGTCACACCATTTCACTTTATTTATGCGTTACCCATCCATTCTTAGTTAATTACGCTATGCACACTCAAAATATTATAAAATCTTACATACACACACTTAAGTTAAAATCTAGTCAAAATCTATTTGAAAAAAAATATTTCATTAGTAAATTATTAAAATTATATTTTTACCCATAATAGTACATATTTTTTTTCTTCCTTGATGTCACACTAAAGCGCTGATCTGTCCTAAAATCAATTCACGTCGCGGATGTTTCCTTCTCTTACCACAACCTAAACATCAAAGTTTTAAGATTTTTACTCAAAATATATTTAAATATTCTTAAAAAAATAATACGATGAACGGTTCAGATTTTTTGTAACCTAACTATAGCTAGGTTATTGGAAAATTATAATTGCTCATTATAATAGAAACAAGCGAAAGTGTGTGTATGTATACTTTTATAATATTTTGAGTGTGCATAGAGTAATTAACTAAGAATGGATGGGTAACGCATAAATAAAGCGAAATAGTGTGGCATGTAGGTAATTATCCCTACAATGTATTATAGATTTAAACAATGAGAAAAAGAGAAGGAAAGAGAGTGGAGCCCCTGGATGTAATTACCCATTAAAAAATTAATAGTAGCCACATTTATTATGATAAAATTCTTAATTGTATTTAGTGGCTGAGATAGGGCAGCTTAATAAAGCTAGTGATAAGAAAGTGGGGTTTTTTAGGCCTTGTCATGAGCTGGTGATGTATGTATACACTAATTAATCATCCTTCTAATTAAAAACTACATCCTAATTAGTGGATTAAGCACCTAATCTCAATTTAATTGAATCTCTCTTTAACCCATTGTCACTAGTGGAGAAAATGGCTTCATCTTTCGAGCCTTGCAGCCGTGATGCTTATCAACTATTATCTTAAAGTCTCGCCGCCTTTTAAAAAAAAAATCTTAAGAGAAAGTATTGTCACTATTATTAATTAAGTTGTACAAGTACAAGAGTACGAGCAAGTTGGCTCTAACTCAAACTCAGACTTTCGAGTTCGAGTTTATGAGTTTAATTTCAGTCGATAAAAATCTATTTGACTTCAAAGCGAGTTTTGAACTGAATGTTATATATTAAATGTAATTTTAAATTTTAATATTAGACAAGCAAATTTGTAATATATATCCCCTCTTTATTTTATAATTTTTCTATGCTTTTTGATTTTTTTTATAATATGAAATAATCCGGTAGATAAATCATAAAGTGCTAGTGCCTTACGGAAAAGTATTTTATCGTACAATTGTACTTGATAAACTTAAATCAAACGTGGTTGATAATATATTTATTTTAAATTTTAATTACTTACATATTATTTAAATTTTTTATATTATATATTTTAATATTTAAAAACTTTTAATTATATATCGGATATTAAAAGCTAAATTATGCCAATATTAATTTTCAAAGCATAAACAATACTAATACATAATTTTGTGTTTACATTTATACTTGTATACATTTCAAATTGTATAATACATTTGTATATAGTATTTTTTTATCTATATATGCTTATATTGTTTTTATTCATTTATACATTTTAAATGTAATTATATTTTTTTAATATATTTAAAGTGTACATATGTTTATATATGTATATATATACATATAAATGTTCGTATATATTTATTTATATATATTTACACGCACTTATTTTTTAGGTATAATTACCTACATGCCACACAATTTAATTTTATTTGTGCTTTACCCATCCATTCTTAGTTAATTACGCTATGCACACTCAAAATATTATAAAATCTTACATACACATATTTTAATTTATTTCTATTATAATGAGTAATCATAATTTTTCAATAATCTAACTATAATTAATTACAAAAAATCTTAGCCGTTCATCATATTATTTTAAGGATATTTAAATATATTTTGAGTGAAAATCCTAAAACCTTAATGTTTAGGTGGCGGCAAAGGAAGAAGACATCCGCGACGTGAATTGATTTTAGGACAAATCAGCGCTTTAGTGTGATATTGCGGAAGAGAAAAATATATACCATTAAGAGTAAAAATATAATTTTAATGATTTACTAACAGAATATTTTTTTTTCAAATAAATTTTGATTAAGTTTTAACTCAAATGTGTGTGTAAGATTTTATAATGGTTTGAGTGTGCATAGTATAATTAATTAAGAATGGATAAGTAATGTATAAATAAAATTAAATTGTGTGGCATGTAGGTAATTATTCCTATTTTTTATTTATATATATATATATATGTATATTTATTTATGCATACATAAGAGCCATGTCAACTAAAAATTTATTATACTTATGTTTGTATTTATATATTTTTATGCATAAGCAAAAACCAACTCATGTAAAAATATTTTATATTATTTGAACTAAATACAAATATGTATAAATATATAATTATAAACATAGCAACTTTAAATATATAAAAAAATGTAAGTACATTTTAATATTCACACTATTTAATAGTAGATATGTGATATCATATATGTAATATTGAAAGATTTAAGTGATATAATCTCGAAATACTATAATTTTTTTCGACCACACTTCAAAATTACGATAATATGGTTTGAACAAGACAAACTAGAGCACCACAATTAATTTGATAATAATTAATATTTCAATATTATAAAAAAATTAGCATTTCAGTAATTTATATTTGAAAGATAATTACTACAATGAAATTGATTCATTTTACACTTTTAAAATAGATATGAAGATAATTTTCATATACACTTTGCACTATGAAAGATATATACATAAAAAAATAGGGATAATTACCTACATGCCACACCATTTCGCTTTATTTATGCGTTACACATCCATTCTTAGTTAATTACGCTATACACACTCAAAATATTATAAAATCTTTTCATTATAATGAGCAATTATAATTTTCCAATAACCTAACTATAGTTAGGTTACAAAAAATCTTAACCGTTTATCATATTATTTTAAAAATTTTTAAATATATTTTGAGTGAAAATCTTAAAACTTTGATATTTAGGTTGTGGTAAGGGAAAGAAACATCCGCGACGTGAATTAATTTTAGGACAGATCAACGCTTTAGTATGACATCGAGGAAGAAAAAAAAAGTACTATTAAGGGTAAAAAATATAATTTTAGTGATTTATTAACGAAATATATATTTTTTCAAATAGATTTTGACTAAATTTTAACTTAAGTGTGTATATGTAAGAATTTATAATGTTTTGAGTGTGCATAGCGTAATTAACTAAGAATGGATGAGTAACACATAAATAAAGTGAATGGTGTGTCATGCATGTAATTATCCCAAAAAAATTTCGCATAACACATAAAATTAATTTAATACAATACATACAATACATATATAATTAATTTCTAATATTATATGTAATACGTTCAACACATATTTATATGTTACATGAGAATACGCCATCACTCCCTAAAATATGATATCTTTGCTTGTTAACTTTGTGCACTCAACCTTGATGCAACTTCAACTTATCATAAAGAAAATAATAGTTTAATATTAGGGGAATTTGCACGAACTCAAGTTTTCAAGCGTCATATAAATGGGAATAAATAAATAAAAAAAAAATTTCATTCAAGTCCTCATAGTAAATTTCAATTTTATGTAAATCTATAAAAATAAAAATATATCACCAAATTTTTTCTTTCAAAATAATTTTTTACGAATTTTTTTTTATAACATTTTAATATTATATTTTTATTTTAAAATTTATCCAAATTTAAAATAAATTTAAAATTTAAATGTATTAAATATAAAATAAATTAATTTAATTTTATTGATTTTAACGACACTGATAAAAATTATTAAATTATTTAATTAAAATTATACATTTAAATATTAAAATATATTTAAAACTTTAACTTTTCTCCAACTTCTCAACATCTTAAACTTGGATTTGTAATTATTGATTTTAAAAAATAATTTAATGATTAAATTTAGTAAATTTCATAAAAAATTATGCTCAGATGAAAAAAAAAAATTAGATGAGATATAGGGGGGCTCGAATAAAATTACCCAATAAATATACCTATATATATTCCACTTCATGTAAATAAAATTTTTAAAAATAATCTGTATTTTAAACATATTACGCTTAAAATGCAAAAAAAAAAGCCATCAAAATCTTTTTGTTATTTAAAATATCATAAATATCAATAACGACGCATTAAACGAAATTAAGTTATAGCACGACATTCACATGGTTCTTCTTTTTTTATGTCACATTATACATAAATTTTAATATTTAACATTCACATAAAATTTCATTATTTATTTTTTAGTAAAACCAGTTTATGCAGCTTCTTTTCATTAACAACATATTAACAATTTTTTCAACACTCTGGCAAAAAAGTTTGGGGTAATATCAGCAAACTCCAACATGATAATGAGAAGTTAAAAATGATAAATTCATAAATATTTTACCTAATAAAATGAGATTATTGGGTATATCTCTTCAGTAGAAATTTTCCACGTGATAAAGCAGAATAAATATGGCCTCAGAATCCACTACTATTTGTCATTTAAGAAGCTTCCGCGAACGAACCTGGAAATGAAGCAAGAAAGCAGGATTCAGTCAATTAACTGTAGACAAAATGCCAATAAAATTTACATTCACAATTCTTCAACATGTAATCTCAATTTTACACTTCATTTGAAAAAAATCACGTTTAGCATAAGTCGTACCAGATACAAATTGGGGGATTTACATACAGAACATTGAATTCATCACAAATTACGCATTTCACCATCGTTTAGTAAATATTACGCATATCACACTCTGCTTATTGTTACAATGGAAATGTAAAACTCATAAGCAATATAAACAGAGTGTGATATGCGTAATATTTACTAAACGATGGTGAAATGCGTAATTTGTAATGAATTCAATGTTCTGTATGTAAATCTCCCATACAAATTATACAACATCGATACAAGATTATCGCATCAAGTTTAGCACGGAAATCAAAAGCAAGCGTTTTACTTATTATAATAGCATGCTCCCCTGTTTGGTTCATGTCTAAGTTGAGCATGATCATTTTTTCACTTTTTTTATAAAAAAATATAATTTTTTTTTCGGATAATTACGTACATAACACTCCATATTATCATAATTACATGTATTACACCTATTTTCAAAATATTATACTCCAGTTTTAAAAAAAAGTGCATGGAATGTAAGAAAAGTGTGTGGAGTGTAATATTTAAAAATAAGTGTATTATATGTAAATATGGTGATATAAAATGCTATGTATATAAATGTCTCATCTTTTTTTAATATATATATATATATATGATGAGAAATAAAGTTAGTTAATTGTGAAAATATTAAATAAAATTGGTTGATCTATTGAAAAATTGTATAAGCTACTTTATTTTAAAAAAAAAATAATTTTGCCCAACTTGGACATGAATCAAACAGGGAATTCAGGCCTGTTTGTTTGTAAGATTAAATTTAATAAGATTAAAATTAAACTTTGATAGAGATTTTTTTATTGAAAGTTGTGAATAATGTGAAATAAAGTTAATTATTATATTGGAATATGTGAGGGATGTGATATAAAGTTAGTTATTATGTTGGAATATGTGAGGGATATGATATAAGTTAGTTGTTATTTTAGTAATGTGTGTAGGATATGAAATAAAATTAATTTTTAATATTAAATTTTACGTGTGATGTGATATGCCTGGTTAAAATTAAACTAGGTTAATTTTCAACGGGCAAACAAACGGGCCTTAGTGATATTTCATGACTCACCCGAGCTCAGAGAGCTTCATGTGAGCATCAGCATAGTCCGTGAAGAAAGCATCCTCATCCTGCACATAAGCAAATGTCGAGCATCATAATCAATTGGTTTTATCCCAAATTTTTAAATTCGCTGAACATTCGAGATTAGTAGAGCAAAAAATTTAAGATCAAGTTTATACAGTAGCATATTTTTCAACAATGGGGCGGAAGACTGGATCAGACAAGAGGGCTTTGTCAGTTGGAAGTTGGAGAAGCCCAGCCTTTTCACCATTCAGAGCTCTCTAATTCAAACGTGCAAATAGAATGAAAGATTATAACAAGTTCAACATTCTTCATTACAAGGAAACTTCACAAAAAAAAGGGAGCTCTACATTCATGCCACTAAAATCTTTCATATTAATATATTTGACACCAAATATTTCATATTTACATGCAGGCCACTAAAATCTTGAAATGTTACAAAAATTGCTCTTCTAAAGTTATCTCAATACTTTTAAGGAATATACTAATTGTATGATGTATAGATGCGTATTTCAACACATCAAGGGCACAGTGTAGAGGATCCACTGCAATGTCAACTATGATATGCATGTATTTTACTATCTACGATGTATAGTTTAAATATGTATTTATACATCAAATAAAAGGAATATTCCTCAGAGATGTTGAGATAACTATCAGAAGGAAGTTTTTGTAATATTTTGAAAATTTTAATGGCCGGCATGTAAATATAAAAAAATTAGTGTCAAATATGAAAATAAGAAGGATTTTAGTGACGTGTATGTAATTCTCCAAAATGAATAATATCAACAAGAATAGCGTGAAATTACTTGAAGCAATAATTGTCCAAGATCAAAGGATTTGAAAGTCCAAGGACCCTGTTATAATGATCAAAATAATAGAAACTTACTAAATAATTCTTAATGAAAAAACATATTATTTTAAATGAAAGCAATGAACAAAATTCTAGGACAGCATTCAGTGCATACAATTGTGTGCCCGCCTGATAGAGCCACAATGTCCTTGTCACTTAACCCCATTTGTTTGACAAAAACATCTCTAAAATGGTTACAACCTGAGATTGCATAGGGAATGAGCAATAAAGATATGACGATGTCATGCAACTTAGTTAAGAATGTAATGTAACACGTGTATATAGGCCTGGGAAGCACGACACAATACAATAACACGAGAACACAATACTGGGAGACAGGATATGATGGACATGACATGGAAGCACAACAACATTTCAAAGTACAGGACAATGACATAGCAAGACACGCCAAACAAAAATTATATCTTTAACAACACAAGTAATCATGCATATTTAAAATACATAAAACATAAAACAAACTTAATTCATTAAATCTTTTGGCAGCCATGACTTGACTGAAGGAGGGGTTGACTCTACTATTGGGCTTCGAGGAATGGGAGCAACTTTGAAATAGAAACAAAGAATAAATGAGTACTTAAATAATTAAATAACAAATACTTATGTAAAGGTATAATTTGGCATAGCTTTTGCTCAATATAGTAGAAAAACCTAAAGAAGGCATGACATAAGGACATGGCCCAACAAAGTTGAGGCTTAATAAGGTTACCAATTCACACGAATTAGCGGATATTCAAAGTTCAAGGGTATAGTACATATAAGCGCTTAATAAGGTACCCGAAAGGATACTTAAAAAAGGATAAAATCGATTATGGATGCCTTTTTTTTTTAAAGTATTATGGATGCCAATTAGATTAAAGGATAAAAACTTGAACTTTGCATCACATTGTCACAATTTTACTAAGGGAACATTTGGTTTAATGTCATGTTAATACTATGTCATATTATTTAGAAAAAATAATTATTTAATTATATGATGCTAACAAAGAATAATTTCTATAGACATTTCTGATTAGAGGCTGAAATTGATTTGTAGGATAAGGTTTTCAAATCAGAAAATAAATTAGGTGTCACCAACATACAAAGTAGATTTTAATATGAGATTGAATATATATAACCAACTTTGAAACCCATGATTTAAACTCCAAGATTAAGAACTAAACAGCAATCAATTTTAGCTGTTAAAACTAGACAAAGATTCTAGATTCTGCAGCAGAATTTCAGCAGATATCAGAACTTTGGAATCAACATTTCATCTAACAAGAAAGGGTTGATTCACACACAACTCAGAGTTTGGATTCTGGTTTCCAAGTAGTAAATGCAGGAACAAGACAAAAACAAATAAATAGCGAATCAGTGGGGGAATAGTGTAGGGATACCAAGGGGACGAGAAACCCGATGATCCACAAATCGACGGCTACCTCGCTAGGGAGGAGTCGGCGTCACACCAAAACTCCAAGACCGATGTCTCATTGATCGTATCTCCTCGAGGCGGTGGTGGCAGCAGAGGCTGGCGGCAGTGGCGCGATGCTGGCAGGCGGTGGGCAGAAGGAACTCAAGCCCCTCTCGGCGCTTCCAACAGGCGAGCGGCGGCAGGCCTTGCGGCGGCGTGCCTTGTGGCGGCGACATCAGGCTGGCGCATAGGCTGCGGTGACGTCGGGAGGAGCTTCCAGCTGCTTGTCGGCGTCGGCAAATAAGAGGCCGGAAGCCTCCGGTCCGGTGCTGGTGCTGCCCTTCACGCAAAAGAAAAAACTCCCCTTTGCTTTGCAAGGGTTGATAAATAGGTGAGCTATTTTCAGATTAATGGATAATTAAATCTATTATATTTAAATTTTAAATATTCAAATTTAATCAAATTAAATCTTAATTTCAGTCCTTTTACATTTTAAACCACGTAATAAATATTTAATATTTATATTTAATTTTAAATAATTAAATTTAAATGAATAAAATTATAATAAGTAAATTAATTAAATTATAAGTTTATCTAATAAATTAAAGTGCGAAGTCGGGAAATCTTCAATTTAATTGAGAAAGGGCAAAATGGTAGTTTTACAAGAATCAGGAGGGCAATTATCATTTAGGGGTCGAAATATATTTAAATGACAGCGATGCAGGAATGGAGCATCGGCGACGAAAATCCAGATAGGAGAGGTTTTTGTGGCAGCCCCTGGTTTCTCCTGATTTTCGCACGGCGATCTGTTCTCTCTTTGGTGGATCAACTTCCTCATCCGTTTCTCCTCCTCAATTCGTGAGCAGAGGCGCCGCCACTTCGATCCAAATGTAAGTTGGCTGTTAGATCTTGCGATCGGTTGTGATGATCGGTCTTCTGCTTATCGCTGCTGATCGATCGCGCGGATTCCGTGATTCGTTGGCCTCTTTTGTATTTGTTCTGTTTCTGATGTATTATTGTATCGATCTTGTTATATTATTTTGAATTGGTTTTTGTGGTTGTTAAAACTCACAATTCAGGATATTATAGAGATCTCATTTTTTTTTGGTTATCTTCTGTTGTTATTCTTTAGATTTATGATTTTTTTACGAGTTTTACTGATTTGCTGAAGACGATAGCCGAAGGCATTGGGGAAATTGGGGTTTTAGGGCTCGTTTTGTTTAGGTGCTGGTTTGCGGTTGATCTTGTGGGCTATTAAGAAGTCCGACTTTGCTGCAGTGGTATTTAGGACTTATTTCATTAGTTCATTTCTTTCCCGGTCTTATGGTGGATTTATTTTAATTTTTGTTTGCATCTATAAGGTTTGAGTTCTTTCGTACCTGACCCGTGCGATTTCCTTTGCTTGAAGGCCTTCTTTTCAAAGGACGAACATGAGTGACGACGGAGACAGGGTTTGCCCCCTTTGTGCGGAGGAGATGGACCTCACTGATCAACACTTGAAGCCATGCAAATGTGGATATGAGGTACATCTTTTCGTGTGGTTGATCACCCCTATTATCTATCCATACAGGGGTCGTGTGCAAAGTTAGTAATCCTAGTGTTTATTGCACATGATGGCAAGTCCGTATATTAATGATATCTTATCGGTATTTTTTTTACTACTTCGAAGATTTGCGTATGGTGCTGGCATCATATAATGGAAATGGCTGAGAAGGATGAGACAGAAGGCCGGTGTCCTGCTTGCCGTACTCCTTATGATAAGCAAAGAATTATTGGAATGACTGCCAATTGTGAAAGGCATAACTGTTCTCATCTCTCTTTTGTTGCACCGACTATTTAGCACTCCCTGGGGTTAAACTTTGCGAGCATATCCTCTTTGGACAGGTTGGTGGCCGAAATCTGTGCTGAGAAAAGACAAAAGCTGCAAAAGACAAAACTGAAAGTGTCTGCAGAAACCAGGAAGCAACTTAGCACTGTCAGGGTGATACAGAGAAATCTGGTGTACATAATGGGATTACCTGCTAACTTATGTGATGAAAGTGTTAGTGTCCTGCTTGTGTTATTTTATTTTGTTCCTTGGTACTGGTGGACTGATCTATCTTTCCAAAAACTGTTATAGCTGCTTGAGCGCAAGGAATATTTTGGCCAGTATGGTAAAGTTTTGAAGGTGTCAATTTCCCATTCAGCTAGTGCAGCAAACCAGCAGAGTAGCAATACCTTTAGCGTGTAAGCTTTATTTTTACTTGCAAAAGTTTTTTTTCTCCTTTTTTTGCCTTGTTTTTTTGCCTTGTCTGGTGATGTATATGGTAATTTTCCTCCACAAGAATCTGTAGATATATTGTTTATAGCATTAAAGTAAGGCCAAATTTTTTAAGCTGCTGTCATAATTAAATTGCTTCATTTGTGGCCAATCACTCTATTTATATTGCCCTTTAATCGTAGCTACTTCTACACTTGTGACTTGTCAGATTGCTTTGTTCAAGTTGATGCTTAATGCTGGAAGCTTCAAATTATTTCAACATCTGTATATGATGGATTTGATCATTCAATTCTTTCATACTGGCTTGCTAAGTACTTTGAATTTTGATGTTTACTTCACTGTCTTGAGATCTGAATCTAACTAATATTTACCCTTTTTTCAGGTATATTACTTATGCTAGGGAAGAGGAAGCAGTTAGATGCATCCAAGCTGTTCACAATTATATGTTGGACGGTAAATCGTTGAGGTAAGCTTGTATTCCTTCGATCATTTTTTCTTCTTATTGTCTTTTCATGAGAGGATATGTTGCTACAGAGCATGCTTCGGAACCAATAAGTATTGCCATGCTTGGTTAAGAAATATGGTATGGCACTTGTTCTATCAATACTTTTGTATTTGTATTCAAGTTATGCAATTATTTTTGTTATTTAATCTAACTGTCTCTTCGATTTCTGTGATGTATTGCATGAACTGATCCAGAATTGCACCAATCCGGATTGTTTGTATTTGCATGACATAAGTGCCCAAGATGATAGCTTCACTAAGGATGAGATCATTTCAGCTTATACTAGGTATTGTTCAACTTGATATTTAAGTTTATGCGTTGAGAGAGGTGGAATTTAATGTCTCCAAGTCTCTAGCGGAACTTCGACATATCAAAATTTTCTTTCACCCTTAATTTTTCAAATTTTTTTTATAAATACCCTTGCAAAATTTTAACGCATCTTATATTGCAATTTCATGCTTCATAAATCTCCTGTTATCAGCGGGTTAATTGTCAAGAAAATGCTTAATGCTGCAATAACGTTACATCTAGCAATTTGCTACTGCCATGGTTAATTTCCTTGAGAGATGTCTATGTTCTGTTTGATGTCAAACCCTTGTATGCTTGTTTCAATAATAAAAAAGTTTTCATTGTTCAAAGTAATCAAACAAATTTTCATTGTTCAAAGTAGTGGGGCCAAATTTAATCGTCATACAATTTACATTTATACGGGACTTATATCACCTGATACAGATTACGTTCTGAAGACTTCTGGCATTACATTGAAACTTGACATGGTAATGATGCTCCTATATATTCTCCAGGACTAGTAGGTTTAATGTACTTTTTGCTTCTGTTGAAATTTAAGAATCTGTATGCTTCTGTTGAGCATATTAAGTCTTTGAAGGGGTTTTCTCTATTTTATGCATTTTGAAAAAGAGCAAAAGCAATTGAAGAACATTCTTCTACTTCATTTTTTTGTCACCATGAATTTTCTTCTTTTGCATTTCTTCTTCTATTAGTTACTCTCCTTTTTTAATGAGAGGGAATTTAAGTTACAATGTGAGAGAGAAGAGTTAGACAAAAAATGACTTGGGATAGTATCATTAAAAGTGATTTTGAATCGCATGCACTTATTGAGAGCATTGCTCACATAGAGCTGGGTGGAGAAGAAAAATCCATGTAGCTGTCCCCAAGTAGTTGGAATTAAGGCTTTGTTGTTGTAATTTTCTCTTTGTTTCTTGTCCTTTCTTAGTTTCTCCTATTTCTTATCTTTAATAGCTTTCTATTCTTTTCTTCTTTTCATGTTTTTGTCACTCCATCTCCTTTCCATCCTTGTACATTAGTTTAATATAATAACCTAACCATGACTAGGCCTTGTGTTCATTCTTCATTTCCTTTTTCCCCATTACATGTGTGATTGTGAATTTGGAAAGGGTGCTTCAGTGGTTTGCCTTTTTTTTTCTTTCCTGAAATGAGTGGTTTGTCATTTGTTGATCACTGGATTCACCACTTCTAGATTCATAGTCAGTGCTCTTTGTTTCCATCTAAAACTTAAATAATGTTTTGTGCTGACAATTAACAGCCTCATAAAAGTTGTCAGTCCTGTATTACATTTGACTTAATTATTTCTTATTAAAGAAACTTGACAAACAGGATCATTAGTCTCCCATCCCAGCATTTAATCTGTCTTCTTTCTTGATATTTTCCATTCTCCAATGCTATCAATTACTATGAAAATTTCCAATGCTATGTTTTGGATTTACAAACACATCTACTTGAACTGTTTCTGTGATTTGGGATGTCAGTCACTCCACTGGAATCTTTAACTAATCTCTTTGACCATTATTGATCTTCCTTTCACCTTTCTGTCATCATTTGTTGTACAGATTCAAGACTTACAGGTTGCTCTAATTTGCATGTATGGTGGTCATGATGGTTTTGTTTGCGTTTTTTTTATTATTGGGGGGGGGGGGACAGCTTCAAGACTTACAGTGCATCCAAGTTTCTTTAATTGGATGGTTCGTTGCAAGCACTCATACAATAACATATCTTGGCCCCTTTTATGCATTATTGTATGAAAAGGATGCACTGCTTTTGATTTTGGGCTTGTTTGGCATTTGGAAAAAATGTGTTAGAAAAACTATTTGGCTTTTTTCAAATTGATATCAAAACTTGTGTAAGATGTGATATAAAGTTGGTTGATGTTTTGAAAATTGTGTAGGATGTGATATAGAGTGAATAATTTTATCTTATAGTTTGTGTAGGATAAGAAGAAAAATGGTTTGTTATTACATATATGTTTTTTATTTGCCATGGGCCAAACTGGCCCTTTATGTCAAACATCAACACGTGCCAGAAGGTTTTTGTTTTTCCAACAAATCTAAGTTGGTAAAGTAGTATTTTGAAGATAGAATATCACCAACGTGCACGTTTTTGTGGTGCAGTTGGCTTGATCCATGTATTCTGTGTTTTCTTCAGTGGTGCTGTTTTTGGTGGGATATCTGCATCCTACTTTTAGACATGGCACATTACTGCACTGTTCCAGTAAATAATAATCTTTGAGAATTTTTTATTTGATGAATATGCATAATTTTGAAAACTGAAACATAGGTTCGATCCATGGTTTGGTGAATATGCGTAGTGTTTGATAAACGTAGGCTTGATTGTTGGTTAGCCGTTGTAACCAAATAATTGCATGATATTTCATACAGCTTTATGGATATTTCAGTTATAACATATGATTTTCTTTTATTATTAATTAGGAGTAGAGTTTCACAGACTTCTCACCGTAATTTGCAAAGACGTGGGGGGAGTGTGCTGCCCCCTGCAGCAGACGATTTGGCAAGCAAGGGAACTGCCACAAACAAATCTCCTGTAAATACTACCACAAATGTATGGTGTTAACCTTTCAACTTTGATCTTATTATTTGTTCCATATTGCTTGTAAAATATGATCATGTACTTTTACTTTTGAGCAGATTACTCCTACAGTACCGTCAAAAGTTACAAATGTTAGTGTAGCAAGGCCTACTGTTCTGCCAGCAGCCGCTTCTTGGTAGAACATAGTATTCCTTGTGTGTTTGTCATATTGCATTGTTTTTATGCTTACCATGTGATATTTTGTTTAGGGGTTCACGTGCTTCAAATGGTAGGTCATGCTCCCAAAATTCTATAAAACAAAATGTAGAAAGTAGTACCAGTTCGTCTGCCCATTCTTCATTCAATCCTGGCACAGAACAGGTGTCTTCTGCATGGCACGATGATGTGCATTCATTGTCAGAAGATGAAGGTAGGCCTGTATCTATAATTCATGGCATATCAAGGATAACAGAACCACCTAGAGCTGGTGCTACAAAGGCCTGCCAAGAAAATTTGTCAGATGTGTTTAATGTTTCTCTTCAGTCCGAGTCCTATGATCCTAGCAATTCTGCTTGGGATGATGAGCCAATCGAAACATCCAAGATTCCTGAAGAGAGTAACGTTTCACAGGCAATTGGCGAAACTAAGGTGATGTCTCCTCCAAGGGGCCCTATTATAGACACAGACCAAGAAGCACAGGGAATAGATATTACAACTAAGTTGGATAAAACTTCAACAAGTTTTTGCGCATCGAGTCCTACTGTTCCAAATTGTAAAGTTGCTGGTGTCATTTCTGCTTCATTAAAGAAAGCAAATGCAGTGAATGGAACTGCTCCAAAAAGTTTTGACAGCCGTTCTGTTTTCCCTGGAGGCAGTTCATTAACCAGCAACAATGCAGGTATTGCAGCTGTTTGCTTGGATTTGTTTTCTGCAAACATTGATATGAACAATGAACGACACAGTAGTTCCCTGCATAATGTTTCCTCAACTGGATTGCTAAAAAAGCCATTACATAGATCAGAGCAATATGATTCTGTAGAATTTGGAAGTTCAGTTCTAACATCAGCTGTTTTTGGTGATGTCTTGTCAATTCCACAAGATTTCAAAGAAAGATCTGGTTATAATTTAGAATCAGAACAGCAATGCCACTCTGCAGGAATTAGGATGGCAGATCCTTTATCTGGCTTTAATGGTCGTAGGGAAGTACTTTTAGACAATAGTAGTCAAAAATCAGCATCACCTACTTCAGATCGCTCATTTAGTGATTTAACTGGTGAGGCGAGCAGTATTGGACATGACATGCCACATTCTTCACCCCATGACGACTCCATCATGCACAATGATGAGTTCATGGTGGAGTCATCACGTAAATATATTGAATGTAATAATAATTTAACTGAAGAGCAGTGTGAATGCAAATTAAGCAATATTGACCAACCTTCAACTGTTATAGATAGATTTGACAGCACAGATAGCAGCAAAGTTGCTGTTGTGCACACTGGAGAGAGCAACATCATTTCTAATATATTATCCCTGGACTTTGACCCATGGGAGGATTCATTATCTGTTTCAGACAGTTTTTCCAAGCTGCTTTGTGAAAATGAGGGAAACAATGGTTCTTTAATACTCTCAAAACGATTTAATACTGAAAATAACAATCAGTCAAGGTTTTCGTTTGCCAGACAAGAGGTGCAAGAGAATGTTATTGGGTCTTCCATTGAAAACATTACTTCTTTGCAGAGTAGTTCAGCCTCAAAAGTTTCATGTGTGGACAATTTCCATAATGGTTTCATTGAAAATGGTTTCCTGGACAAGAGCATGATCAAGAGCAATGTGAATATTTCTGATAGGCCTGCTGGTGGGTAACAAGTTTTGCATCTTTTATGCTATCACTCTCTTCTGGCTTTTTAGGTTTGCATTATGTGTCTTGGTTTGTCATTTTTGGTTGAAACTGTCCTGTAGTTACTACTGCTTTCTTGCCACTGATTCTGCAACTTCATTATGTCTTTAGTTTGAACATATAACAACAATCAAGCTTTTATCTCACTAGATGGGATCTGCTACATGAATCCTTTGCTTTTATTGCACTCTATTAGTTAAAAAACCCTCATTTCACTCCAATATGTAAGATCATTTCTTATATCTTCTTGCAATGCCTTTTTTTGTCTTTTTCTTTCTCTTTTTACATGAGCAAGGTCCAATAGTTCAATTTTTTTTATTGGAGCTTTAATTGGCTCATGATTTATATGTCCAAACCATGCCTTTATTTTGAATATAATAATACAAAAATTAACATGAGAAGAATTGTGAATTAGGATGTTACAAAAATCACCTCAATCGAGTTAATTCACAAATGAGAGATTTGCATGGCACTTTAATTATGAAAAGTTATATACTTCATCGTCAAAGATGACATTATGTGTATCACACATTCACACTGAATATTACAAAATTACTTATTTCACCTGACATTTTTGAAAAAAAAATTATAAATTAAATTATTGATATATTTTTATGAATATTTTTTTATTGTGTATGGACTTGAAATTGCTATTGCATATGGTTTATATGTTCGAATAGATGCTTTCATCTCACTAGATTGAGTTTAAAGTGGATTTTATATACATCTAATTTACTAAAATTAAAATTTTAGGGTTAAAATTTAGGATTTAGGATTTAAGATTTAGTTTTTAATGTTAAAGTAACTTAGGGCATAAAATTTTATGTTTGGATTATAATTTCGAGTTTTAAGGCCTAGGATTTTGAGTATAGTGTGCTTTTATCCAAAAATAGTGTAAAATCTGTAATTTTGTAAAATCGTAGTGTGATATGCTCAATATTTCATTTTTACTGGAGAAAGATATAATTTTTCGTAATTAAGGTTTGCCCCTTGAAAAATTGTGTCCCTGGCCTATCACACTAATTGACAACATAATATTTATAATGAATAATCATTAGTATGTTTAGCGTTATCTCGTTATGTAGACAATTTTAGTTTGAGTATGATTATCACTTAATGGTAAATGTGGAAAAATGTTATATAGCTTGTGTGAATCTAGAAATACTGTAAAAGGAGAGAGAGGAGGTGGTGGGGATAGAGAGACGGTGCATGGTGTAAATCCAATAATGTTTTTCGTCAATGTAAGCACTGTGTGAAACCAATGCAATATGGTATAAAGTTGGGAGGCATACTTGGATATGAATCTTAGCCTTCAGATGAACACCTCCATGCTATAGATTGGGCATACTATAGTATATCTTTTGCAATTTTTTCTTAGGACTCCCTTGTGATTCATTTTTCTCTTGCAAACATTTGTGACTGGGGCTAACAACGAGTCAATTTCAATCGAGTTTGAGTCAACTTGAAATTGACTCGAAATACAAGAACTCAACTTGAAATGATTCGATTTCGAGTTGACTCGAAATCTAATTTGAGTAGAATCAAAATCAATATTTTCATTAAAAATAGTAATTGGAAAAGGTTCACAGGAATTGAACCCATGGCCTTGTCTTTGCACCATATCAAATATATAATCATTAGGTAAAAAAATAAAAAAATTGTGTTTAATATATGTTTTATCCTCGAATATAATTTCGAATGAATCACCCTCGACTCAAAATTCACCCACCTTAAACTCAGACTCGAGTCAAAGATTTGACTCAAAGTCATTTGGATCTATTTTGATTCGAATTAAAAATTGAATCAATTCGATTGATTTTGATTAAAATGCAAGCCCTATTTGTGACAGATTTTCTAACCAATGGGTCACTAATCATGCCATTCTAAGCCAATGTGAAAATTGTTTAAGTTGTCTAATTCTCTCTTGTTGACCACATCTGTCTTCCAATATTGGTAACTTTGTAATTTTAGTTTGTTCTTGTAAGAAGCATAAGTTGCTAATTGTCACCTAGAGTCTTGCGTTTTATTTCACTAGAAGCAGTCTCTATAAGGCTCTGCATATCAAGTCTGCTACTTGCAGTAGGCAAGATTTTACGGGGAAATGAAATTTCTATCTTAATGACTAATTGATACATGGATATCTTTGTTCATTGTTTTTATTTCAGAGATACAACTATTATTGTTATGCTTGAAAGAAAATAATCTTATACTTGTGTCATCAAATATACTAAATGTTTGGTGCTATTTGGGAATCATGTTAGTGTTTGTGTAATGTCTACTGCTTCTTTGCTTGGTTTATATACCTTTCTATGAAATCTTAATAGTTATCATTGAAATGGTTTATTACCCTTTTATCAGGGTGGGATACCTCTAAAGCAGTTCTGTGTTTGCATCCTACACTCTCAGATACTCAAGGGCACTTGTCTGCTCTAGGACTGTGTCAAATAATCCTTTTGGCATATCATTTTTTACAGTTTTAGGAATAGTTGACTATCATATTGGGAACATGCTTCCTGTTTGGAAGTTGTTTCATGCTGGCAAATGATATACAATAGCTTGTTATACAATTTTGGACTTTTAGAAATCACGTGTTTTTTGTAGACTTCAATGTCCCTGGAATGTTGTATCCTTCTAAGTTGTTTCATGCTTGACAAATGATATACAATGGCTTGTTTTGCAATTTCATATTTTTAGAAATCTTGTGTTTTTTGTGGACTTTAATCTTTCCGGGATGTTGTATCTGTGCTTAGACTTATTTATGTATTTGATGCTTATTCACTTGGGTATTGTTAAGACTTTTCCTTGCTGCTGGTATATTGACACTTTATTTGCAACAATAGAAGTTGCAAACAGTTTTGCAAACTGAGGCTTCAATATTTTTCATCTGACTACATTCATGTGATCATTAGTCTGTAGAATCAACAAGCAAATCGGATGTTTTGAAAAAAGCCTCCATTGGTCATCATGTGTTGATATCCTTTTAGTTACTATGAGTTCATCCGTCTTATTGATTTAATTTTCCTTGCACCAAGTTTTCATGTTGAACATTCCTGTAACTGAATCTTTATTCAAATCTTTAGGGGTGTCTAGGGCAAAGTTGTCTGCTCCTCCTGGTTTTTCTGTGCCTATTAGACCACCTCCTGGATTTTCAGTTCATGATCGTTATGACCAGAATATCAATACAAATTCAGGTTCGTGCTTCACACAACCCATCATATGCAGTAATCAAGTCATTTATTTCATTTTTTAAGGAAATGGTGTGTAAGGTATTTCCTTGCCCGGTAATCAACCTCAAGTGCATTCTGTTGAAATTCAGGTGATCTGGAATTCCTTGACCCAGCAATTCTGGCTGTTGGTAAAGGCTGTATGCTCAATGGAAGCAGTGATGCCAGTTTTAGTTTTAGCTCTGCCTTTCCTGCACCGTTTAGCAGTGAAGAATGTGACCCAAGACTTAAATTATTGATGCATCAGTCTGTTTCTTCTCACCAAAATGTGAGAT
This sequence comes from Apostasia shenzhenica, assembly GCA_002786265.1. Lineage (NCBI taxonomy): Eukaryota > Viridiplantae > Streptophyta > Magnoliopsida > Asparagales > Orchidaceae > Apostasia > Apostasia shenzhenica. The sequence goes on along the minus strand of KZ451909.1, from coordinate 1,119,914 downwards.
TTCCAGATTTTATCAGGGAGAGTTTCTTACCAGTAAATAATTCACATGATATGTCTCGCCTTTTAGCACAAAGCCAAGGCACTTTTTCTCCTTTAACACAGTTGTCGATCCAGCAACCTAGAAGTTCTCCAGTCTCAAGTGCTCACTGGGATGGTTGGAATAATATGCAGTCTAGTACTGCTGTGGGCATGCCTAAGTATTTGAGGAATGATAGATTTGGGTTGAACAGCTATTTTCCTGGCAGTCATGAACATAAATTTCATCTTCCAAGCTCCACGGACATATACAGTAGAGCATTTGGTATATAATACAAGTGATGCTTTAACTTTAACTGTTTTATGGGCGTCAGTGGTGATATTTGCCGTGAAGTCAATGAATTGGGGAACAACAGCTAGAAGTTATTGATTTTTTGGATGAGCTTCTCTTGGACTTGCTTTGAAAGTGATGCGTTTTCTCCCGTAACCTTCATCAGGTGAATGCAGTTGTAATTTTTCATTAATTATTTGATGCGGAACAGAAAAAAAAAATTGCAAATGATAATAATATTTATATTCAGTAAAATTGATTAGCAAATTATTTTAATTAAGAGAAAATATTTTCTAAATAAATTATACGATAAATAAGATTTTTTGAATTCCGCAAATTAAGATATTTTAAAATTAAAATTAAATTGGATCGTATGATAAATAAGAATTTATCAATTTAGATTAGGGCCATACTCTTACAAAAAGGCTTGAGAGATAAGAGCTAATAAGAATCATATCCACTATAGTCTTTCATGGATTCTGACTTGATTCCTAATGTGAAACACTGGCATAACTGTTCCTCTAAATGTCAACATCTCTCTTTCGTTATGAACCTAACCAGCGTGCTACTTCTAACAATTGTAAGCACTGCCCTGGGTGTGTTAACATACTTTTTGCCGCTCTTAGACTTAGTTTAGGGTTTACCTTCTCCTTAAGCTCTTCAATGCATAGTTTGAAGTAACCACGAGTTGGTGAGCTCCGAAACAATTCATTTTCTCGACCTGTACATGAGAAACAAGCACACTAAAGCACTAGCAAAATGACAAACATCCTGAGTATAAGCTGCTCCTGCAGAGTGAACCACGTGAAGCAAACTTAGCAACTGTACAGGGTGATCTGAACCAGATTGAAAATTGATTGCTACTAGTGTCATAATTTGGAGAACTTACCCTGCTAAACTTAACTGTGATGAAAAGTGTTAGTGTCCTGCTATGTGTTACTCTCTTCATCCTTGTAATTCTATCCAAAACATTTGGTATCCCTCAGGCATAGGATCAATAAGACTCTCATTGTCAGTTTATGTAGCTTCGAAAATTACAACATCTCGCTCTATATGCCTTGCTTGTATGACGCAACGTTTACGTCATCCAGAGATTTATAGTTCTTTTTGCCAACTTTGCGCATAATCGAGTCTGTATCATAATGTTCTTTGTTAGCCAGCTAGTCATTTCACTCACTAATGCAGACTAGGTTCCGCATGCAAACTAAACGTCAAGAAAGTGAAGAATTAGAAGCAATGAATGTTGAGACCTATTATGTCGTTTTTGTAGTTTATTAAGCTTATTGATTTTTGACGTGTGGCTCTAAAATAGGTTAATTTTTTCCTACTTCATCCTTTATTTTTGCTTCACCTTCCGGTATTTCTTGTTAAATGGCACTGTTTCATATGTCTATAATGTTCGAACCACTAAGTGGATCTATGATTGTGATATATATGTCCCTCCACAGCAGAATCTGTATTGGTTATATAGTAACATGTTAAGCTCAACTTGCATATGATGTGTTTGATAGATCTACTTTTATAGAAACTCAAAGCCCAGTTAAGAGTTCTCCACAATATATCCTATTAAGCTCAATGCTCAGTCACACTAACATTAAAAATTATTTCAACTTGCAAGTACTATGTCGGGCACAAACTACACATCTCTCAGGCCCTCTTTATATATGTCACCTGCTTATAGAATCCCACGAAATCAATTTCTACTGCCATTTGAACCATAAGTCGATTCATATTCAGCGTATGGTGATCTTGTTTCAAGATTGCTCATTGATTACAGCTTTCGATGACTTTATTATGCGTGGGAAGCTTTCAGAATTACACTTTCCAAAGCATTGCTGCGATATATGATCAGGATTTTGAGGAGCACATTCATCCAACTGTCTTTTCATACTGATGTCTCATGCGTAAGAGTAGACAATCTGAGAAATTATGTTAGCAGAAGGTGTTTACTCCCTTCACTGTCTTGAGATCATGAATCTAACCTAATATATTTACTCCATCATTTCTTCAAGTATATTACTCTCATAGTGCATAAGCCCAGGAAGAGCTGAATGACAGTGTATATGATGTGACCCATTCAAGGCTGTTAGTTCATCGCATAAAACTTTTTACTGATTGTTGGACCTTGGTGCTACATACAAAACGACTGCTGGAAGTGTCTTCCATTCAGTCCTTTTGATTCAACATATCAATTTTCACCTTCATACGGTATCATTTTTTACTTCTTATTGATTGTACTTTCAATGAGAGAGATTGATAGTGTTGCTACAGAGCATTAGCTCTTCTCGGAACCACTCTTAAGTGATTGCCATGCTTGGTTAAGGATATATGTTTAATCTGGCACTTGTTTCGTATCATAACTTTTGTATATTTTGAGTATTCAAGTTATGCAATTATTATCTAATACGTATTTTGTAGTGCAGAACTGGTCTCTTCGTTTCTCTGAATGTATTTGTCAGCATTGAAGGACCCTTAAGGCATTATCCTCAGTTGAATTGCACCAATCCGGATTGTTTGGTATAATCTGACTATACATACTGAGTGCCCAAGATGCATAGCTTACACTAAGGCATTAGAGATCATTTCTAGCTTTTATAACTAGGTATGTAGTTACAAACTTTGGATATTTAAGTTTATGCTTGAGAGAAGAGTAGGAATTTAATGCTTCCAAGTCATCTGATGCGAAGTCCCTTATCCAGACCATATAACAAGGAGAATTTTATCTGTTTCACCCTTAAGAGAGGTTTTTTCATAATCTTTCCCTTTATTAGGAGTGCAGAGTCTACAATATCGGCCTTGTGCCAAAGGAAATTTTAGACGCATCAGTTGTTATATCAGATGCTAAATTTCGTTATTTGGTTCTACTAGAATACTCCTGTGTTGAGTACAGTCAGGGTATTTTAATTGTCAATATAAATTGCCCTTAATGCTGCCATTATAACGTTTAGATCATAGCCAATATTTTGCTTTACTGCCATGGTAATTTCTCTATGAGACTGGATGTCTAATGCTTTTGCTTCCATGTTATACTAGAATGGGTGTCTCAATACTTTGGTGGTAATATGATTACTATGTCTCTTCCAATAATAAACACCAACACGTTCTCTCATTGGCTTCACAAGTCAATCAAAACACACCACTTGTACTCAGTTCGTTAAAACACAACAACCCTTTTGTTAAGAACTCGTGACGAGATTAAGCTCTTAATGTATATACTAGTTCTATGCAGGATCGGTTTCATTAGTAGCAAATTTACATTTATACGGGGACTTCTTATATATCGAGCCTCGATACTTTTAGATTACGTCAATAGAAACGATCTTTCTTTGCAAAAGGGTGTACATTGATATTAAACTTGAACCATGGTAATGATTTGTGTCACTCATAACAAACCACCCTTCATGAATATTTTGAACGTCGCAGTGACTAGTAGCGTTTAAATTTGTACTTTTTGACTGTTCTGATTGAGAATATTTAATCGCAATGCTCTGTAGTGCTTAATTGATGACACTGATTGAGCAGATAAGTCTTATTGAAGGTGCGTTTTCTGCTATTTTTATCTAAACATTGATTGATGTAAAACATAAATTGTTCATAGACAAAAACCTAGGTTCAAACTTAAAAAGTAACAATTGTCTATAACCTAACTTCATATTTTTGTTGCCAAAAATCATACATCCTAAAAGCTGCGTATAAACTCCAATGAATACATTTGCACTGCTGACTATTATATGTAGCGCTTGAAATACTCTAATCCAAGATTAGCTTTGAGTGTTTCATAGTGCTCAATCCAAAGTTATCTTTGCACAGGGTATAACCAAACTATGATGGCATTATTTACCATGTAAAATTATTTATCGATTAAGTGTGAAAGATTGTCACAATTTAAGTTACTCAATCGTTCTGTATTTGTGAGATCAACTTGGTAGATATGCACACGAAGTCTTACGTGAGTTTATTACAGAATTTAATTAATGACTTATGTCTGAGCTAGACCTCAGTGAGAATTATGGATCCCCTTGTGTTTCTCTAAAAACTGTATGTTTACAAGTAGACCTCCATTTATAAAGTATATATGTGTAGTCGACAATCTTTAGCTCACCATAAAGATGTTGTACTTAAGGCACCACGGTGTTTAGGTCATTGCTTTATAGGGGCTAATCTCTTTTATCGCTAGAAGAACTGATAAGAATAAATACATAATCTTAGATTAGATATAAAAGTGGCTTCAGTCTGGGGAGCGCCATCAGTCATACAATAAGTTTATTAAAATCATTAAAAGATTATTGTTGTAAGGTGGATACGTAATTGCTAACCTGATATAGCAAGAAAAAATACATGGTGGGTGAGCAAGAGAAGAAAATCAACAATCTTCGCAAATTGGTAGCTGGTCCACTTATATGCATTATGTTGGAAAAATTTAAATGACGGGTTCCTATTGTGTTGCGTCGATGATTACATGTTTCAGATCAATTTCGTAATAATTCCATAATAGTCTTAATTTAACGCTATTAGAAGATTCTCTTATATTAGCTTTATCTTTGATTTGACATTGGATTTGGATTTTAGAGCTCAATCCTGGAAAGAATTTTTGGCAGATTATCTTTCTCAACTCACATATTGGGAGGCTGATGCTTTTCTTAATTCTTTATTCTGTAATTTAGTAAATTTTCAATTATGTTTCCATTTATTTTTACTGTTTCTATATCTATCTTCTGGATAAGTATTCTCACGCATTTAGATTCCTTTCATCCTGTTATTGTTTCATACATATAGTCACAATGGGAATCGTTCTTTCATATATTAATATAACATAGACCATGGAGTCCGCCTTAGGCCTTGTTGGCATTGTAAAAAACATAATAGAGACTTTTTTTGATGTATTCAATGAAATTTGTTTTTCGACGTTTGACTCAGTAGCATAGTCCTAGAGTCCGAGGTTAGATGGGGATCGATTTTGTGCCAGAGGATGGAGTGAGCGAGAGGGGTAGGTTCAGTGTAGGTAGCCGGTTTTGTTGTGAGACATCCTCCAATTATTTTAGCCTTAGCTATCATTTCCTGCAATGAGTCACGCGTTATTTCTTTGTCACTGTAATAAACCTCCAGAAAAAATAATCAAGTCTTAGTTTCTTCCACTCTTTATTCTCAACCATGGAAAGTCCAGGTACTCGACGAAATTGTCCCAGCTCCTAAACCTCATCATTCCTCCTCCCTCTCTGCCACCGGTCACCGCGCCAGCGCGTCCGGCACCCAGGTACGTCGCCCGCCTGACAGCCCCGCTCTCCAGTCCCGTCTGCGGCCCGCGCACGCAAGCCGCCTGCTGATCCGCGCTCACGCCAAGCCGCCGCTGGCTTCCAGCTGCGCAGCCCTCGCGCAAATACCCTGCGTGCCGTCCTCGATGCGCCTGCACTTGAGACTGCTCGTGGTTCCTCGCCGCCTCGCACGCTGCTCTGGCCCTGACAGGACCCTACCAGTCGCCACACTACAGGCCGCCCGCGTCACCTGCCAGCCTCGCTTACATCACACCGGCGCGTTGCTCGACTCGCGCTGCTCTCGCCCGGCGCCCTGCCGTGCACCGCTCTAGCCGCTTGTGCGTCATTTGATCCGCTCAGCGCCGCTCCGCCGCCCGGCGCTAGCCCCCATCCCGCGCCGCGCGCTCGCCTGTGCGCCCGCCTGCACGCTTCGCAGCCGCTCGCCGCCTTCCGAGGTTATTGTGGTTATTAAAAGAAACTGATCCGCACAGCGAAATGCCCTGCACCCGACCCGATGCCGCCATGGCGTAGCCCGCTTTGCTCTCAGCAGTCCTGCACGCGCCATGTAACTCCCTACGTCCTGCTCCGTTGCTTTCCTTGACTATGCTCTATCTGCGTATTCGTCCACATGCTGTCTATTATCAATCCCTCGACGGGTCTCCGATCAGAATCAAGAATTATCCAATTGCTATGTTCTTGGATCTCGATTATCAAACAAATTCACAAATTCTGAGTCAAATTGTCACTTTCGTTTCTGTGATCCTGAGATCAGATGTCTACTTCAACTTTGAAGTCTACTCTCTTACTGATGCTGTCAACATTTTAACTAATATCTACTTTAGATTCCATTCGACTTTAGTTCACGTATGCAATACCTTTATCATGTGACCTTGTTCCTAAGTTCAGTGCGATCCTGATGTTATTGTATCATAGATGGTCAAGTGCACATTTACAGGTTGCTGTTGGACTTTAACTGTTGATTTGGGCAGTTGCTGTACCTATATGGTTGTCTTGAATCTCGGCGGAATTGATGGCTGATAGTTTTGAACAGTTTTATAATTGATACGCATCCTAATCTATATGGTGGATAAGTGTGGGCTTATTATCATACGATCAATTTAATTTAGGAGTTTACTAGCTTCAAATTAATCTTAACAGATTTGTCATGTCCAAGTGTTTGACATTTCAATTAGACAGAATGGAGTTCCGTTGCAATATGCACTATCAGTATACAAATTATATTACTAGTAATATCTATAGGCCCCACCTATTTATTTTGCTATCTTATAATATGGTTATGAAAATAATGGGTACTGCACGTCTGACATCAATTTACTTCTGTATGATTGGGACTTGTTATAGATGATCATTATTTAAGTGCATATTATTGCAAAGTTTGTGTTAGTGTATAAATACTTTATTTTGGCTTTTGTTCTCTGTCGCAAAATTGATATCATACAAACTACTGATGATATAAGAATGTTTTATAGATTGAATTAAAATGTAGCTCTTGATAGTTCTGTGATTTACCTAGATAGTAAGTGGTGTATTGTCGGGATGTGAATTAAACAGAGTGGAACATCAATCTTTCATCTTATAATAGTTAGGCTGATGTAGGGTCCAAGATGAAGGCTCAATTTACGACAAAAAAATAATGAACGAATTATGTTTAATACTACTATTTCATTAGCTTGATTGTGTTTTTTCTTTACTTTTCCACACATGGGCTTAAACACTTTTGGGCACCTTCTATGTCCTAACACGGCATAATCATCACCACACGCTGCCACGCAGAAAACCCGCTTAGGTTTGTTTTAAATTAGTTACAACAAATCCTAGCAAGTCGACGTAAATGTAGTTTTTGAAGAATATGAATTATACCACCATAACCACACAGTGCACTGTTTCTCTTGTGGTGACTGCAGAAATGTCTCGCGCTGGATTGCTTCGGACAAATGTATTTTGAACTCTCTCTAGTGGTTCATTTGTTTCATTCTGCCAGGAAAATAGCTGCTTCAACCCAAAGTCTATCATTCCTCAAAAGAGATAACTTAGTGGGCCATAGTTTGGCCTCATCAGGTTCGGAAGTACTAGACTGCATATATTCAACCAATCCCAGTGAGCACTTGAACTGGAGAACTTCTAAGGTTGCTGTGAGATTTCGACAACTGCTGTTAAAGGAGAATACTCGACAAGATGCCTTAGCTGTTCTTTTGAGATAGCTCATAAGGCGAGGGCTTCATATTCACTGTGACTATTCATTGTATCTCGAGTAATAGATAATTCTTTAGACGAATCTTTCCTTTACTTGATGATGAAAAATTACTTGCAATAATTTTGGAAAACTCCGAACTACTTAGGTTCATCGACTCCAATGGTTTTTTGGGTGTGAGAAAGAATAAGCGTGTGCTTTGAATGAAACCGTAGGGCTTGTAGTATGTTGGTTAAGCCGTTGTGCATAACCACAATAAATTGCATAAATTTGATATTTTCAATAGTCTATAGCGTTTAGGCACATTCTTTCTCAATCTTCGAGTCTTAAAATCGGATACCAATGATGAGTATATATAGCGTTTGATTATGTCTATATTAATTAGAAACGCTAAAGAATCTGGCAGAGTCTCCTTGGCTTCCCAATCTAGAGGACATACAGCCTTTACCACATCTAGCCAGCATACTTGAGCTTGGGCTTTCCCAGATTCACCCCTGTAATTTGTTAAAGACTTGGGGAGGAGTGTTGCACGTAACCCCCTGGCATTGCATGGAGGACTGGTTTGGACATAGCAAATGGTGAACTAGCCGCCATGCGACAAAGGATCTCCTGTAAATAACTAACCACAAATGTATGGGTGTTAACCTTTCAATTCTTTGATCTTATGATTATGTTCCATATCTGCTTGTACAAATCCATGATCATGTACCTTTTACTTATTGACGCCCAGATTACTCCTACAAGTACCGTCAAAAAGTTACAAATGTTAGTGGTAGCAAGTGTCCTCTCGTTTCTTGTCCTAGCAGCCGCTTCTTGAAAATAGTATAGAACATAAGAATGTAACTCATTCCTTGTGTTGTTTGGTTCATATTGCATTGTTATTTATGCTTTACCATGTGAGTATTTGCTTTCAGGGGTTCACGTGCTTCAAATGAGTAGGTGTCATGGGCTTCCCTAAGGTAGATTCTATTGTTAAAGAACAAACGAAACAAAATGTCAAAAGTCCTGCAAGTACCATTCAGTCTGCCCATTCTTTGCATTCAATCCTGGCACAGAACAGGATGTTTCATTTCTTGCATGGGCACGATGATATGGTGCTATCTTTCGATTGGTTAGCAAGATGTAAAGGTAAAGGCCTGTATGTATAATATTCACTGGCATATATCGAAGGAATACAGAACACACACCTAGAGTTCGTGGTGCTTACCAAAGACCTGCCCAAGAAAAAATTTGTCAGATGATAGTGTTCCAATGTTCTCTCTCAAGTCGGGAGTGCCTATAGATCTAGCAATTTCTGCTTGGGGATGGATGAGCCAATCGAAACACAAGGATCCCTGAACAGAGTAAAATGATAACGTTTCAACAGGCAATTGGCGCGAAAACTAACGGTGATAGTCTCCTCCAAGGGAAGACCCTATTATAGGACCAACCCAGGAAGAGCCGGAAGCAGAGAGCAACACGTTGGACATCAGATCATTTAACGAACTAAGTTTGCGACTTCAAACTTCACACTAAAGAGTTATTTGAATAAAGTATGCGACATTTCGCTAGCTTAACTGTTCCAAATTGTATAAAGTTCATGGGGATCGTTTTGGTCTGTCATATCTCACTGCTTTTTGGATTAAAGAATATGCAGATAGTGCGCAGGAAATGTGAATATCTGCCTTCCAATCAATAAAAAGACGGTTTGAACAAGCATGACGTTCATGATCTTTCACCTTTGAGTAAGAAGCAGCTTTCATTATTAACCAGCAAAACAGAGGTGCGAGTATATATTCGCAAGCATGTACTCTGTGTTGGATTTGGATTCTTCTGCCAAATGCGGAGGACTTTTCAAAAATGGACACTAATCCGGATCTGGATCAGCCTCACGTTGTAGTTTCCCTCACATGGCAATAATGTTTTCTATCATCAACTGCGTAATGCTAAAAAATAGCCATCTACATAGATCAGAATGCAATATGATTCATGTAGAAGATTATTGGAAGTATTCAGTTACTAACATCAGCTGTTTTTAGAGTGAATGTCTTGTCGCAAATTCCACAAGATATTGCAAAGACAATCAGCTTGGTTGTTATTAAATTCTCATTTATGCAATCAGACATCGATGCATATGCCACTCTGCAGGACAATTCTAGGATGGCAGAATTCGCTTGTCATCTAGTAGAAGGGTTCTAAATGGTCGTAGTATACCAGCACGCAAGGAAAAGTCTTAACAATACCCAAGTGAATAAGACAATCAAATACTAATAAGTCCTAAGCACAGATACAACATCCGGAAAAGATTAAGTCCACAAAAACACAAGATTTATCCTTATAAATAATATGAGATTCCGCAAAAACTAATAGCCATTTAGTGTAATAGTTCATTTTGCCAAGGCATGAGAAAACAAACTTAAGATAGACGCTACAACATTCCAGGACATTTTAGAGTTCTCACAAAACCATCAACCTGTTCCGATTGTCTAAATCGTCCTCACAAAATTTGGGTTCTATGATATCAAGCTATACTTTGGGTATGAAATCATTTGTGCCGAAGGCACTGAAAACAGTACTTCCGAGAACAGCGATAGCATGGTCCCACATGCTGATAGCTCAACTATTTTCTCTAATCAAACGCTCCCAAAGACAAGAACTTCATCATAGCCTCATGCAACAAGGATGTATGATTGTTGTACACGGTGGGTAGCCTACTCTATTGATGCGAGATCTAAAGATGACCCTTTTGGAGATATATCTTGAGAGTAATGGTAGGGATGTGGCAATAACACATAATAATATTAACTCTGGCATATTTTGCAGAAGTGGTATCCCACCCTAGATAGAAAGGGTAATAAACCATGTGTATCATGCATAAACTATTTATAGAATGTCTTCACTATGTGGGAAAGTATACCATAAACCACTAGTCACAAGACTAGTATGGTCATAAGGATAGTAGCATTTGAACAGCACAGACAATACATTGTCAATGCTATTAACAGCTCTAGAAATAGCACTAATTGTAAGTTCAGATACCTTGTATAATGACACAAGTATAAGGGTTAGTTTCAATCACTTCAAGTTTCTAATACTATTATCCCTGGACTTTGATCCCATGACGGAGAGATTCAAATAGTATCTGTTTACAGTCAGTCTGATTATATAAACCAAGCTGCTATTCAGATGAGATACTCGAAGAGGAAAATACATACCCATTGGTCTATCTCTCAATATTTAGGTCCCATCTAAGAATACAAAATTTTCATCATTCACCACGGATACAGAATATCTTTAAGTCCTACTGGCAAAGATAGCTAGACTTGAATATTGCAAAGCACCAATTTATCTAGAGTGGCAGTTTCGCTCATCGGTTAGAACTAGAACAACGCCCAAGACTTACTGAGGTGATCGCAATTGAGCAGAATCGTCTATGGACTGACTGGCGTACTCAAGAACAAATCGCTCCATTGAATATAACATTAACGCTTCTTACTCTAGCAAATATTGGAAGAACAGATAATGTGGTCTAACAATCAGCGGCTCAGAAAGTTAGACAATCGCTGTGAGTACAATATTCCATCATGGATTTCAACATTGGACAAATATAGTATCTACTACTGCGACAGATCGCATAGTCTGATCAACTTACAGAGTTTCAATAGTAGAATATATTCTCTCACTAGAGATAGCTGCTGCCGTTGCGACTGATCTATTATCAAAGTCGAGATCAAAGGCAAATGTTGATTTGCTCCCCAATTTTCTTTTTTAATTCGAATCAAAAAATAGATCCAAATGACTTGACTTGTCATACTGCTACTCTTGTAACTCTAGCTTTAAACACATCGGCAGTTTTTGAAGGAACTTTTAGCTGTTAGTGCATATGGTTAGTGAGTGCGACGTGTTGGATTCATTGTTCGAAATCTAGTAATCTTGCATTCGTTGAGTACAAACCTGTACTGTGATATTAATTACTACAACTGTTCTTTTCATTTTGGAGCCCATCTGATTTTCTGTACAACCTAATTTCACTGACTAATTTCAACTGTTAACTTAATCTTGAAGTTTTATATGGAGCAATAATGAACACAAGGACCCAATCGGGAAGTCTCTATATCATCTCCTAGAGTAGGGATCTGCCTTACTTCCTAAGTAATCCTATTGTCTTTATATTGCTGCATCTATTAGGATTATATGATTTAATGGACCCTTTTCATTCACTCCTAACTCAAATTAGAATTTACTGAAAGATCACACTTCCTGTATATCTTCTTGCAAAGCATTTCTCTTGAATTCGCATCTTTTCATAGCTTTGTCTCTATGTTTACTATGGCTAAGGTCAATTAGTCTCGAATTTTAGTTTCTATTATATTGTGTGAGCTCTTAAGAATTGAGCCTTCTATCAGAAATTCTTTTCATGTGCCATATACCGTATAGGCACATTTGATATTTCGTTTGTGGTATATGCCATAACTCAATACGAAAAATTAATCACTACAAGAAGAAAATGTGTGATTGCATAAGTATAGAAGAATGTTACCAAAAATCACCCTCAATCGAGTATTTGAAATTCACAATGCAGATTTGCATGGCACTTAGGGTAATTTGTCCATGAAAAGTTTATATCTATATCATACGCAAAGATGAACATTAATATGTGTATCACACATTATTTCACATCTGAAGTCAATTAACAAAATATACGTTATTAATGCACACTATACCTCTCGAGACATTTTTTTGAAAAATGACACACAAATTATCAATTAAAATTATTGATATAATTCTTTTAATTTAATTAGTGGTATGTTTTTATTGTTGTATTCGGACTTCTGAGAATTGACATGTTATCGCATTATGTCGTTAAGATTATTCAAATTGTCCCCATACGAGATAGATGGCCATGCTTCCCTAATACCTATTCTTCTACATTAGAATTGAGCCTTATAATGTGGATATTTTGACCATTTTGTTTATACCATCTAACTTACTAAAATTAAAATTCTTTGGTAAATCTCTCTAGGAATGTAGTGATGTGGTAACGATTTAGTTTTACATATTATTATGATGCTTTGATAAAAAGACCTATTATGTGGATTTAAGAGGCCATGCTACCAGTAACTCTTCTTATATGCTCCTGGACTACTATTACATTTTCGAGGTTCTCTTCATTGGCGTCTCCTTTTTGAGATTTTGCAAAGGTTATTTAGTTGTCGCTTTAGTTATCCATTCAACACATAGTTGCTATAAATAATCAATGACATTATGTTTAATCCAACTACGTAGTTTACTCGTTGATATGTTCATACAAATGTGCATTTTATACTGATCGATTAGCATGAACAAGATAATAATCTCTCTTTCAGATAATTAAGAGTTTGATTGCTCCCATGACCAATAAACTCTCGGATGTCACCTGGCCTGATCACACTAATTGACTAACAAAAATATTCTATAGCATGAATATTCATTTAAAGTATGTCCTTAGCGTATCAATACTATATGTGTAGAATCTAATATCAATTTTATTAGAGTTTAGAGATATTATGTTGTCAATGAATTAAGTTGCTCTGTGATTAGGCGGTACAATGTAGGGGGGAGAAAAACAATAGTCTCAATTTTTCTCCATAGAGCGGTTGTGGGTGACTCGGTCAGGAAACCTAATACTTTGAAAGCGGAGGAAAAAAGTTATATTGCTATGCCCCGAGGTAGGGTGAAAAAGAAAGAAAGATAATATGCGATAGAGAGCACGGACTTAAACTATGCATGGAACTGTAAATTCCCAATTAATGTAATTTTCAGTCAATGTAAGCACTGTGCTAGAAACCAATGCAATATAAGGTCACGTTATCAATAAGTTCTGAGGAAGGTAATAATGTGATCTGAGTGACTGCTGATATGAATCTCTCAGGCCTTTCAGGAATATGTCACATCCTCGTCCTTACGTTGGACGTATTAGAGATGGCTTCGGTGTATCTTGCACCACTTATCTATCAATAACAAGAGTTACGTAAAAGGAGATCCAATCTATATCTTATTTCAGTGTCGAACTCTCTTTTTGCTTACTGTATAATCAATTAGGTATCTTCACTCCTTTCTCACTTTTGGTGTATAACAAACTTAGTACTCGGAAATTTCTAACACTTGCAGCATAAACTACAACCAGAATTGTTTCTCTCCTGACCAGTTGCATGCTAAATAATCTGTCTCATTCCCTTCTTTTGTTCTTCTATATTCTCTTCTCTAAATGCACCTGGCTCCCTTAAAGATTTATGTTGAGTATTTCTATTTTCTCCTTGGTCCCTGCCCCGACAAACACCCAACTATAATATGCTCTCTTTACTATTATAGGACAACGGTTTGCGGAGGAGACTCCGGTGACCACGAAACAAACGAGATACAGAAATAATACACCCCTACATCCTTCCTCTTTTATATGAACTCTTCCATGATAAAAGTAACCTCATGATATTAAGGGTGTGTGGATAAGAGAAAATTGATGGAATCAACGAATCACGGGTGAAGCTAAGTGAAGATAAGATAACACCTCACTTTTAAATCTCACGTTTCCTTAAACCAGATTCCATTGTACTTTTCGGGAACTTGGTGTGAAAAGGAAACTATAAAAACTAAGGAAAAAACACTATCATAGGGACTTTGTCTCGGTGTAAACTTACCAAAATCTCCCCAGAGTTCAAAAAATATCCCCTATTACTTTTTTGTTTTTTCTTCATTTGGCAAATTTTTCTGGAAGAAGAACAAGAATAACAAAACCCCAAAACTCCAACTAACAAAAAACTTGTTTTAGTTTTCTCCCTTTTCCCAACACCACAGAAATACTTCATATATACTGTTTTATTATTCTACAACCTATTGGGTATCGATGCACAATCCATCTAGTGTAGTAGTGAAACAACTCTCGCACCCACATGACGAAAAGTCATAATTGTTGAAGAACGGGGGGACTTCAACCAAACCTCTCCCGGCCCACGAAATTTAGATATTCTAAAAAATCAAATATATTTGTGTGCGCCATCTCAAACCAAAAATTGGAAAAAACTGCCATGGAGAATAAAAATTGAATGAGAAAAGGAAATTCCACAGTCAAATTTGAATATCTCCTAATTAAACACTCCAGAAACCTTCCTTTCTTTTTTTTCTTGTTTACTTTAGCTCACGCTATGGATCAGAACCCTAATTATTAATCATTAGTGGGATATAGCAACATAAAAACATTTTTAAGAAGAAGGGGGATTGTGTACTTAAAATAATCAACTAAACAAAACTGTACTTAATACTATTATCCCCCGACATTATACTTCAACCACCAAAAGATAATGGCTAAATGGGATGCGGCAGATCCAGGTTAAGCGAACTTAAATGTTAATATCATCAATCTAAGTTATACCACTTTTTGCCTAATTAATTTCAAATTTTTCGTCCCGAAAAAATATATTCTCACCTTTCACTCACATACTATCAAACTGTAAATTGTAGATCATTCATCCTATTCTGTGTTACTCAATCCAAGTAATATATCGTATGCGTCCCACCTTTAGGAAGCATCAGGAACCCTCCGAAGATAGACTTCAATAAGACTTCCTGGCAACATGCCAATGTTTCCCCTCGTTATATGTGCCCAATTAATCGAGAGTTCTTATTATATTTAGAATACTCAGAAAATTTATAAGTAAACCGAAAATGCGTGTGATTAAGGGGGATGCGAATTCGGACCTTTTTGTCAATTTCAATGAATTATTGTTTTCTACTCAATACTAAATAGATATTGCGGCAAAAAGGAAAGCAAACCTAAGCCTTTCGAGGCGTGTCATCTGGTATAAATAACAAGGACGTACGTTGTTTTCGGAAGGACGATAGAAACACAAATTGTCATGACGCTGTTCCGACTGAGACAAAATTCAAAAGGGGTAGGCCACGAGATCAGCTAACCGCCTTTATATCTTTGGATATCCGATAAGATATCAAAATTGAATTCGGTGAAGAATGTATCTAAATCAATTCCCAAAAAAACTGCTTCTGAGTTAAAGGACTTTGGATTGCCCATACCTAACAATTCTGGGCCTGTCATGCTCGCAAACACTAACTTTTCGCCCCGCGGTAAAAACTTAATGGATAAATGGTGTTAGGTTCCTGTTGGGGGGCTTCTAAGCTGAAGTTCAGAAAGAAAGACGGCAAGTTAACCTGTGAACTCAAATTTTGTTACTTCACAAATTTGAGTCTTTTTGTGGCGTTATAATAAGTTATGGATTCACTAGAAGGAACGTAAGCGTGGATTCTATAAAGGCTCTGCATATCAAGTCTGCTACTCCTGCGAGTAGGCATCCAAGGGATATTTATAACGGGGCCTGAGTGTATAATATTTGAAGGGCATAATTTCGAAAAAACTCTGTCCTGAGTCCGGAATTAAATTTATGGACTCATTGATGTGACCACGGAAATTATTGCTGGGTTGTGTTTCTGGTTCACTGTTTTTATTATTTCTCATGAAAAGATTATACAACCTAATTTCGATTGTTTAATTAACCTGTCGTCTTGTAAAAGAAAATAATCTTCCATAATATAGCTTCGTGTGTTATCGATCAAATTTACTAAATTGTTTTATAAACCTCATCGAAGAAGGTGTCCTATTGGGAATCATGGGTAATGTTGTTTATGTCCTGTGAGAAATGTGGGCTGAAAAGCCTGTCTGATTCTGACCATGGGTCTTTACCCGGTTGGGCATTCCCTCCCGGTAATATTAAATACCTTCTCTATTGAATAAGCTTCTCTTCTAGAGACTAGTTATCATTTGATATTATGATGGTGTTTTGATTACCCCCTCAAGATAATACTAATTCCATGGGAAGCTCTCTGCACCCCGACAGGACGAAAGATACCTCTTAAAGCCAAGTTCGGTCATGCACATTAACAACTCTCAGAACTCACGGCGCTGTCTGCATCTAGGAGCCTAGCATAGGTCCAAATATACATTGTTTTTCCATCACCTTGTGGGTGCATCATCATTTCTTTAGAGCGGTTTTCCAGCTCTCTCTTCGAGGGGTTTAATAGCCTTTTTTCCCTTTGTGGACTACTCCCATATTGCCGCCACACAATGACTTTCCTCTGCCTTCTGGAAGCTCTGTTCCCCCATCTCCCTCCAGCAGCCTACGAAGTATGTTCTAATTACGGAAGCTAGGCTTGGAGAGAACTCGTACACAGGTTCCCTCGCTCTCTAGCATCAACCTCGCTTTTCTCCTATTTGTTTTTACCCCGTGGACCACCTCGGGTGGTCAGAGCGTTCGAATGGCCCTCGCCTGGTCCACTGTCGTTGATATCCTCGGAAGGTTGCCTCCTACATTTGCAATTGCACTGAAATGGAAATGGGGATACTATGACAAAATGGCATAATTTGTTTATACTGTTTTGTCTCCGGAATGTTCAGTATGTGGCGAATACGCGGAAATCTGTGTGTTGTGCTTTCTCTCTAGCTGGGTGCACCTTCCTACATATGTCCTCTATTTTCTTTCCCCTTCCCTGTCGGTTCCACCCTTTCTCTCGCGCGGAGGGTGACTGCTAGTCGGTGGGGTGCTTAGGACGTCCAGGGCGGCCTAATATTAATAATACTGTAGTTTGCGGGGGAGGATGGGCGCCGTGCGCCCTTGTAGTTTCGACGGTCCTGCTCCCGGCTCTCCCCACTTGCCTTCCACAAGCCTTGCCTTGGAGCCGTTGGGGGCGTCGCCGTTTGCTGGAGTGTAGTGCTATTTTGATATCCCACGCTTGTCAATTCCCCTGGCCAACAAACTCGACCGTAAAAGGTTGTGGCAGGAAGACGAGGAATTTCGCAAACTGATGGTGCTTTCAATGTATTTTTTCTATCTGACTACACATTATCGGGGCATCATTTTCTGAGTGGCGGATGCTGTCACGCGACAGTTCTCAACAGGAGTCACCAAATCGGGATGTTTTTTTGAAAAAAAGACCAGCCTCCCAGTTTGTTTCGATATGTCATGTGTTGGGAGGTATCGCGTCTTAGTATGACTTATCAGAAAAGTTGCAATTAACGGCGGCTAAACGTAGTGAATTTTAATATTAATTTTATTAATCCTACGGGTTGTGCGGGGAGAATGCACTAATCTCAATGGGTTTGTTTCTTGGGGTATGATATCAATTATGAATACAACAATCGTGAGCCTTGAGTAACTGTGGGAGATGCTTTAGGTTACTGAGTGAAAGTAGGTACTATTAGAGGAGTGGATCTATAGAACAAGGCAATATGTTAGATTTTCTTTGCTCCCGTTGCCTCAAGGGTGGGCCTCTAGCAGAGAAGAAGTGAATGAGGCATGAGGTAGGTTCACTTTTAAATAGTTTTCAGAAAACGCGCAAGGCTCCATTATATTAATCACTAATAATCGGCGCTACAGTAAGTGTTATCCAGAAATATCCGAACTACACCAAAATATTTTCGCGAGGTTACGTGTCATTCGACGAGCGAAGCGCCATCAATAGTGCGGGAGTGAAGTCAGAGGTGCAGTTAGGTTTGCGATGATTTGTATCAGATAATGCGAAGGTGCGTATATACAATGGGAATAATGCGCGTGTGCAGGCAGCGGAATGATTTTTTTGGTAGAGTCGAGACGGTCAGATATGACGCTGTTTGAAATCTATATAGATATAAGTCCAATAGATCAACACTCCACCCAAGACTAATATTCTGTTGCATGTATGTTCACCATGGGTGCGCTATATATAGGCTGTCTGAAAGATGGAGGCGGTCAATGAGAACGACATTTAACCGCTCCGATGCCAGTGTTTTAGTTTGTTAAGCTGCGGCTCTCCTGTTGAACACGGCTGGTGTGTGATTATCTATATTCCCGCAGTGGTAGTAATGTGATCCCAAGACTCTTAACACTAAATTTGATGCAATCAGGTCTATGTTAACTTAACTCGGACCCAATGTGGTTACTTTCCTTATCTCTAATATCAGGTGCAGTGTCAGTGGGTGTGCTTGAACCGAGAGTAAAGATTAAATACTTCCCCTATGATTATAATTCGGTCTGCCTTCAACATAATAAGCCCAAAGGACAGCCGTGTGTCTCCCTGTAAATAACACAGGTCTTAACTACAGCAGACCATGAAGATCTCATCCGCGTCTCATATATATGTGTCTCTCCGATAGGGATGGTAGTGAAAATAAATCATGCAGTGTTTCTAGATAACTATCTCCGCTGGTGCAAGATAGCTCTTCTATTATCTAATATAGGAAAAGAGAAATGAATTTAGGGGAAGTTTAGGGATGTATCTCAACTCTCGATGAAACAGCAAGTATTGTTTGCATCTGGCAAGTCATAAAAAAAATAACATAAAATGAATGGAGAAATGGTTCTCACATATCCACCATATTTACAATAACCATATCACGAGAAAGCTGGAACAGTTAACCACAATAATCTTCTAACACGTTTAACTTAGCATATGTCTGAAATTTGAAGTGTATGATAAAAAAATAATCAAGTGAATAGCTCTCTCACTGTTAATCGCAATATCTCCTTTGAGGCGATACCATCGTAATGTATTATTTTTTGCTCCCCCTAGAAGCAAATGAATATAGTATATAGAAGGAGAAACAAATACAGCTAGAAGGATTAGTGATTGGTGATAGCTGTTCTCTTGGATCGTTCTCGAGCAAGAGCCTCTCCTCGTTTCTCTCCCGTACTTTCATCTTGGCGTGAAATAGACAGTTGTAAACTATTTCAATTAAAATATTGCCATGCGAGAAACATGAAAAAATTAATATTTAATGCAAAATTTCGATAGGGATACATAATATTTAGTAATTCAAGAAATTAAAATGAATTTAAAAAATTTTTCTTCCCTTTTTATTTGCTTATGATTGGGTTTTATGGTGGGTCATTATAAGGTAATAAAAAAAAACCAAGATATATTGTCACAATATTTTAATATATAGATGATTAAAATGATTTGGTCTTAACAATAAGATTATGGGCCATTACGATTAATAATATTATAGATTGATATAGAATTTCTCTGTCTAAAATTAATTTGATGATTTTGAAAGATGTAAAATTCAAAATTGGATCGTATTGATGTAATTTTAATGAATTTTATCATATATTTAGTAATAACCCTTAGGGTCTGTTTCACTTTTACAATCATGATTAAAATCTAGATTCTTTGAGTTCAAGAATTTATAGGAAACAGAACGCCCTCACAGTAAAGTCCTAATCTTTTTACGTAAACTTGACACACATATTATACTTAGCAATTTATTCGTGATTCGACCACAAATTTAAGAGACACAACATAAATGAATAAGATTCAAAGTCAAAAAGCGAAAATAACTTTTGGTATGTTGAGAGATACAGAATAGAGGCGAGTGGGAGATGAAGATTGCATCCCTATGGGACATTGAATGCAATCTTTTACCTTGCTTTGAATCGGAGCTTAGAGTAATTCTGATTTTCTTTTTTGGCTGGAGGTCGGGGATTCCTGCCCCCCACTTACCCCCCAAAATTGCCACGGAAAAAGGCTAGGAATAACGCGCAAACAGTGCGGGAGTGGGCATTTACGGAGCAAAAAGGCGTATGGGAAGCGCTTTTTTTTTTCCTGCTGGTGCAAGGCCATGGAAATGACCAGGTGGCAAAAATTCTTTCATCTGGCGGCTGTGCAGTCCTTATAGTGGAGCAGGGCGGGCGGTGTCGGTGTGAGAAGTCTACTTGCCCAATGCGGTCAGGCTAGGAGGCGAGCGAAGACGGAGCTGCGAAGCTGCAGGGGGCGCACAGTAAAAAGCTGACTGTTAATTTTTTTCTTCGCCAGACAGACTGATGGGCCCTGGTCTGGCGGAATGAGGCTATGCTGTCCAGGTCGTCAGGAAGCGGGGTTTGCAATGCGGATATTGTGTCGTTCTGGCTTATTCCTCGTGTTGCCAGCACAGAGCAGTAGCTGAGAATTGTGCTGTTTTTGCGTAGAAGCGCCGGGCTTTACGAGAAAAAACCCGCCAGCTCGCGATGCGGGTGGCGCGGATTTTGGTGGCTCTTTTCCCTTTTCCCCAGTAGCTCGAACGCTGTTCAAGACAAGGGGGCGGGGGAAGGCGCAACGGGCGGAGGGAAAGTTGGCGCTGGAGATTTGCCGGCGAGAAGGGTATCTTGTAAGCAGTCAAGTGCGCGTCGGCGATATGGCCACGGGCGGTCAGGGCAGGCGGCAGGGCGGCACGGCAGGGGTACGACGCGGGGTCCTGAATGGCTGTCTGCGTCGTGGCTTGCTGAGGCGTGGTGGGGGTGGCGCTGGCGTTGCCTGTAAACCCCCAAGGGGCGGACAGCAAGGCGAGCTAGCGTGCGCGAGGCCGCAGACGGGCTGGGCAGGGGGGCCCGCAGCTCCCCGCTGGTAGCAGTCGTGGATGGTAGACGAGCCGCTTTTCCCTGAGGCCGACAGCAGGTGTGGGAGTCGAATGTTTCTTTCTTGCGGGTGGGCAGAAGAAGGCGAGTGTAGGAAGATTGGAGGTTTGTTTAGGCTGGGAAATTTACGTCTCTCGAGGGTTTATTTTGGTCACACTGGATTTTGGTTGAGCTAAAGAAAGAAAAAAGATTTTCTTTTTTTTTGGTGTTTATGAATAAGTGTGTGGCAAAGAAATAACATAGGCTATATTGAAGGATTACTCACCAAAAGGAACTAACGAATAACTCCATACCACTTATTTCCTTTCTTACCGGGTAATATATCTGATCTCCCTTAATAACCGGGTCGGATCTTTATGTGTTCATTCTGATTATATAACTCTGAAACACAATTGTCAGGTTTTTCATCAAAATAACTCTTTATATATATTAC